>WEKX01010595.1:202711-237206 GCA_013390025.1 Pitta sordida | reverse complement strand
TCTTTCTTTTTTTGTGTTTTGTTTTAAAGTTTCTACGTTATCAGTGCCCGGAGTGATCAAGGCGAGCAGCGACAGGCTCGCCAGGGCAGCGGTCCCAGCAGCGGGGCTGCCGGAGCTCCAGGAGCCTTGGGGTGACGCTCTCCAGCACATGGTGTGACTGCTGGGATGGGCCTGTGCAGGGTGGGACTCGATGATCCCTGTGGGTCCCTCCCAGCACAGCGTGTTCTGTGGTTAAAGTGTCCTGTTGCCATCTCTCTCGGTGCATTTCGAGCGTGGAGGTTCTTTTCCGTTGCGATTAAATATGGTCTACCTGTTGAAAAGGACGAGGTTTTGATCTGCTGTTTATAACTGTGCGACTTCGAGAGGTTGGTGAAGGCGGAGTTGAAGCTGAGTAATAGTGTAGAGAGCCAGGCTTCACTGAACAGTGGCAGCACCTTCTCTGCTGAAGGGAAAATCTGAGCTCTGGCTGCGGCGGACAGGAGCCAGGTAAAGGATTTCTCTGGAGAGGAGGTAGGAAGAATTCCAGCCAAACAGAGGTTGGAGTCACAGTTGGTGTGGTTTTCCCTTGTTAACCTGATTTGTCGGTAATTGGTACACAGTGATCAGCACCCCGGTATCCGTTGGTGTGTCTGGTTGCTTCTTGCCTTAACATGGTTTGTTTCGTTCTTGGTAATGTGTTTATCTTGGTCACCTGTTGCTTGGAGAAGGGGTGAGGGGAAGTGAAGGCACTTTCCTGGATTAGCAGGACAACAAAAGTCTACCACAGTGCTGGTTTTGTGCAATGGTCTTATTGCTAGGCCAGCTTTTTAGTGAGGGTTGAAAGGAAAGTGATAATTGATGATGCTAATTTAGGTTAAAGTCCGCCTCAAAGCCTCCCGTTAATGGTTGTGTAATTCTGTTCACTTAAGTAGTCTTTTACAAAGATCTCATTAGAAGCAAATCTTAGTCTTGCCCAAGGCATCCAAACGTCTGACATCTAGGAATAGGAAAAAAGATTACTCAAGTTTCTTTTTTCTGCTGGTCACAGGAAGCTTTGGCTTTCCTTGTTAAAAGGCTATTTTGTGACGGGTGGGAGCGGCTGGTAATTGTTTCCTCTGATAACATCAGAGTACAGACAGCATCTTGTAGAAATACGTGGGCTTTCACTCGCGGGTGGGATGGACGTCATCGCATCCCCTGCCTTCTCTGACTCATCAGTTTAACTGGTTGTGTTTTCCTCTGGGCTCCTTGCCTGACATCCCTGTTGTGACAGCTCAGGCTTAGCAGTGACTGTGCCACGGCCACGGGGATGTTCAGTGTCTTGCTGTTGTCTGAGTTTCTTTGGACCTCGGTCTGTAGGGAATGGTATTTCCACAGTACTCCCTTTCTGTCAACTTGTGCAGAAGTTGCTCTGAAACTGTGGGCACACACAGAGTGAGTTTTGACTGCTCTTCCTTCCACCGGCTTCCTGACCCCTCAGAGGGTGTTTGCCATGCTCCCTAAGCTGCTCGTCCTAATCTGGTTGAAATAGGCCAGTGGATTCAAAAGCTGGGCTTGCAGGGGAGAGAAAGGTTGATGCTGAGGGAGTCAGTGGCGTCAGCATTGTTCCTTAAAGCAGGATAAAAGCTGCTGTGCACCACTGGCACCTGTTTGTGTGCTCTGCCCCTTCTCCTGTTGTGTCAGCGCCTCAGTGTGTGTCTGTATTAGCCATGTCTCTGTGAAACCACCTTTAAAAGCAGAGCTATAAATATTGATGCTGAAGGCTGTTACTGAGTCAGTGAGAAAAATCCCAAGTTTCACTGGCTATCTCTGTAAACAAACATTTTTGGGAATGTATGTTGTAATAGGCAAAAGCCCCTTTTTTTTTCCTAGTTGATGTCTCAGTCTTAAAGTAACTTTACTTCTCAATAAGAACATTTTCTGCTAAAAGGTGTATTAAAGGAGAGCAAAAACTCCACTTCTAAAAATGCAATGAGGAATGCCTGTCAGTGAAATGAGTAACAGCAGCAGTGCTACAATGGGCTGCTGTTGGCAAACGTTTGAGCTCTGTGTTCAGAAGGGTTTGTGAGAGGGGCAGGACTGCAGGAGACTAAAGGACTGTCCAGCTCTGTCATCTCCTTGTAGGTGTTTAGGTAGGAATGCAGGTGTAGAGCAGATGAAGGTGACAATTTCCAGTGGGTTCCTGCCCCAGGCAGAATGGCTTCCACTTGTGAACTGGAGCATCTCTAGACTGTTTTCCCTTTAGATGCCTCTCAGGTTCCTGCCACCCCCAGAACATTATTGTGAGGTTTTAAGCAAGCCTGTGGGCGAGTAGACCTTTTTCTAGTAAGTGCTACAAAGATTGTTTAGATAGTTGTGACCGAGCTGTGTTAACAAGCAACAGAAACTAAATTGTAGAGGCAAAACCTCTTCTTTTAACAGAGGTTAGAGAAGTATGAGTTTGTGGTGTCCACCCAGTTGCTGAGAGGGAAGGAGGGGTTGAACTGCCTCCCTCACTGTTGAGTTCCTCCCACACATTCCTGTGAGTTGGAGGAACGGGTTTTGCCAGATCCTGACAGACACTGCAGTGTGCCTTCCAAGTGGATGCTGGTTGGTGTTGAGACAGGAGCTTGCCTCCATCCTGGAAGTCATGGAACATAGTTAGCTAGTTCATAACTGATAATCTGTGATTTATCTCTAGGACTAATAAAAAGCCTTGTGGGGGTCTTATTTGGTTGGAGTGATGCTGCCAATGCAGGAAAGAACTGGTCCCAAATGAGGTTGTGCTGCCTTTCCACATGGTGCTTGACGCAGCTTCTTTGGCCAGTTCTGGTTTCCAAGGAAGAAGGAAACAGCTTTTTCTTCAGCTGTGTTTAGGGTCTGGCTACTGATGAATGGCAGTTGGATTCTCAACTTTGCTACCCATTTCTGGAATAAGGAATACAAAAAGAGAAGGGATGGGTGGACAATTCTGAAAACAGAGAATGCACTGCATGTTCAAGCAGTGTATCTTGCTACTTCATTAGTATAAAATGAACTGGGAGGTGAAGGTGCACTCTGTGTTAGGGGAACAGAATAAGCCTGGTTGTTAGTTTGTATTCTATTATAAAAGTGCTGTTGTAACATTGTTGTACTTTCTTATGCTTCAGATAAACTTCTTTAACTTTTTGTTTCCAGCCATCAAAGTTCTTGGCACAGTCAAGTGGTTCAATGTCAGAAATGGATATGGCTTTATCAACAGGTATGTTTAAATTGTGATAATCTTATTCGTGCTGTGCCAAGACTCATGGCACAGATAATATGCCATGCATTAGGAATTGCAACAGAGACCTGAGAACAAG
Organism: Pitta sordida; assembly: GCA_013390025.1. NCBI lineage: Eukaryota > Metazoa > Chordata > Aves > Passeriformes > Pittidae > Pitta > Pitta sordida. The sequence continues at coordinate 233,907 of WEKX01010595.1, read as the reverse complement.
ACTACCAGTTTCATGCAGCTGATAGTCAGCTTTGGCCAGGCATTCAACAAACATTTCTTCCTTAAACATCCCACCCCCTAATCAAAGAAAGGGTCAAACTCATTACAAATTTGGTCTGTTACCTGTTTCTCATATCTACTCATCCAATACCTTTCATGAGCTGCATATTTTTTGTGACTGCCTGGGTATTTTTAAAGGTAGGAGGATGAGGGCAAATACTTTTGGGTAATCTTTGAGTGTTAAGTGTTGGTCAAAATACTTCCTGTGAGTACACTTTGAGATTCTCTGATAACATCTCATTGAACATATTCCAGGCCTGAGTTTCATGGAAGTTTTTTTTTTTTTCTTGTTCTCCCCTGAACATAAACATTTGAAAGGTATTGGTGATCTTTCATAGCAGTTGATTTAACCAGCTGAAGGCTCTTATGGTGTAATAACTTGTTAGCTTTCTCCCTAAAGTGAAGTCTACAGTTGTCTCAATCCAGCACAACAAGTTTTGGCTCATGAGTTACCTTCACAAGCTCTTTGACCCACCTGCTGTGTTTGCAGAGGAGGGATGGAGTGAAGAGATATCAGGGTTTAGGCTCTTTCTTGTTCTATGGGAACACAGAATCAAGGTCTCAGCCTTATCTTCATGTTTTCCCTGTGGAAGCCTGAACTGTCTGGCCTAACCCAGACAACCTCATGTTCATGTCTGGGTCATCCTCCTGTGGACTCTCCTAACACCTCTTGTTGCTTTGAGTTTCAGTGAAAGGAGATCTCTGTTAACAGCTGTGGAGAGTCTTGTTTGACCTCAGGGGTAACAGCTCAGGTTGCAGTCCCTTTGCAAGTGTTTTTGGGGAGTTAGAATAGTGAAAAACAAGCAGTCAAGTCTCATTAACTGTGCCCTGTGTGAAAACAAAACACTGAATGTTTGCCAGAAGATTACAGAGAACCTCCCCCTGTCCTCTCAGCTGGGGAGTCCATTCTGCTCGTGAGCACATGACCCTCCAAGTTCAGAGCAGGGTTTTGGTAGCATAGACTTAGACAGAATGTATGGAATTCAGGGCATGTGCTACAGGCTGAGAGAAGGAGCGGTTCACTTGTAAAGCCAGGGACTTCTATTTAAGTCTCTTAGTCTAAACTCTGATGGCTTCTTGCTTTCTCTTCACAGAAATGACACCAAAGAAGACGTGTTTGTTCATCAGGTAAGACAGCAGTAATTGTACTTAGGAGATGATGGACTGTGATGGGTTTCCAATGCAACTCCTGGAACAGCCACCCAACCTTGTCCTAGCTTCTCCTTAGAATATTTGCTGCAGATGCCTCGAATGAATGTGTGTGTTGAAATTTTCATGGAGAAATTGTTTTCCTTCTCTCTGCCATTTAACTGAAAAGCTGAGTATTATGTATAACCTTCCATGCTTTCTCTTCTCTGTTCCAATTTGAGCACCAAAGGTGTTAAGAGGGTTTTGTGGTGTGGTTTTTCTTTTGTTTAGCTGTCTCCCCTTGGTGAGAACACCTTTGTTTGTAAATACTTCGTTCCTTGTTGTCTGTTCTTCCCCCTGTTTCCTCACACTCCTTGTGCCTTTTGTTTCTTCCTCCCTTCTCTCATTTGCAGGTCTGTTCTGCCTGCCCTCCCTGGTATTGAAGAGAAAGTGATCCAGTCTGGCTCTTGCCCAGCCTGGTTACCCTCAGCTGTTGCTCCATGGAGCAGCTGCTCTTGGGAAAGAGGAGGAAGGCTGAGTGCCAAGTGTGCCCGAGCAGAGGGAGGTTGCCCAGCAGCTTGTCATTGGCTCGCTTTCCTTGGGCTGTCAGGAAGCTGTTCTAAGTTTATCCCGTGACTCTCAGGTTGCAGGCAAAGAGTGGCAAGAGAGAGGATGCTGTCTCCATGCTGGTGTGAACTGTTGAGTTGTCTTAGGCCTGGTTTTGCCTCATTCACCGGAAAATGAAATGCTGCCCCTAGAGCTGGTCCCATATAAAATGTCTGCAGGCTCACAAAAAGTGTAAGTGACAGTACTTCCATCAGATGTAACCAGGAAACTTGTACTCAGAGCTGCTCACAGAGGATATGTGGGTTTACATGTGCATAAAGCCCGTTGAGTCAACACTGGGAGTTGCTTTATTTGCTGTGGCTTCATGACTAAATAGCCTGTGATAACTGTTTCTCTGGGTCATAGGTTATAGACGCATTATCTGAAATTGGATGAACCTGTGAGGGAATTAAGTCCAGTGCCCATAAAGAGTGAAGGTGATGTTGTGAAGTGTGTGCAGTGCACATTCCTGGTTCAGTTGGTGGATGTGAGAGCAAGAGCTGTCAATGCATATAGTGATTTTTTAATGGTAATTTTCTCTAACAACCTGTGCTGTGTGCATGCTGACACAGCTGTGGGTCTGCTGAGAGTGTGTCCAGAGGAGGATGGGAAGAGTTCCAATAACAGAAACATGTTCTGGGTAGGCAGCACTGTAAAACTGCTTGGAAGACAAATGAGGTCTCCTCAATGCCTGTGAGAGAGCGTCCTGGTAAATGGATGTCGTGCTGGTGACAGATAACATGGATTGGTGGTGTTGTGCTTGGGAAGGCTGCCTGCAGACACCCGAACAGCAAGCTGTGCTGTTTTCTCTCCTACCTAAATGGAAACCCGTGGATGTGTGTGGAGGGGGATGGAGGTGGCTGAAGTTCTCTGGGAGTGAGCACCGAGCAAAACTGGCTTTGTTTCAGAAATACCACATCATGTGCAGACCTGCATCCCATTAACCCTCTGGGCATGGCAGAGTACATGCTTCCAGCTCTGGCCTGGTTGGGCTGCAGTGGGATGTTCCTCATTCTGTCCATGGATGCGCTCACCAGGGCTTGTCCCTGAGCCTGGGACGTTCTGGCCGGAGTTCTGGATGGGGCCGCCCGGAGAGGGAGGCAAGTCCACGCTGTGAGCAAACGTCCTGGTCCAAGCTCCCTCTCCAGCTCTGCCCCTCCTCCCCGCGCCCGGCCGGGAGGGGCTGGATTACACGCCTAATCCCTTCAGAATAAGGCTGACCTAGTTGAATAGATCCAGCCTCCTCCCTGCCTCCCCTGCGTGCATCGCACCGGGAGGGAACGGGGCGATCTCATGATTGGAATGGGGGTTAATGCTTCGGGTCTGGCTATTGGGTGCTATTTATAAACCTAGTACAGATTAAAATGCTTTTCTTTTTAGGGCATGCATGGCTTGCTTTGAGTTAACCCTTTGTCCTGCGGGGAATCCCGAGCAGTGGTTTTGGGAAGGGCAGTTCTTTGTCTTGCTTGGTTCGTGCAAGGTGCTGTCCAGGGCACCGTGTCAGTCACCTACAGGTAGTGTGAGCCACAGGGAGCAATCCACGTGGGGAGGAGTGTGTCTTGTAATTTCAGCACCGTTAAAAGTGTAATTTAAATAGAGTGTGAATCAACAAGCAGTGAGGAGGAGTTAATCTCTTCACTCCACTGGATTGTGTGGATGGTGCACAGCCTGGTGTACCTGCTCCAGTAACTGGTGTATCATGTTTTGGCTCTCGCTGTGACAGTGCTGGATGTGCACATGATGTGGTTCTGTGAGAAGGACTGTTTCAAACAAAATCCTGAACTAGCTCTGAGGGCTCTTGTAGCTGCCTGTTCATCAGTGTCCCCTTTGGAAAGGAAAGGCTTTGTTGTTGAGTGCTGTCTGTGTTAATATAAAACATCTGTCCTCTGAAGCAGAGAGGCTGGAGCCTGCAGGGTGCTGGTAAACAGTAACAGGGAGAAGAGTGCTTTCTTCCCTCTGGACACACAGAGTAAAAGTCTTCCCATCAAGCTTAGGGCTTAGGCTTGTTAGAGGCTTATTTCAGCAGTGTTTACCTGCAGTTGAAGTAGTAAAGCTATATAGCTTCTGGTTGGAATTCTAGGCTTTACTCTAAATTGTGCTTTATAAAGCAAGCTACAACTTGTTGGTAAGTTGTTCAATTCCAGACCTGAATTTGTGAAGATTTTGTCAATGAAACTAGAACAGATCACGTGGAATCGTGTTGATTTTTATATCCCAGCATGCTTTTTGGAGGGTATATGAGGAGCCTCATTAATCTTAAGTACGCCCACACCCTCTGCTGAAAAAAAATGTTAGTCCTTTGTTCCACTGCACTTACAAGGACGAGGAAGGAATTTGAAATACAGTTTACTGACATCTCTGTCACATGCAAAGCATAGATATTAAGAGTTTTAGTCAATTGTTTCATGCAAATAGTACTAAACCACTAATTTCACTGCAGATTAAGGGGTTTAGTGTAATAACATTCCTGGAAAAGCAAACACTTCTCTCTCATTTTTGCAAGTGGGGCAGTTACACTAAAAGGTCAGCAGAAACCAAACACAAGTTGTCTGATGGTGGGAGTCACTGCTTCCTGAAGCAATTCCCAAAAGAATTCACTTGAGCAGCTCGTTCAGTTTCTGAATATTACAAACCCACCCTCTTGGGTTGCTTTTGTTTTAGGTGTAACGTGTGCACTCTTATATTGTTCCTTAAGCTGCTCAGGGATGCTGCAGAGTACAGGGAAAGGTGTGGCTGGAAGGACATGCTGGCCTGCTGCCTGAAACACAAAGGAGATATTCAGCAGCAAGGAGAATATGGTCCTAAACTAGTCAAGATCAATTTGAAAATGATTAATTTTTTCCTGTGGTGGGAAATCTTTTTGGGCTGTTTTTTACCAAATGAATATTGCAACAAATTGACTGATCTTCATTCTGATTTTTTTTTTTCCCTCTGGAACTGCAGACAGATGTGACACCTGCCTCTTCTGTTTTTCTCTGAAGCTGGATTTATACTCTGTATTTCCATGTGGGTTTCTGTCTACTGGTTCTGCACCTCCCTCCTTCCTGCTACTAAATGATGGCCAGATCAGGAAATTCAGTGGATTGGTCTTTAGTAATCTGGTTCCTGAGGTCTGTCTAGATGGTCTTCAGATCTCCTAATAACTGAAGGCACGGATCACACTTGCTGCTGGAGCTGCCTTGGTGTAGCTTGCAAGAGATGAAACACTCAGTATGAACTGCAATGATTTGGGTGTTTAATCCACTGGACAGAGTAGATCCTGGGGCAACAGCTGGTTTATAAACTCATAAATAGTGAGGAAAGTGTAAACCTTGGCTGTGTACTGGTGGGGCTGTGGAATAAGAGACATTCATGTGTTTGAACTGTCTTGGTGTGATGACTGGTCTGGTGTGTGGAGCTGCGTTTGTAGCAGAAAAATACTGCCCTTCCCTCATCTGTGGGGAATGTGAATTTGTAAGATAAGTAACATCATACGTTTTTGTGTCTCTTTTTTTCTTTAAAGACGGCGATAAAGAAAAACAACCCCCGGAAGTACCTGCGCAGTGTTGGTGATGGAGAGACCGTGGAATTTGATGTGGTGGAGGGAAGGAAGGTAGGAGGTTATGGATATCTGGGGTGTGGTCCAGGAGTGTGGAGTGACACAGAACTTCAGCTGTGTCCCCAGTGTTAATCCCTGGGTAGGTGATTCATATGTTTCTGTAGAAGATCTGCTTTTCAAGGCTTCTTTAAGATATGTTTCTACCTATGTGTCAAAACTCTACTTGAACTACATCATAGTGCTTCTAGAATCTAATTTTTACCTGGTGGAGCATTTGAAGCTTTCAGCCTGCCCAGTAATCATTAACTGAGTCATGCACTGCCCAGAAGACTTTTGTCTTGAAGTCTGGCAGTTTAACTGTAAGAACTTTCACATTCTTTATTCCTCTGTGGAAATTTTTGGAGGGCTTTTGTCTTTACTTCCTTCTCCACACTCAGCCTGGAGGGCAGGACCTCAAGTCATGATTGGTTGGGAATAACAAACCTGCTTTTGGACTGTGTGGGAGAAAGGACTTGCTGTAGCTTGGAAATTGGGCAAAAAAGCCTCTTGGCTCTTTCCTCCTCTGCCTGTAGCTGGGTGCCCTTTGCTCCCAGCAGCCTGGTTGACTTTGTGTGCTCTCAGGGTGCAGAAGCAGCCAATGTCACTGGCCCAGACGGGGTCCCTGTGGAAGGCAGCCGCTACGCCGCCGAGCGGCGCCGCTACCGACGAGGCTACTTCGCCTGGCGACGGGGACCTCCTCGAAGTGTAAGTTCAGCGCCTTTCCTGGGGGTTGTCACAGCTCTTTCACCGTCAGTGGTTAACTTAAGTTGAGAGTGTCCTTCAGTAATGTTCCGGGTCTTCCAGCACTTGACACTGATGTTTTCTTTTATTTGGTATCTCGTAGGCCTTTCCTTATCGTGCTTTTCTGGAATGTGTTACACGTGTCTCCCTGGGTGTTGGCTTGAAAAGTAAACACAAAGGAGTGAGACACCTCACCATGCCCTTTATGTGAAGCAAGTGTATTATTATATTACTCTCAGTACTTAAAGTTTCTTTTTTTTTTTTTTGTCACTTTTTCATGGCTTGGTAGTATTTTGACCAGTTAGTTGAAACCTCCATGGATCATCCCTTGATAGGCCTCTGCCTACAGGAGTTCAGTGTAAAGATAATGGTATTTGGGTTTATTTTCCCCCTTTAATCTGGCTATTCACCACTGTTCATTACATCTCAGCACTTCCTAAGCAGCTTCTCTGCAGGTTTTTGCAGAGGAAGAAGCAAGTATGAGGTACCTGACTGCAGTTCTAGCAGTTACTGCTCCTGTCCTCACTGTGCTGCTGCTAAACTGGTGCCTGGAACAATCCAACAAACTGGAACATAGTCTGGGCTTAATTATATTTTCTTTAGTAGTTAAGTCTGATCATCACTTGCAGAAGTGTGTGATGACCTCATGTGACAGCCCTGGTGGAAGTGTCTGCCCAAGCAACATAACTCCTCGTTGTACAAAGCTGACAGCACAGGGACAAACTGAGCAAGCACTGGCAAATCCTTCCTTGAGTTGTTAATACCAGCTATCATTAGGTGTTTTGTTTGATCCTGCTAGACACCACTGAGCCTTGAAATACATGAAAGATGTTCTTTCTGAGTACCCTGCAGATGGCTGGAGGCTGGTGCTGGTCACTGGTGGTTTATTGCTGAGTATGTCTTGGTTTTTGGGGGTGATACTGTTGGCAGCTTCAGCTTTGGCACCATGTGCCAGAGAACTAAGAGCTGATTTATAGGCTGACACTATTTCCTGTAGAAAGGAGTCCTGGAAAGATGAATAGTATTATACAAAAGCTAGAGACATCTGAAGTGATCCAAGAAGAAATTAGGGGAGGTGGATGGCTAAAAAGCTCATTACATTTAGTCAATGCCTGCCTGTCTTGGTGGTCTTGAGAGGAAAATGTAGAGTGCAGCAGACTTGTGCCATTCCTTTGTCCTTTGGGATGACCTGATGTTTCATTTGCATGTACACACCGAGTTGGAAGGTTCCTGTGGAGGAGATATGAGTGAACATGTGTGTGATGCTTTGAAGAATACAGATGAACCTTTCCTAATGAATAAATCTCATGTTTTACTATAGGACAGTAACTATAAGACTTCAATACTCAGGGTCTGTTTCCTGGTCAAATTCCACCTTATGACAAAGTTTGTTTTATTCTGGATCCATATTTCACTTCTGATCAACTGACTGATGTGTTAACTGAATTTTTGTGCTCCTACAGAAGATGCAGAAAATGATCAGGACTTCTGGGCTAAGCAATTCAGTTGCTTTGCTATTCTGTTTTCAGCTGATTCTTTAAAGCCAAAACCACTTCCAATACTGACATGGCAATGTTCAGTTCAAGATGAATAGGAAAGCGTTTGCATTGTTTTCCAGTAATGCTTCATCAGGTCTAGTCATTCTTTCCGTCACTACAGGAGATTGGAGTCTTTTAACTGCGATTCCAACCCAGCCCTCTGCAGGGAGGAGTGGATTTGGGCTGTGCCATGAACAACATGTTAAACAATTCAGTGCGGCCTTTTAAAGGGCTCGGAATGTGATGCTGATTGTCAAGTGCCATAGGAGAGCCCTGTCTAGTTAGTGGGAATTCCTGTGGATCTTTAGTTCTCCTGATCAGTTTTAGGCATGAGAGAAATAACAGATGATTGTGGGGTTTTGATATACGTAATTCAGATTTTTGATCCACATATTGTTGAGAATAAGTGGTGTAGATATTTAGGTACAGCACATGAAACATGTATTCCAGCTGCTGCTAGACCAACTCTTTCCTTTTGGAAGACTTGGAAAGCTACCAAGTGTACTTGAAATTATTGAAGCATTTGGAGAGTATTTTATGGTAAAGTTGTCAAGGCTGGTCACTGAGGTTCATTTAATTCCCCAAGACTTCTTCCTGGAACCTGCACCGCTCCAGCCTTTCTAAATGTTTATCATCATGTTATTTTACCTGAGATTGGCAGTTAAAATAGAGCAAAATACGGTGGTTAAAATGGCAATGTGGAATTGGAAGTAGATTGTTAAAGGCTGTCAGGTGGAAAGAGCTCTTGCTACCTACTGGATCAGATGCAGAAGATGCACTTCTATGTCTAGATTTCTTGTTAAATTCCCCCTTTTAAAGGAAAGAATTGTACACTGGGAACTGTAAATCATGTAACATTCTATAAAACAGGTATTGCTGCTGGCTGGTATTTAAAATATAACTAAAAAACAAATTAGAAAAACCCCAAGCTGACATTCGACTTTTTCACTATCAGCTTTAACAACCGGGGGGGAAAGAGCTGTTGAGCTCTCTGCCCTATTTGGCAGACAGGGAGAAGGTATCATCAGGAAACTTTTAGCCTGTTGCTGTGAGGAATTGAATTGTTTTATCCTTCTCTTGGCCTGAATTAAAGCCTTTTGGGAATCTGCTGCTTTGTTTCCCCTGGTACACGGGTGTTTCTGTACTGATACACTGGTTTTGAACTTGCATTTGGGTTTATGGTTAATATACTTCCTGTTAAATAAGGTAACGCTTCATCTTTGACTGTCTCTTGTTTTCCTTTGGTAGCAGGGTGCCGAGGGAGAAATCAAGGATGGGGTCACAGAAGGAGGACAACTTCAGCAAGTGCACAGGAATCCCATTCCCTACCATCCCCGCTATCGCAGGTTTGTTCCCTTGGATTTGTTTAATGTGCTCTTACGGTTTTTGGAGATGTATTGGCCAAGAAAGGGCAAAGAATTCTTTGTATCCCATTAGTTCTCACAATTGAAGTGAGTTGTAGGGTCCATCTGAAAACTCATAATTTCCCTGACAAGTAATAAGTCCAAGTTTTGGATTTTTTTAACCCACAGTTCAGCACTGGACTAGTGATTTATACACATTAAACTGAGTCCTACATGTTGCACAAGCTTGGGTTTGTGCCCTGTGGTACTTGTAGGTACAGAGGTTATTATTCAGTAAAAAATCAAGTTGCGTCCTACCTCTTACATGATATGATAGGATAGAATATAATCTAATGGAGTAGTAGATCCTCCTAGTGGTGGGTATTGCTGTCAGTCAAGATTTAAATTTTAGGTCCTTGAGAACTAAAGGAGAAGGTAACAAAACAGGAAGGGGCTGCTAAAGAGCCTGGGGAGCTTCCAGAGTAAGAAAAATCATCAAACTGATTGAAGGGGAACAAACATGTGAAGAGTGAAGTGACTGAGGACTCAGAGGCTGGGAGAAGAGACAGATCAAGGTGCATTACAGAGGTCCTCAGAATAAGAAGTAGCATGGAAAGGATGGCACAATTGTTTTTGCTTTCTCTCCTGATAAAGGAATACACTGTGCGAAGCCTTGAAGTGAAGGAAGTGGGAGACATGCTGAAATACAAAGCGAGGTTCATTGAACTCTAGCACAGCCCAGATTAGAAGGAACTTCAAAATACCATCTGGCCGAACCTTTTGTGGGAAAGATAAGATTATATGGCGTCCTGTCCAATCACATCTTGAAAACCTTCAGTGGTGGGGACTCACAGCATTCCTGGGGAGGTTGTGCTAGTAAAGATTGTGCTCAGTGCAGATCTTTGTTTGGTCTCCTGTGAAGAGAGAGCCCCTCTCAGTGTGTAGGTGTCCTTTGCTGAAAGAAATACAGGAATACTGTGATTAGAGTCCCCTCTAGGCCTTCTTTTCTCCAGGGAGAAAATATCTAAATCCCTCAGTCTTTCCCAACAGGTCAGTTTCTCCAGCCCTCTGATCACCTGGGCCTTGCTTTGGGCTGTGTCCCCTCTATGTGCCTCGGTTTTTAATTATGGAATTGAAGCAATTTGAAGCATCTGGGCGCAGTCCTCAGATGTGGCCTGATTAGTGCTCGGCAGAGTCGATGGGATGTTCCCATCTCTCTGCTGCTGCCTCTGTGGATGCAGCCCAGGGTCCTTCTGCCTTTGCTGCAGTGATTGCTGTGCTGACTCATGCTCAGGTTGTTGGGAATACAGCAGAGTGCTGGAGTCTTTTGCCACAAGATGTTGATGGTGTTAAGCCTGAGCTTGGAGGAGACTGCTGAATAAAAGAAACCATGGCTGTGATATCTCTGAAAAGGCAGACTGAATCTGGCTCAGGGAATCCCCAGTGAGGAATCCAATTGGAGGCTGGGAGGCAAATATCCAGGAATGGTTTACAGGCAGAAGGGAAGGGTCCCACGGACTGCACCATTAATTATTAGGCCTGGGCTGGTATATGCAGCCACGCTGAGTGCCAAGGCCACTACTGCTGGCTTCTTTATTCTCCTAGCCAGCAATTCCAGTGGGATATCTACATCTTCCTTGTAGGATAAACTATAGAATAGGCTGATGCAGCTTCAGCAGTGAAGAGACACCCACCTAGATGAAGTATTTCCTCTTCATTTCTATGCCAGTCAAACTCTAGAGGGATGGTTTGCTTGCACTCAAGATTGTTTAGTATGGTGCTTGGTTAGGGAAGATTTTGCTGGGCTGAAATTACTGTAGTTGAACCTCCTTGGGCTTCTTTCACACTGTTTGTTCCCCTCTTCAGAAGGTCCCCTCGTCCCCGCTCTGGCCCAGTGACTGACAAGGCCGAGAACAAGGAGAACCACCACGAGGCCGGGGCCACGGGGCAGCAGCCGCTCCGCCGCGGCTACAGGCGCCCCTACAACTACCGGCGCCGGCCTCGCTCAGCCACGGCTCCGTCGCAGGAGAGCAAGGAGGTAAGGACACTGTCTCCTCTCCTGGCAGGACAGGCTGGGAGGGTTGGGATTGTTCAGCCTGGGGAAGAGCAACTTCGGGGTGACATCATTGTGGCCTTGCAGCACCTGAAGGGAACCTACAGGAAAGATGGGAAGAGACTCTTTATGAGGGCCTGGAGTGACAGGACAAGGGGGAAAGGCTTCACACTGACACAGAGCAGGTTTAGATTCTTCACTGTGAGGGATTGAGGCACCAGAAGAGGTTTCCCAGGGAAGTTGTGGCTGATCTATCCCTGGAAGTGTTCAAGACCAGGCTGGATGGGGCTCTGAGCAACCTGAGATAGTGGAAGGTGTCCCTGCCCATGGCAGGGGGCTGGAAGGAATTGATCTTCAAGGTCCCTTCCAACCCAAACCATCCTGTAATTCAATGTGGCAGAGACAGAGGTTTTGATGGGGTGAATGCTCAAGACCTTCTGTTCTCTGTGAGTTTTTAATAAGTGTATTGTTGGTGTGCTGGATGACTCTGACCAAGTCTGAACTGGTTTCCTTGCCTGCTTCTTCTGACCACTTTGGAGAATGTGCAGGTTATCTAAAATGAAACTGGCCTGGGATAGGGATGGCTTCTAGGTAGTTCTTAATTGGGGTCAGACTGCAACAACTGTGTTTGAAGTGGAAACAAACAGCTGGGTTTTCCAGCTTCCTCAGACCTGCAGTTTGGAGGTATTGTAAGAGCTGGATTTGAAAGCTCTACATCCATTGCCTAAACTGCTTGAACCAGATCCCTTCAGGAAACTTTGCACACAGATTTTACCTTAATGAGGAAAAAATCTCATTCTGTGACTGCTTGAGTTGTTTCCCTGATGGAATCTGCTGTGAAATACTCAATTACAGGAAATACACTGAAGTTTAACATTTTCTGGAGATTTATTTTCCTTGATTGCTTTAAAACTTGTGTCATTCTGGCGGTACCACTGAAGAGAGGTCAGTCTTTGTCTGTAATCAGGGTTTATTGTGTCCTAGACAAAGGTAACTGAAACACCTGCTGAAACTCCAGCTCCAGTGACAGAGCAGAGTGGTGCTGAGTAATGCCCGGCTCCCCAGGCACCTTTACCATCCCTCAGGTAAGGAATAGAATTTGTTTGCCAGCTGAAGCAGTGCTGTGTATATTTCTAGGACATGGGCCACATGCCCTTATATATGTATGTATACATAACTTGATATATTTATAGTATCTGGTAATGATTAGTAATCTTTTGTTTAAAGAAGATGCTTATCCTGTCTGCTGTAACTCTTGTTACCTATTCAACAAGAAAATGAAATTTAAACTGCTTTTTAAATTTTATTTTTTAATGTGGCTCTTCAACAGGTGTCCTAAACCACAGCTCAAACGTAACACCAAAGAAACACACAAGCAATAAATTGTCAGCAGTGATGATGAAAGCGAAGATTTGAAATCCGGAAATGTAAAAAAGCAAACAATCTTTACCAGCAGCTGAGATCCAGGGAATGCCTACAAGATAGATGCATGAGAGAAAAAGAGAGCGAGATTCAGAAAGAACAACCTCCCCAGTTTCAACAGCAACTGTGGGACTTTTGGGTTTTGTTTTGGGTTTTTTTTCTCCTAGAATTTCACTGTTTTGCTAGTTATGAATTTTTCAATTTTTCTTTTGGTATCAAGACAAAAAGGGGAAAAAAAAAGGCAACCAAAGAACTAAAACTGAAATAAAATGCTTGCTTTCTTTTTTTTTTTTTTAATTGGATGCTGGTGCTAAACCTCCCAAGTGTGATGAGTTGTTTTTTTCTGTGCCAGTCCTGTTCCCTGCAGGACGTGGGGAGGAGAAACTTCCGCTTTCCTTGTTAAGATCTATTTGAAACTGCAGCACTGGGTGATGTTCCTCACAAATAAAAGTGTCAGTTACTCAGAAAAACCCCTGGCTTGGTATGGGTTTTTTGTGTTTACTTTTAAAATAATCCCTTCTTGTTGCTTCAGCATTTCCATGTGAAGGGGAGCAGCCTCTGTGGTGCGTCCCAAAACCCATCCTGGATGAGACATGGGCATGGTCAGGTGGATATACAATCCAAAACAACTCCTACAGTGGGATCCAAGTTTTGAGAGTCCTCTGCTGAAGGAAGACACACACTTAGAAGTTGGGATGAAGTGGCAGTCCTGCGCAATTGGCCTCTGCACCCTTTCCTATTTGAAACCAGTAAAATCTCTGAGCCATTTTGTGACCAAAGTCCTTCCCCATCTTACCTCTGTCTGTTTTTCTGGTGTCCCTCCCTCTGCCTTGGCTGTCTTGCACTGTTATCATGCCCCTTCCAGCCGTTAAACGTGGGTGCATTTCCTCAGATATCTTGTCCTTCACTCCCCAGCGTTTCTCACGTTCCTGTCTTGCAGCTGCTGTTACCCAAACCTTAGATAGTGTGTTTGTTTCCTTAAAACACCTCTCTCTGTCCTTAGCTCTGCAATCTTTGTCCAGCCTCTTCTGAATGACACTTCATGTAAACCTCTTGGTTTGTCACAGAGTTTGGAGCTTCATGGTGTTTCCTGATTTATGTCAATGTGTGCATCACTTTTCAGTGCTTGGCTCTCAGTTTTGACTTCAATAAGACCATGTAGGTGCTTAGAATTAATCAAGAATTCCAAGGAGAATTGTAAACTCTGTGTCTGTACCACAGAAAGTGATCTGCTCTCAAAATATTTTGGAGCGTGGGGTAAATGTGTTAAGCCCCAGGTAGCCTTAGGTAAGTCAGAGCTCAACTTTATCTGCACCTCAAGTTAAAACTTCTGCTGTTTTGAAGAGTTTTTAAAGAGTCAAAATAAGCTTTGTACAGTATATCTGTAAAAGCCAATTTATTTCCAAGGTCTGTGTTCTGTGGCTACTGCTCATTGTAGTGGTGTAGCCAATTATTTTCACTTACATTCTGCAATACTCACATTTGTTTCCATGACTTGGAGGGTGTTTTTAACAGTTGCCCTTCTTCCTTTAAGATATTCTGGACTGCAACTCTGAAACAATTTATGCTAAAAAGTAAAAGAGATAGTATGGATTCTCTTCCTGAGATAACTTGAATTGGAGCTCTAATAAAGAATGGGAAAGCATTAATACTACATTAAATATTCTAAACAGACCCTCTCCAAGTTTGTTCTTTACCATTTTTACCTCCAGAAACACTTGGTAGTAGTATTTAAAAAATGTAATTTGCTTACATATTTTTTTATTTCAGATGAACATTGGTTATCTCAGGTCAGACAATCTCAAAGCAAAGATATAGTCTAACATTAATTAGCAAACCTGTGATACATCATTTAGATGGGATTTAAATCATTAAAGACCTCTTCGAAGGAGGGAGAGATGCTCTCAGTTGCCACGTGGTGCTTAATTTTTACCTAAAAAACCAGATTTGAATGCAAGGGAAGATCCTTTTAAAAACTTTTTGTACTGACTCATTTATGTACAACTGCAAGCCACGAGGTGGTGCTCTTAATCTACTAAAAAAGCAAATTTTTTGGTCCTTTTTTAAATACTGCACAGAAGGAACAGATAGAGGAAAGCATGTTTAAAACCTGGCTTGGTTTCTGCAGCAATCCCACCACACAAAACGCAGTGTATAATGGTACAGAATGCTTACTTAAATAAGCCTTCAGAGGGGAGAAAACCCGTTCAAAAAAAAAGGTTAAAAATCCAATGCAACACAATGAAGCAACTACAGCTGAGCTACCTGGATAATAAACCTCCGTAATGGAACACCTCCAGGCCTGGCAAAAATAAAAAAAGTGATAAAAGGGGTGTTTTTCCAGCATGACTGAATTCAGTTTATTCCTTCTTTTTGCTCTTCACCTTTAGATTCTTTTAGCAGCTCTTGCCATTTCTTCTCCATCTGTTCCTTGCACCTCAGGAAGGCGTTTTCCAAGTGCTTCATGGAGCTGACCAGCTCTGGGTTGGTCTGTATGGTTATGAAGTTATAGGTCATCCAGGCTGCCTGCACTACAAACCCAACAGATGTCACTAAACCAGCAAGTTTGGACAAAGAAAAAAAAGCAATGGCTGATTCAAGCAATGAAAAAAAAAAAAGGACAAGAATTATTATCAACCAGGTGATGAAATAAAGTGGCAAGTTGTTTATTGTTTAATTACGAAATGTTTAATTAACAGCTCCTGTTAGTAGCACAGTTCCTGATAGAAATGTTGCAGAAGGTGGAGAGGAATGTGCAGCCCTCTCTGTACACACAGTACTATGATTGGATTTCCACAAAATTCCTTATTGTAGCTGAGGAATTAAACCTGAGAGGTGCCGTTTTTCAGAATTAAATCTCATTTTACATGCTTTGTTTTAATAATTGTACATTAAACACTTTAGTAGTATTTCTGTCCCTAACTAACACCCTGAACTAAGCACCTATTCTAATTTACCCGTATGCTTTTTCACAATTAAGAAGATCAGGGCATTTCTATCATAGGATGTTTATAGAATAAATAGAAATAACAAATCTTCGGTGGTTTCACTCTAGTAGACAAATCCTTCTCATTCTTAATAAATACCTGTTAGTTTTTCCATTTCCTCCAGTAGTTCATTTAAATCTCTGCCCACGTCCTTCACCATCCTTATCGCATTATCGCAGTTTTCTTCCTGACATTCCGATTCAGCCATCTACAAGGAAACCAGGAATTTCATACTTATTTTACTCGAAAGTGAGTTTATTTTCACACTTGAGAGAAAGTAACATTGCAATTAAGAAAAAAGAAAAAAAAAAAAAAAGGACATAAATGTTTTAACTTTACATGTGAATTCAGCAAGAATCCGACCTTGAAGTTACCGGTCATCGCTTGTATGCTGCACATTATTTTCAATTCATTTTGAAATTAATTTAAGTAAAAGAACTATACCAAATGCGCCGTGTTTGTGCCAAATAATGATTTTTTGGTATCGGTAATGACAAAGATCAGTGTGTCAAGCACTTCATTAGGAAAAAAAATACCCTGTTACAGTTTGTCTTCAGGCTTCTCTCCCAAACACTCTGGGGTGGGGCAATTGCGAATTTTCAAAATAAGTTGTAAAATCTCCTTTTTGTATCCCGTATTTCACACCTGCCGGGGAAGTACACACAACTAAGTCCTGTCACCATGGAAATGCTTTTGGTCTAACCTCTGCTTTAAGTCGCAGGGAGTGAAATTTCAGGATGCAAAAATACGCGTGGGGGAAAAAAAAAAAAAAAAAAAGCAGGTAATAGTTTTTCCTTCTAAAAACCACCGGAGGACGGGACAGAACTGTGAAGAATGGGGTGGAAGAGCTTCACTGCAATGACTATATACATCACACTGTTTGCCAGATGATTTCTTAGACTCAGTGGGTGCGTGTGTTTTCTGCTTTTTTTTTTACTACGAACGTGAAAGGAACGCAGCGGCTGGTTTGCAAGGGGGTTTAAAACGGCGCCAAACCTTCCTCAAAGGTGCTACGCCCCCAAGGGCTCTGTTCACACAACCACTCGCACGAAGTAATTGCGTGCCGGCAAAACCTTTACCCCAGAGACTTTATAAAACGCAATTCTTTGCTCCGGAGCAGGACGGGCGTCCCGGGACGGCCCCACACGGCCCCGGCCCCGGCCCCGACCCCGCCTTCCCCTCACGGCCCCTCACGGCCCCTCACGGCCCCGCCTTCCCCTCACGGCCCCGAGGACCAGAGTGTGGAGCAAGTTACAGCCCCTAAAAGAGAGATTGCTAATTAAATAAAGAGAATTGTGTAATTTAGAACCAAGGAGCGTCAATTTCTTTGTTTGCCGAAATGTATAAATACGTGAAAAGCCTTGGAAGGGACATAGGTAGCTGGAGTGATTCGCTACGTGTCTGTAGTAAATAAACAACATTACTTTGTCTGTGGCCACAATAAAGTAATGCCTGACTAACAGACAATTTAGAGGTGATGTTTGATTTATATAGGAAGGTTTATTTCTTCCTGAGGATTTTTTGGTGACAATCTCACCCCTGGGAGTGTTCAAGGCCAGGCTGGACAGGGCTCTGAGCAACCTGGTCTGGTGGAAATTGTCGAAACACAACATAATAGCAATTTTAAGACATTAATATAAATGAATATTTTTAATAATAATAATTAATAATAATACAACAACTCCATTCCCAGTGACGTTGAAAAAAAACTTGGTTAAGCATTTGTGACTCTTTTCTACTTTAATTAGGATGTAGCAATGTGTAACATGGTGACCTACAGGTATAAACCCTGAATTATTAAAGGGAATAGGTCTTAAATGCCTTCAGGCTGGACAGGTGCTACAGCTCTTTGTGGTAAGTACTTTTTATTTAGTAATTCTAAGGTTTCTGCGGGCATCCTTTCCAGGAGAGAGCCGTGTCCTGCAATTTATTCCATCCTGAGATGGGATGTTTAGGTCATGAGAGATCAGATCTTGCCAAGAGGAGCTCTTGGGTTCTCACTGAAAAATGTGAACAATGTGAAAACGTGGTGGCAGGGAGCAGCAAATTTAAAGGAAAATTTATTTAATAATTATTTAATAAATATATTTAATAAAAAGAATAAAGGGCTTAACACTGAATAGAGAGGAAGTGCTGGCAAATTTCACCTGGTTGATGACATTGATGTATAGTCGTTCAGTCAATTTGGGTTTATATGGAGAAGCTTTTTTATTCCTTCTTTATATCTTTTCATATAGGAAGGGAGGAAGGAAGGAAGGAAGGGTCTAATTTTACCAACAATCCATGGTAAATCTGGCTATTGGTGCTTGACACATACAAATTAGCCCCTTATCTTCTGGGATTTTACCCCTCTGTGGGCTTAGGTTGACCACAAGATCAGACCCAGTCTATCAGCTGTAAATCAGGGGTTTAAATCTTACATTAGAATGTGAAAGTAAGTCAGAGACCTCACAGCCTCCGAATTACTGAAGCAAAAGTGAATTCCACAATGAGCTTGAAGAAGGCGATCCTTCCACCTGAGGTTCGCTTTTTCTGCTCCAGCAGCAGTTCCTTGGAGTATCCTTAGTTCTGGAAGCTGAACTGCAGAATTAGCCCCCCTGTGAACTGTCCAGCACAAGGGGCAAAGACTGAATGTTTAGTCCCGCGATCCCGTCCGGAGGCTGTGGTGGTGCAGCTGTTTGTGGTTTGGATGGTTTCTAGGTAAGCTGTGGCTGTCTTGGCGAGAAAGAGAATGGTTATGTTAATCAAACTGCCAGTCTCTCAGTGTATTCAATCAGAATTGCCTAAGGAAAAAGCAGAGAGGAGGCAGTTAAACAAGGCAAGTGTTTTCTCAGTAGAGAAGACTTAGCAGGAAGCGTTTGTTTTTCACAGGACAATAACTTCTGTCACTTCATTAAACAGGGGGAGAGGCTTGTGGATGAGTGAGGAGGATTATCTATTCTGAGCCCTGAACTCTGAACCATTAAAATATCTTATCCGACCAGTCAGACTGGGAGCAAAACAGGGAGATCGATGGGGGCAATGAAAAGCAGCAGCAATTGCTGCTTTTGCATATGCTTATCTTGAATATCAACCCTTTGCCTTTCACACTCTCCTCCACTGTAGGGAGGTGTAGAAACTGAAGGAAGGAGGAAGATTTTCAATTATCATATTTTTAAATAGGAATCTGGATAGGTTTTCCCCAGGTGCCCTTGGGGAAGGCGTCTGTGGAAAGTAACTCGTTTCAGCGAATAACTCATTTAAATCAAGAACTGTCATTTGTAATTCAGCCACTTGTGTTATCAAGTGTTAACAGGAGTAGTTGAGTTTTGCTAAAACATTTGGCAGACATCACATCAGGAGGATGCCTGAGGACATCAGGAGATATCCTGCATCTTCCCAAAGCCACCTGCATCGCGTTGTTGATTGTGAAGTTTGTCTCCCAACAGTTGTTTTCTCTTGTAATACAACTGCCTGAAGCAGGTAAGCAAATAATCTTGTGTAGGCTCATATAACCAGGAATCTGAAAGTCTAAGCACAAGATTCATCAATGATAGGGGAGGGCAAACCAACAGCTGGGGCTTGCACGCATGGGTTGGGTGTGGGGAAAGTCCCAAGGACTAAAATGCTGAGGTGCAATGAAGATTATTCCCCACAGCTGCTGAGGACTGAGGGCACCAGCACAGCGGGATCGTGACCCCAAGAAGGTGACAGGGCAAGTTCAAGAGTATTGCTGGGGAGCTCAGGGTGGCGTGAGGAAAGGGCAGGGGAGAACTGCTGGCAGGGCTGGGAACTGCTGGCAGAATGCCTGGACAGCCTGGGCAGGAGGAAAGGCAGAATGTGAGAAAAACCCGAGTTCTGCTGTCTGGTGTTCATGCTGTCCGCATGTTTCGATATGATTAATCTTTCCCCTCTGTTTTCACTTGCAGGTTGTGTCCCTGACCGGATGCTTTTTCAGCATCTGGAGTCAGATTTTCTGCTCCCAAACCCTGTTTTTTATAGACGTGAACCTGCGACCTGTAATTGTCTGATTTCTAATTATTACACTGGTCTCTCTCCCTTGGTCTATGTCCGTCTGCTTTTCCAGCTCCCTGCCCGAGGATTCTTTGCGTGAGCAGCTGGTGTGTGGCAGCCAGGCAGACCCGTTTGGCAAGTGTGTCCCTGCCTGTCAGCTGTGTGTTGGACATCCCTGGGGAGACAGCTGAGAAGACCTTGGCAACTAAAAAACCCAAGCTGGGCGGGTCTGCAGGTAGAAAAATCAGTGAAGGAGGAACTTTAGTCATAAGAATTACAACCACACCAAGGTAATCATCAGCCTCGTTAGGAGTGGCCTCAGACAAACTGGGAACTGGCAGCAGGAAAAGGCTACTGCAGGGCAAGAGAAGTGGTGCGATCAAGGTAAGGGAGAGAAAACCCTGCTGGAAGATCAGCTAATGAGTATTTAATTTTAAAAAAAGACTTGTATTAACCGTAAATGTGTCTTGAATTAGAATACAGCTGCACCATAAAGTCTGTATGTGTATATAGGTGTATACATACCTTGGGTTACGGCTGGTATTGAAGGTGTAGTAATAAATTCCTGTGATCATAATGGTTTGGGGAGGTTGAGAAAAAAATAAAAGAGACGTGGCCTCTGCACGCAGCTTGATCTGAACAAAATAGCTTATAGGCACCTTTTAAACAGGAAGAAATTAAGGAAGTACAATTAAGTTTTGTACTTTAACTAAGTAATTAAGTTTCTTATAAAATTAGTCTCAGTTCACTGAAACAGTGCGGGGTGATGCCTGTGTGGGTAAATATGCTCAGTTTTGGTTAAGTAATACATGCCTGGGGCCAAATTCAGGACTAATTAGCATTTTACTTCCATCACTGTTGCTAGATTGTAAAGCAGCAAACTCTAGTTCAAAGTGGTGCGAATATTTAGATTTTCCCGTGTTTGCCTGTGTGTGGGGGTGTGCACGAACTACTGATTAAATTACAGACAAACTCTATGTTAAATCCACCAAGAAACATCCCAAACTCCGGAAACTGCGCAGCTAAAGTTGTGTTCACAGCTTCAGGCGGCTGTGACTTTATGGAAGCGGATTCATCTTCCATTTCTTAAGCCATTCAGCAGCAACGTGATGTCAAGCAATATTTTTATCACACAACTTTTACAACTTTCTACAGCAAAAGCTACATGTATGATTTTGGTTTCACAAAGGAAGTTACGGGTAGGATTGTGCTGAAAATAGATTTTTCATATTCCCAGCAGCTTGATCACTAAAGGTTTTAGGTTAATGTATTCCTCACTTTGTTTCAATGTTTGTTATTATCGTAACTTATTTTACACATTGCCTTTGAGGAGCTTTTTGTGGGCTTAATTCAGTGGGAGTGTGATCATGATACATGTTAATTTTTCAGAAAGTCTAGTAGGCCGTGTCTGCCTTAGAACAAAATATTTTTGTCATAATCACCATTCAGGAGATTTTGTACCATTTTACACCTCTGCATTTAGACCTCCTTACAATAAATAAATAATATTTGGCACGAATAAATCAATTTTTGTGAGATGATCGGAGTTTTTCCTGCTCTATTAAAAAGGAGCTGAGTTTGCCCTAAGTAATACCCCTGCTCTAAGAGCTGCATGGACCTCGTGATTTGTTCTTTTCTCCACGGTCTAGTTTTTCAGAAGTGGTCAGCTTAATTTTCTTTCCCTCCTTTAATATGTTTCAGTAGCAGCTGGCCTAGGTTTGATGTTCAACTACTGCTTCTGCTTCTGGACCAGGAGGAAAATCTTGTGTCGCTGTAGGTGATTTTAGAAACATTTACCAGCTCTTTGCTTCAAAAGCAAATCTTTATAGCCGAGAGAGGGTTACAGCAAACCACAGGGATATTTGTAATCTGTTCACGAGGACAGGAGGGACTCTGGTATTTTATAATCTGGGTTGACTGGTCAGAATTTCCACATTTTTTTCCCCATTCCTATTGAAACACAGTTGAAGATAGTGCTTGGTAACCCATGAATGTCTTACAGTGAGAGATGAGACAACTCCATGGGCCAGGGAAACCTTGCAAAGATCTCATGATCTGCCAGGCCATTGGAAACACTTACCAAGCTCTTCTGAGGGCAGAAGAGACAGAATATAGAGTCTAACAAAAGCATTTTTGCACGATTATGTTCTTGTGTTAGTCTTGAAACCTGTCAGACTTGTTTTATGTTTGTTTTGGATGCTGCTTTTAGTGAACAGTGGGCATGGCAGGGGAAAAAAATCCCTGTTTCACTGGTTCCTTTTCCAGGGTGCTTTTCTTTTCCCTCTTCTCTCGCACTCGGTGCCCACAGCTGTCCTGAGCTCACCTGTGGTGATTTCCCTGTCGCTGTGGTTCCTGGAATTCCTGGTGGCTCCTCTCCCTTTCCTGAGATTTGCACAGAGTGTAAACGGGCTTCTCTAATCAACCATGGAGCTCAGGATGTTTATGGCCCGGATTATACAACAGGATTGCTGGTTAATGGGCCTAAAGTCTATTTCTCTGTGTCTTTCTTATCTGCGTGTCCCTGAGACTGAAAGAAGCCAGGACTGTTCCTGTGTATTTGTGTGAAAGTGTGTGTTTAGTGTGCCTTAGATGGCCACTAAAAAGCTCAGTGGTATTGATGTACTATTGCTCCTTTGG
This sequence comes from Pitta sordida, assembly GCA_013390025.1. Classification (NCBI taxonomy): domain Eukaryota; kingdom Metazoa; phylum Chordata; class Aves; order Passeriformes; family Pittidae; genus Pitta; species Pitta sordida. The sequence goes on along the minus strand of WEKX01010595.1, from coordinate 211,823 downwards.
ATTCACGGTGTAGCCACACCTTGAAATCAGGTGGGGTTACTGGCATATCAATCAGATTAAATAAAAAAGGAAAGAGATATATTGCATTTTCCTTTTTCCACCACCTCTGTCGTGCAACTAAAGAAGCATCATTTCACTCGTTAATTTTAAGCATGAGAACAAACTCTGTTTAATGTTCCATCACCAAATTCCATAAAGCCAATGTCAAATATTACTATTAACATTTGCCACTGGGGTTAATTGCCTTAAACTCATAGCTGAAAAGAAAGTAATTACTTACAGGATAAAAGTCACAATGCCTATGAAATGTCCTGGATGATACTGTGTGTGAGGCTGTTAAGTCTCACATTTTTGGCAGTGTTTATAGGAAGCAGTGACTGAGGGGACGTTTTTGTCACTACACTCATTTTTGCAATTTAGGAATAGCAGTGCAGGTCTTCTGATGATCTTCTGTGTGCAGCACCACAGAGCACATTCTTATCTCACGATTTCAGTGTTCAATAAAGAAAACACACTTAATGCAGGGGTAGGAAGCTCCATATTCAGTTCAATTGTTGCTTCATAATTATCTTTTCTCCTAATAAATTTTGTTACTTCGTGTCTGCGCAGAAGGCAGAGGTTGGAGACCTGCTTGCTAGTAACTGGAGATGGCAGGGGATGTGAGGAGGCTCACACGGATGCTGCTGGAATGCAACTCCAACGACAAGCTGTGTGGTAAGATTCCCAGATTCCTTCAATAAGCTTTCACATACTGAGCAGGGAGTCCAGCTTTACTAAAAAGCAGACCAAGCCCTCTCCCCCTCCTCCACCTGCATCCCAACCCACACAGATCTGACTGAGCTTTCATTGTGTCTCAGGGGAGAAACATTTACAGGGGTGCAGCCTTTGTGTCAAGATCCATCTCACACAATTTTAGCCATTTCAGAGAATTTCTGCTTTGAATGAGATGTACAATAGTCATTGAATATTCCCTGCTGCTTCCCAAAGGGTCAGTTTTGTGAGGTTTCAATTTCATGACTTTCTGTCATCTCTGGGAACTGAAATATGGCATTGGACTCTGGAAAACTGGCACCACCTCAAAACAAGAACATAAGAAAGATAGTTGCCTTCACAAGGCTCTTCAATGTCATTGTCTTCCAGCCAAATTCCAAAGCAGGTACCATGCCCTGTTTCATTTAAAATGCTCTGTATCATTTTGATGGAAGGAGCTGGAGCTGTAACTGCACATGTATTTATGATGGCACAGCAATATCCAGCCCTTCCCATCTCCCTGCTCTCCCTCTGCCAGTGCTGGCTCTGTTTCAGTGGTGGGTGCCACATACAAATGGCAACAATTCTGCTGAGGCACCTCAGTAAGTGTGGGAGTCTCAGTGATTTAATTCAATTTTGGCAAGTAGGGTGGCAGCACTAACAGGGAAGAGGATGGAACACGTGCTTTGGGGGTTGAAAGTTGAAAGTTCCTGAAATGGATTGTTACCACTTATTCCTTGGCTTTCCATTTTCTTTCTCTGCTGGTAGTTGTGCGTGAACATCAAACCGAAGTGATTGTTGTCCCAGCTCTCCTCGTGGGAATGTTTGTCATCATGCTGACTGTGATCCTTTGGCTCCACTGTCGAGGCTTGCGAGCAAGGCAGGAGGAATCAGCATCCTCTGGAACCCCAGGTGAAAAAAAGGGTTTTCAACCAGAGGAAAGAGCATTGGTTTCAGTGGCCAGAAGTCAATCCTGTTTCCTGCTGCTTGAGCTGTTGGGCAATACCATTTATGAGGATCCTGGGTGGTTTTCAGCAATCCAGTGAATATTGGGAAAGCTGGGAAGCCTGGTTTACTCCACTTTGCAGCAGTGGAATCTGTAGTACAGATGGATCTGAGAAAATCTAAAGCAACAGACCATAAAGGCTGTTTAACATAGACATGAGGGCTGTGAAGTGAATGTGTGTAACAGCCTTCTGGAGGCAACTGCAAGGACAGTTTTACTGGGGTAATTATGACCAACACTAATTTTGATGTAGATCACACCTAGTTAATCCGTTTTCTATGCTGTCATTTAAGAAATTTAATTTCAAGCTGCTGTCTCCCACTTCCTGTGGAGAAAATAGGGACTGGTGAGGGGATAGGGAAAGGTTTGTTGGTACATGTGTTGTTGTGTGGAAATGAAAATATTAAACTGATTTGGGGTATGTAAGGACCTCTTAAGCCTATATTAAGCAAAATAATTGAGAATAAAGACAAAGCCCTTTGGAGAACACTCTGTGCGTGTCCCTTTCATAGCAGCTAAGAGCTGGTAATAAAAGAAAATGGTTATTCCTTGAGCACATGGGAATGAAGAACAGATGTGTCTTGTCTAGAAAGTTTATGTATATATATAAATATAGGAGAAATTACTAGACTCATTTTGCCTTTTCATCAAATAGGGTGGGAGAGAAATGCTTTCTCCTTTTTGTGAGAGTTCCTTTCTTGTCCTGATTTCCAAAACACTATGGAGCAAAAATGAAAGAGGATAGAAGGATGAGCATTGCCACCTTTTACAAGAGTTCACCTGTCTGGTTTTTTTATGCATCACATGTATTTTCTTTTACCAGTGAAGAAAAAGGATCAGCAGGAATCCTGCTCAGCAGAGAACGGCTACATCCAGCTGAGTGAGGCATCTGTGGAGAGCCTGCTAAATTCTGCATCCTTGACTCTGAAAGACCTGGAGATACCACGAGAGAAACTCTTACCAGGCACCCTGCAGCTGATAAAACACGGTGCCTATGGGAGCATCTACAGAGCACAGCTGGAAACTGGGAGCTCTGGGAAGACTCAGAGTGTGGTATTGAAAGCCTTGCAAGGTGAGGTGCATGGTCAGGATGTTGTTGTTGTTCCTATGTGTGTTATTTTATTTGTGTTTTTCGATTGTTTTGTTTGTTTGGCTTCGTTCTTTCAGGCCTGGCTGGTCCCCAGGAAGTAAAGGATTTCCTGGGAAGGATTAAATTCCATCAACATCTTGGCCGCCATGAGAACCTGGTTGAACTGGTTGGATGTTGTGTAGACCAGCTCCCACTTTATATGATCATGGAAGATGTGTCCCTTGGTGACCTGCTGACATTTCTGTGGACCTGTCGGAAGGTGAGGCAAAAGAAGTGATGACAGAATAGCTGCTTAAATTTCTTAAGTAAATATCTGTAGAATAGAATTTCTAAAACAATTTAAACTCATGTCACACTCCAAACGTTTTCAAGAAAGCAGAGCAGTCGTAACACCAGAGAGAAAGTAATTGAATGGTAGCTGGTTACAATACAGGAAATAGGATATAAGAATGAAATGTCAATTGAAAATATTAACTCAAGTTTAAAAAGAAAGCAAATACCATGGGAGGTTTAAATCGGATATTAGGAAAATGTTTTTCACCCAGAGGCCTGGAACAGGCTCCCCAGGGCAGTGGGCACAGCCCCAAGGCTGACAGAGCTCAAGAAATGTTTGGACAATGTTCTCAGGGACATGGTGGCATTCTTGGGCTCTCCTGTGCTGGGCCAGGAGTTGGATTCACCTGCTGTGGACAAGGAAACTTCATATGAGTTCAAGACAAAATTGATTGTAGAAGACAACCTTTCAAAGGTTACTGAACATGCTGAAACCACTACCATCAGGAAGTTAAACTGAACACAGTTTAGGGCTGTAAAATGGTACAGGAAGAACATTGTGTGCTTCCCTTATTCCCTCTCTCATCTGCGCATCCAACCTGGGTTGTTACTGTTACAGGCAGGATAGTAACAGAGATGGACTGTTAGTCTCATACCAGCTAGCCACTCATATGTGATAGAAGGTGCATCACTCTAATTTATAATATTCTTTCATTCATCTCTGATAGTTTCTGTCTAACCTAATTATTTTTTCTCCACCCTTCAACTTACCCACCTGGTGGCTCTGCCTTACTCAACACACCACCCATCACACTTACATCAACATCACCCATCCATGTCCTCTTGCACTTCAGTCCATTTGTGATCAGCTGTGAAATTACACAGGGGAATACAAGATTAGGTAGAACTCATTTTATTAGATTAGGAGGAAATTCCCCACTCTGCTACTGCCATGGCATTTGTTTGAACCAAACACATTTGTCTCTAGGGTGCAATGGCAATGGATGGGATCCCCTGTGATCTCACTGAGAGGCAAGTTTATGAAGTTGGACAGCAGGTTGCAGCAGCTCTGGTAAGTCTGCTCACATTTGCTGTGTTATATTGGTGACCTGCTTGTGGAAGCCAAGCATAAGCTAAGTCAAAATATATATCAATGTTTCCTTTCTTCCTTTCCCAACTTTGCAGGCTTACCTTGAAAAAAAGAAATTGTTCCACGGGGATATTGCTGCCAGGAATGTTCTCCTCCATCCCAACTTCACTGCCAAGCTCTGTGGACTGGGCCTGGCTTATGAAACTCACACTCGTGGTGCCAACTCAGTCACACGGATTGTGCCAGTCAAGTGGCAGGCTCCAGAGAGGCTCCTGAAGAAGCCCCCCAGCATCAAGGCAGACATGTAGGGTTGAATTTTCAGTCCAGAAGTCTGTCAGACCTGTCTCTCTCACTCCTTTGTGTATCATTTCGTGCCCTGGAGTTCACAGGGAGGCATATCTAGTTCCAGCTCCACATTGCTTTGTTTTCTTTTCTTGCAGATGGTCTTTTGGAATTCTGCTGTATGAAATGGTTACATTAGGTAAGAGGATTTAGTGATAATTAAAATAAAATTAAATTTAAAAGACCTGGAATCTCAAATTTCAGCAGGTACAGTCAGGCCATTTAAATAAGCACCTTATGCTTTTTTCCAACTTGCAAAGTCTTGACAATTCCTTATGGACTTTCTGTCAGTGTGAATTGTGGTAGGAAAAGAAATGGATTTTTGCAGGGAAGGAAGGGAGCCTTGCACAGAGGCTGCTCTCTGCAACCATTGCCATGTGGGTTTTTTACTGTTATTCCTTTCACCCTTCCAGGTGCTCCACCATATCCTGAGGTGCCACCCTGTGACATCCTGTCATACCTGCAGGGACAGAACATTATGAAGCAGCCCTCAAGCTGCCAGCAAGCCATGTAAGCCACTTGCTTTGGGGACAATTGAACAGAGTTAAATGGAAGTGATACATAGAAAACTGGATCTTACACAAGATCTCTGAAATTTAGACTAAACTGAGGAGACTTGTTCTCATCTCTGTCCATCTTCCCACTGGATTCTGCTGCTTGAAACCTTGATGGTCAAAGCCTTTCTTTCCTTCTTTAAAAATGTCACTGTTTCTGTGTGTCTTCGCATTTTGTTGCTCCTCTGCTTCCTTGCAAGGTGCAGGAATACTCTGGAATAATCTTTCTCCTCTAAGTTGCGGGATATTCCCTGTAATGAACAAAGCATCCACAGGGAAGATCTAAGGCATAGTGCCTTGTGTGAAGACATCATTTCTTTTAATATTCAGAGAGTTTTTTACTGTTTCAAAAGGGGATACCAGACAATCTTTTTCCCCTTTCCCATACTCACAGTTGTCATCCTGGCTAACAGCTGCCTGCTTAGACACTACTATGTGACTGCAAATTTCAAAGGGTTCTTGAAAGAACTTCACATGTAGGAGAAAAAGAGGAGCTCTCTAGACATTTTAAATATGAGATAACCTGATTGCAGTAAAACTTGGTGCTTCTCACTCCCAGTGTTCCCCTGCTTCTCCCTCTTCCAGGTACGGCATCATGAAGTCCTGCTGGCAGTGGAATGCAGGGGACAGGCCCTCTCCAGCACACCTCATCTGGTCCCTAAAAGCAGCTATGCAGACCTGCAATGGCCACACAGTCCTGCAGGTGCCTGAGCCCCTGCTGCCCGAACTCTATGCCCGTGTTGCTGGTGTTGATGTGCACAGTCTAGTGAAGGAATACACCATCCTCTGAAGGGCCCTTTCACATCTTGATGAAGGAGAAGTCCCTGTGTTTTCTCTTCCTAAATATTTTGCAAGCTCAGAATGAGGTGTGTATGTTGGAAGGGATTCCTTTGTTTTCCAAACATTTTTATACATCACATCCCTCCTCTGTGCCAGACACGACAAACTATTACCTTTATTATTAAATCAACCTGTTGATATCATTCTGCCAGTGGTCATTTGGGAGCAAAGTGTGTTTAAGGAGCTGTAGAAAACGTAATGAGAAACTGGAGTTTCAGGAGTGTATTAGGTTTGTGTGGCAAGGATTTGATTATAGGGTGGACTAAAGGGGTAAGTTCTGTGAGAACATTCCAGAGGCTTTTCCCACATCTGATAGAACCATTTCCTGCTGCTGGCCAAGGCTGAGCCCATCAGCAACACTGGCAGCACCTCTGACATTACATATTCAAGAAAAGGTGAAAAATCCTGAATGATAGCAGCCAGAAGAGAGCAGTGAGAATGTGTGAGAGAAAGAGCCCTGCAGACCCCAAGGTGGGGGCAGAAGGAGGGGCAGGAGGAGAGGCAGGGAGAGAGGAGCCCAGGCTGGAGAAGAACTGCACCCTGTGGAAAGGGACCCAGGCTGGAGCAGTTCCTGAGTCACCACAGCCCTTGGGAAGGACCCGTGTTGGAAAAGCTCCTGGAGGACTGTCTCCTGTGGGAAGGATCCCACACTGGAACAGAGAGACAGTGTGAGGAGGAAGGAGAAGCAAAAACAATTGTGAGATGACCTGACCACAAGCCCCATTCCCATTCCCCGTGCTGGACAGGAGGAGGTAGAGAAATCGTGAGTGACACTGAGCCTGGGAAGGAGGGAGAGGCGAAGGAAGGTTTATTGAGATTTGGTTTTATTTCTCATTCTCCTACCCTAATTTGACTACCAATAAATTAATTTTTTCCCAAGTCGAGTCTATCTTGCCCATAATGGTAACTGGTGAGAGATCTCCCTGTGTCCTTACTTTGACTTATGAGCAGGGATTCACAGAGTGACTCAGAGACTTGAATTTCTCTGGGGTGGTCCTTAATCCATCATTCCTTTGAGCAGAGCAGGTAATTTGTTCACGTGCTTCTCTCCTGAGTTGCCAGTTGCTGGGTTATTAATTTTTCTGTGGGAATGTAAGGAGTACAGCAAATTAAGAAATGTTGTTTTACAGTAAAAATGACAGGTGAGAGGTGAAGTCCCAGTGGAAATACATCTGTATGAATATGTATCTATATATGTATCTGTAATAAAAAGTGGGGGGTTTGCTTGTTAGGTATTTATATTTCATAATATAAGCTACACAAAACTTATTTGAAAATATTTGATTACTGATTTTAATGGACATGAAGGCTTTGTAAATAATCAGAGGCACTTGAAGCTGTGACCATTTTGTTCTTTTTTCAAAACAAGCAGGGTCAGTCTCTGAATCAAATTCTCTCTTCTCACTTTTACTGTTTGTGGTTTTTACATTGACAGTGCCTTAAGTTTTCTTTTTCTCTCATTATTTTGGCGCTTCGAGCATTAAAAGTTCTCGTGAAAAAAAGACTAAATGCACATTAAAGGATAATTTTACCATTCTGTGTGAAGAAGAGTGGATTCAATGTTTCCTCAGTATCCTTGTATAAGCTTGAAGTTGAAAGGCGCAGAGACCCATAAAAAGCTACATTTTAGCTGCTTCTATCCAGTAGTTGAATCCCTGATAATTTCAGAACCAGTTGCAGGCCTGCAGCTTCCTATGAGACCCAAATGAGGAGTGTTAACCATGGATGTAAGGCTGAAAATCAGTGTGGAAAAGGCTAAATGGTGGCTCTTCGATAGGGGGACGTTTATCCTGAAAGAAGACTTCAAGCAACCCTTCAGCTATTAAACAAGTACTGCTGTAAAAACAGATTCTGGCTTCCATCAAAATTTATTGGTCTTCTTAAAAAAAAAGTAAAGAAGTTTTCTATTTTGGATGCAGAATAACATGAATGAAATGGTTGGGTTTTCTGCATCACTGCGGCTTTGTAAGAAACGATATTTTCACCCAGAAATAAGTGCCATGTGAGTTCATATAATGTGTATCACCCCTATACCTTGCAATGCCCATTAAAGAGGGCTCAGTTGCCTTCCTGATTTTTCTTATGGCTAAATGGCTAATTGGCTAATTACCACCGTGGTATAAATCTGACATGAAGTATTGAAACATGCTAAAACAATAACCTCCTCTTGTCCCTCCCTCACTTCAAGACAGGTTCAAAGCTACCTGGTGAATTTAGGTCACAGTTATCAGTCATTTCAGTGCATAAACTATTCGTTCTAAAAAAGCATTTGAGGAGCTGTGGCTCGAGAACGGGATATTCTCCAAGGTCTCCAAGCCTGTGTAATACAGGTAACACGATCCCAGAATTGCTGCTGCAGCCCTGGTGAATAAAGCTGCGCTTCAGAGGGAGCCTTGTCAAACCCGGAGCTGCAGGTAACAACCACAGCCCTGTTCTCACAGCACAGGAAACAAGAGCTTTGCACAAATCCTCCTCTTTTGTTTCCCTTGGCAAAGGCCTGATGACAGAAATCCGTGGGAATTCAGGATGCTCCCCCTCACAGCCCCTAACAAAAAGGAGAGCGAATCTGTGGCAAGATGCTGCTGGTGAATTTGTCCACAGAAAAGCATTTCCCTGCTCCGGGAGAAGGTCTCATTTAATTCCCCTCATTCTCAACATAACCATTCTTATCCTGATTCGACTGTCTTTTCCCAGTTTATACTGGTTTGGAAATGACTGGATCCAAGCTTCTCAATGGTGGAATTTATTTGTTTCCTTGGAATGTTTTGTTCCCGTGAAGAATGTTGACTTTCAATTATTATATTGAAATTATAAATAATAAACAATGTGTAATGTATTATTCATTATATACAATATTATATTGAAGGACAACGAATATAAAGAATAGTTATAAGTATATTGGAAATATAAATAATATGTACCATACTATATACAATATATGGTTACATCTAATATAATGCATTTATCCATTATATATAATATATAGAATATAATTACAAATTCTAAATTATTCTATGTTCTATAGTCTGTCTTCCATAAAGAGCAGTTTAGCACTATAGCATATAAAATATATACATTTATATTATATTAAATATATTTGACTGGCATTCAGTAGACCAATATACAGGTTAGGAAACTGGGAAACAGTGGATTAATTAACTGTTCTC
>WEKX01010595.1:152521-202701 GCA_013390025.1 Pitta sordida | reverse complement strand
ATTAACTGTTCTCAAATGTAAAAAGTCTTTCCTTGCAGATAAATGTTTATCTCTGCCACCTTTCCTCTTCAACCATCTGATAATTTTTTCCATGAGAGACTTACTTGGCACTAGTAGATGTCCTAAGGATGAGGAAATCCTGCCCAGAGCAGGCAGAGAGGGAGAAAAAAATTGTAATTTAAAATTTAATTTAAAATTTAAATTTAATTTAAAAATAATTAAAAAAATATTTTACATGACCAGTACAGGAAAATGTAGAATTCTCAGCTAAGGCAACAAAATCCCTACATTTTTATTGCCAAAAAATGTAAATTTGAGAAGCACATAAACAAAAATTTAAATTGCTCATTGGGTGATTTTCATGAAAATGTGAGAGTCTTTTGTGACTTGGAGTTTATATTTTTAAAACGCATTATTTTCTATTAGAGTATATTTAATATTATATCTTGTATTATATATTAGATATATAGCATTATATGATTATATTGTGATATATAATAGCATATTAATATAATAGTATAGAAATATATTACAGTATACATTATATAAAATATATTATTACATTGTTATTTTATTGTCAATGAAAATTAAAGTAATAATATATTACAAATAACGAGCACAAGGTAGACGTAATAAATAATTATAATGATGAATATTGTTATATTTATTTATATTTCTTACTGGCTCTATGGATGTCATAAACCTGTGTGTGTTCTGCTTTCTGGAAATACCTGAGAATATCACGAGAAAAGAATATGTTAAAGTGTGGAGCTGCCTCAGCACCTTGGTGATTTTTCAAGAGCTCAGAAATTGCTCCAAATATCCCCTTGATTCTGCCTTCTGGAACAGTCAACAGTTTGCAAATTTTACGAAACACGTTCCTAATGAAATAGGAGAGCAGATGCTGTACTTTCAAGCTGCCAGAAAATCCAACAAAATGCAAATGATGAGAAGAAAATGCACTTTTTCTTTTTCCAGGCTTGCAGAGGGATTTCTTTTTTTGTTCCAGAGCAAACAGGGACTGATAAATGTAACAACGAGCTGTTGCTCACAGACAATCCAACAGTGCTTTCTTGGCAGCATGTCGGGAGTAGGAACTACCTTATTGTTGCTGGTTCTGGCAAAGAAATCAGAGCTTTTCCAGTCCCACAAATGGCACAACATCAAAACGCTACAATGGTGTGTTCCCAGAGATGATCACAGGTTTCTTTCATTAATGAAAGAGAATTTGAATATCCAGCAGCCACATTTCAGATTTCNATCTAATATAATGCATTTATCCATTATATATAATATATAGAATATAATTACAAATTCTAAATTATTCTATGTTCTATAGTCTGTCTTCCATAAAGAGCAGTTTAGCACTATAGCATATAAAATATATACATTTATATTATATTAAATATATTTGACTGGCATTCAGTAGACCAATATACAGGTTAGGAAACTGGGAAACAGTGGATTAATTAACTGTTCTCNNNNATAATATATTACAAATAACGAGCACAAGGTAGACGTAATAAATAATTATAATGATGAATATTGTTATATTTATTTATATTTCTTACTGGCTCTATGGATGTCATAAACCTGTGTGTGTTCTGCTTTCTGGAAATACCTGAGAATATCACAAGAAAAGAATATGCTGAAGTGTGGAGCTGCCTCAGCACCTTGGTGATTTTTCAAGAGCTCAGAAATTGCTCCAAATATCCCCTTGATTCTGCCTTCTGGAACAGTCAACAGTTTGCAAATTTTACGAAACACGTTCCTAATGAAATAGGAGAGCAGATGCTGTACTTTCAAGCTGCCAGAAAATCCAACAAAATGCAAATGATGAGAAGAAAATGCACTTTTTCTTTTTCCAGGCTTGCAGAGGGATTTCTTTTTTTGTTCCAGAGCAAACAGGGACTGATAAATGTAACAACGAGCTGTTGCTCACAGACAATCCAACAGTGCTTTCTTGGCAGCATGTCGGGAGTAGGAACTACCTTATTGTTGCTGGTTCTGGCAAAGAAATCAGAGCTTTTCCAGTCCCACAAATGGCACAACATCAAAACGCTACAATGGTGTGTTCCCAGAGATGATCACAGGTTTCTTTCATTAATGAAAGAGAATTTGAATATCCAGCAGCCACATTTCAGATTTCACCGTGGAAAGAGGATAAGCTCGTTTTTAGAAGTGCCAGGGATAAAGAGGACAAGGATGTATTTTTTCTGACTCTGTTTCATTGTATGGCCTTGAGGCAGAGCAGTCCACGTCTCTGCACTTCCAGTTCCCCAGAAAATAAGAGATACTCCACTGAATAAATCAGTATTTCTGAAGGAACCGAGACTGGCACACAGAACTCATTATATAAGTGTGAAGTAATAAGGTGCAAACCAAAGAAATATGATCAGGCCTGTCACTGCTCATTTTCTGTTGCGTGCCCCTTGGAGCAAACGAGCTGTAAGTGAGAGCTGACATATTCCAGTGTTGACGCCTAGACAACCACTGAAAAAGGGGACAATATTTATTTCAGAGTCTAATCTGTGTTACCATCTTCTCCATCATATTTATAGACATCCTTCTATGGTGCATTGCAGCTTCACTCCTGCCTTTCTCAGGTCTCATTCTAAACTTGTTTTGCAAATTTTCTTCTGCTTTTCCTCTCCTAAAAGCTTCATTCTATTACCCTTCATATCTGCAGAGATTTACAGCATATATATGATTAAAGGCTTATTTTGCTCTTGGGCTCAGAACACCTCTAAACAAAAAGAAGGACCATCCCTGTCTTAACTCCCCAAACTGACAGACTTTACTCATGTAGCAAACAGAGCACCGAGGGGGCAGGTCAGCACAGACAATACCGAGTCCCTTTCTGGAGGAAAGGAAAACATCCCCACAATTAGGCATTGTTTGCCGGGAGTGACTAATCCTGTGTCCTCAGCCCAGGCCAATGTGCCCACACTGGCTCTGAAGTCACCAGTCCAGTCATGAGGGGCACGGAGAGACACCAGGCAAGGACTGTGCCATGGATGGACATCAAGCACAGCAGAATCACAAGTTTAATCCTCCTTCGGAGCACAAAGGAGCAGTTTTCTGACAACCATAGTTTTGATATGCTGAATCCACGCTAAATATTAAAAAAAAATAAAAAATAAAGTCAGGCTGTGGAGGCACAAACGGAGTAAAGTAATCACGGGGAGCTACTAATGAAAGAAATCATAAATGTAAGTAGCCGAACAGTGCTGCTGAGCTGGAGCAAAGCGTGGCGCAGCACCGACTGCAAACCCTGCCCCCGGAGCCTGTGCAAATATTTTTATCTCCGGCTTCCATGGCTACAGCATTGGCAACGCTTGGGAAATCCCTCTCAGAATGCACCCCTACACACACACAGCGGTACAGGACGTGCTCGGAGCTGCTCTGACTCTCCACGTTAAGGAAAAGTGTACTGGATTGTCCCGGCAGTCCGGGCTGGGAGAATGTCCAGTTCCTCCCTCTTAGCACACGGATCCATAACATGGGGTTTGTCACATGCCCATGGGCTGACATTTTAATAACTCCTAGTCAGATGTTCAGCTGTTTGTCACCCTTACTCCATGTGTCATCTTCCTGCCTGCGGTTTTGCCAGTGATGTCATTGTTGTTGTTATTGAAGCTGGAGGAGAGAGCTGGGAAGGCAGGGCTGGACGAAGAGGAAATGGAGAAGCGGGAGGAGCGATTCTTGTGGCTGCATCATCCTCGGGGCAGGAGGAGAACAGTGAGGAGATTCCTGAACCTCACGTGGGGTTTGTGCAGGAGAAGTCACGTAGCAATGCACTCACGGGCCATGTCTTTCCATCAAAACAGGGAAGAACTCTGAAACTTCTGATTGGAAATTCAAACCTGATGCCAACCCAGCCACCCTGTGTGTGGTCCTGGGGACGGGAATACAGATGGGAACAGAGAGAAAGGTGCCAATGCCAGGAAATTGGAATTTTCCCCAGCTCTGAACCCTGCGGTCCCTTCAGTCCTGGGCTATTTGCTACGAGACCGCACAGAAACAGCGGCTGCCTTCCCACAGAGATCCTCTGGCACTGCCCGGCACCTGTGGGACAATGTCCGTGTGTCCTGGGACACACAGACACGGCTGGTGGGGCACCTCACTGGTGACGTCCCAGTGGCAGTGAGGTCACCACACTTGTGATGTCACAGCGGCAGTGGGGGCTCCTCACTCGTGACGTCACAATGGCAGTGGGGGCTTCTCACTCATGATGTCACAGCAGCAGTGGGGGCTCCTCACTCTTGATGTCACAGCTGTAGTGGGGGCTCCTCATTCTTGATGTCACAGCTGCAGTGGGGGCTCCTCACTTGTGACATCACAACGACAGTGAAGGCACCTCACTCGTGACGTCACAACGGCAGTGGGGGCACCTCACTCGCGGTGCCACAGCTGCAGTGGGGGCTCCTCACTTGTGACATCATAGCAGCAGAGTGGGCACATCACTCGTGACATCAGAGGGCAGGGGAGCACGTCATTGGTGATGTCATAGGGGCAATATGGGGCTCCTCACTCGTGACATCAGAGGGCAGAGGGGCACCTCACTCGTGACATCACAGCAAAGGCGGGAGGGGGGGGCTCCTTCCCGTGATGTCACAGTATTCTGCGGCACAGAGGGGCACCCCTCCCATGACGTCACAGCGGCCCGCGGAGCATCGGGACACCCTCTCCCCCTGACGTCACACCGGCGGCTCCTCCCCCGTGACGTCACACCCGGCCGCTCCTCCCCTCGGTGACGTCACGGGGAGGGTTCGCAGGGCCCGGGCGCGGGGAGGGAGCGGCGGCGGCGCTCGGCGGGGAAGGGGCAGCCCCTGGAAAAGGCACCATGAAGTTCCAGTACAAGGAGGACCACCCGTTCGAGTACAGGAAAAAAGAGGGGGAGAAGATCCGGAAGAAATACCCCGACAGAGTCCCCGTGAGTGTGTGTGCGCTGCCCCGGGCGGGGGGCACCGAGCCCCGCTGCCTTTGTTCTGCTGGCACAGGATCCGTGCCTTTATTTTTCCCTGCGGCAGGAGCCAGTCCAGCCCGGACGAGCTCTGGTTCCCATGGCAGGGGATGCTGTAGGGGCGATGGGGGGGGGGGCTGTAGAACCCGCAGTAAATTCGCTGCTCATCATTTTCTTTTCACCCTTCCTGGGGTCGAGGGCTGGGGAAGGAGTCTGAAAATGGAGAACAATGAGCGGGTTAACCCTCCATAAAAAACCACGGGCTGTGTCCGTGTCATCTCCTGCTTTCCCTTTGATTGTGTTTTCCTGCCTCTTGGCCTGTGTTCTCGATACAGTCTCAGCCCTTTCCCTTTGCGTATTTCCCAATGTTTTTGCTCTCCCGCGGAGAAAATGTCCCTGGGAGGGCAAGGTCATCCAGCTCAACTTTGCTTCCTCATTCTTGGGGCCCTTTGTCGCGCCTGTGGAAAACTTCTGCTTTTATTAATAATAATTGGGGGAAAAAAAAAAAAGAAACGACAAATCCAATTGTGTTTTTGTTTTGTCCGTGTGTTTATTTTGGTTTCCCCCCCCCCCCTATTTTATAAACATTTTGCAAGTGTTCTTGATTTCCATCCCCACTGGAGAGGTCTGCCCTAGATTTACTGCACGCAAAAAAACCTTGGACTCCCCTGTAGAATTTAAGGTCAATCACCCCATGATTTCCCTGCAGGTTAACGGGATTTTTTTTTTTTTTTATCTTGGGAGTGACCCTCAGCTGGGCTTTGACACAGATTTTTTGGAAGTCAGCGTTTTGGGGGTTTTTTTTGAGGATGCCTGGCGTGGCAGAGCAGGCTGAGCGCACAGTCAGTGGATGGGTGGTGGAAGGATGTGGGGTTGGGTGTTTGGTGATGAGCACCCGCAGAGCTCTGGGGTGAGACAAGCTGTAAGCTGGGGATTAACATGGCAGATTGTCCAGCAGGCCATGGCAAACGTGTCTGGAAGAACGTGTGGGGAGCCCAGGACAAGGCCCAGTCTGGCAAGAGCTAAAGGAGGTCAAGGTAGGGAGGCAGCAGCAGCCCTTTGTCAAGAAAATCAGGACCAGCATGACCAGGTAGTTACAGGAGAGATGGAAATGCTGCCCGGCAGGGCCCAGATGTGAATGTTTAAGGCTGGCCTGTTGTCAAAGCTGCATAGGAAGGGAGTGAGTGCAGCACTTCCCTGGGGTGTCTGCCCTTCCTGACAGCAGGATCCTTGAAGATGTCATCCCTCTGGCTGCCTACACTGCAGCGCCCTGATGCCTCAGCATTCTGCTGAGATTTCGCTCTTGGCACAGTCCTACATTGCCACAGCAACAGCGGAGGTACAGATAATCTGTGTCTGTGCTCTGGATTATCTTTGTAGGGGCTTCCTCTGTGTGTGTGAAGGGTTTTAGTGCTTTAGAAGAGATAACCTCCATTATCAGGCAAACTGACTGCAGTTGCTCCTGGGATTAGCAGAGCACCTCCATTCCTTCCCTGCGACTTTGCAGGAAGATCTCCCTTAAGCTCAGTGGTGATCTGATGTAAATCTTTCCTAAATCTTTTCCAGGGGCTTAGAAGCCCCAACATTCATCTCTTTCTCATAGGCATGACTTGTTTTGCTTTATTATCTTATGACCAAGCCACAGAGTCAAGGGAGTCACCTGCTTGTCAGTAATTTTTTGGATTGGAGGCAAGAACTAAAGGTTCTCTGCAGTGCAGTTTATTGTGGTACTGCCTCGTTGGGTGTTCTGGTAAAATAAATTGTGCAAGATGTTGTTGTTCAGTGGGTTGTGGAACTGTCCTTCCTTCAGAGCATTTACCAAATGCATGTCCTGTGCCACAAACTGCCTGAAAGAGCTTCAGTGCTTTGTACTAATTTAGGTACTTGAAATTCTGGAAGTAGCAGAGACAACTGTGTTTCTGTTTTAAAATCAAGATTCAGGAGGTTTGTCTGTGTTGGCCACATTCAAATGGAGCACAGAGAAGAGATGCCCAAGCTGGCCTGGAACCCTTAGAAATTGGTCCCACAGTGTCTCAAATGGAGTATTTACAATTACTTCACGATTTTTAATTCTCTAAAGGAATTAAAAAGTTGAGGAAGTTCAGAAAAATCCAGCCTTAGATTCACTTTGGATGGTCAAAATGGCTTCTGCAGAACTGCAAGCCACATAGATTGAATCATGTAATATCTCTCTTACCAGTTCAAAAATACATACCACAAAAAAAAAAAAGCCTTTTCTGCACAAGCTCAGTAGTTCTGAAGGTTCCAGCTGGAAGGAGATCATGTCACTCTGAAATACTTCTTGCTTCAGAGGTAAACATTTTGCCTGGCTCTGCTAACAAAAATTATCATGGGGCAGAAGATCTCTTGGTCTGTTTAACCTTAAAGCTGCTGAGCTTCATGGTTTTCTGTGTTATAATGATATTAGATTATAATGAAGGTCAGCATTTTGTGGCAGAGGTTTCTGTGGGTTCAGTTGCCCAGACAGTAGTCTGGGCTTAGTTATTAGATATTTATATGAATAAGGAAATATAAGAAGTATGGATAATAACCTTATAGGATATGAATAGCAGAGTAGAAGATAACTGCCAAAGAACTAGAGTTTTAAAAAAATTATATTCTCAACGAGCTGTAGTTTGTCTTTAATTCTTTGCTTCATTCTAGAGCACTTGGAATTGGTGAAAGTGGAAATTAGGATGTGAGACTACTGGGAGTAGGGCTGATTTTATGCAAGGCAGTTTGGAACTGTAACCTGGAAAATTTAAACTTACTTGTGATCCTTCTTGTGTTCATGTATTGGCCTCCTGACAGCTTCATACAAAATTAACCAGAATTGAGAGCATCCACGTGTCCTGATTTTTTTTTTCCCCCCGCCTCAGCCATTATGGTTTATTTTTATGTCTGGACTGGACTCTTTTTTTGTTTTTTTTTTTCCATTCACTGTGCTTACTGCTGCAGTGCTGGGCTCCCAGAACAGCTGTTGTTAGTGATTTTAAATCATCTCCTCCCTTACCACTTCTTTAATGTTGTGTATTTGTTATAGATTAAATAAATAGCTAAAGGGCTGGTAGCACCATCCAAGGGTAATATCCACTAATGCTTTTTGGACTGTTTTGTTTTATAATATTCACGAGTTGTTTCTTGCTTTCTCTCTCTCCAGGTAATTGTGGAAAAAGCACCAAAAGCCAGAGTACCTGACCTAGACAAAAGGAAGTACCTTGTGCCTTCCGACCTCACAGGTAACAATGTCTCCCTCCTTTTTTCCTGATTTTTAGTAGGAAGGTCTCAGAGGTGCTTTTCACTCTGTGGTCAGCACAAGGGAAATGTCCAGACAGGCTCAGTTCACCTGCTGTCCTTTTTATATTTATCTACCTTACCCCCTGGATTACAACGTGCAGAATTCTCTGAGATCCTCTGAGGCATCCCGGTGCCTTGGCTGACATGGCTGTGTCACAGCTGAGTTCTCAGCAGGATGAAAATGACTGTCTGATGATTCTGTTGCTGCCCATGACACACAGTTCAGTCATGACCTACTGTGGAGTTGCCAGAGGGCTGTGTTCCTGTTGCAGGAAGAGACAACTTCTTGAAATAGTCCCATCCTTTGCCACCCCTGTGGTTGGAGTCATAGCTGCAAAGTTCCTCTTCTGACTGGTCACAGTGATTTTGTGTGTGGTTACACTTGTTTTCATTTAAGAACATGAATGAGTTAAAGGAGCAGCATTTAGTTTTCTTGCAGGATATAATGGACTGGGAGATGCTTTCTTGTGCCACGTAGTTCAAGCAAAGAGCAAGGATTTTTTTTTTTCAGGAATAGTATGACATTCACACCAAGTGTAAATTCTCTAAAATGTCTTTGATCTGTGGGATTTGAAGGTTAAGCTGGAGTTCTTGCCACCGATCCCCTCATACCATAGTAGGTGGAGTGAGGATTTGGAGGGCACATGGCATGAGGTGTGTTCCTGAGGACCTGCCAGCTCCAAGTGTGGTTACAGCCATGAAGTCACTCCTTGCTTTTATTGCTTTTTTTGCCTGCATTTTTTCATTTCCTCCTGCTTTTTATATCCAGCATGTGTCTTCCACCACCACAAGAAAACAGCCTTGGTTAGGGTTAGAAACCTAAAATAAAATAGCAACAACAAAAAACCCCCAAACCAACATTCCTCCTGCATCTAAGGCATTCTCTGTTCCTCTTCAGTTGGTCAGTTCTACTTCCTCATCCGAAAGCGGATCCACCTGAGGCCAGAAGATGCCCTGTTCTTCTTTGTCAATAACACCATCCCTCCCACCAGTGCTACCATGGGCCAGCTCTATGAGGTAAGCCTGGCCCATTTCTCTCACCTTTTGTTGGAGTTTCCAGAAGGATGCACTGCCTGGCTGATCACAGATGCCTGAACACACAGACCCTCTTGCTCTGAGCTGTGTCCCATCATCTGTTCAGGGAAGGTCCATGGCACAATTAGGAAGCTGGGGAGCCTCATCAATTCAGCTGGTGGTTTGCTAGTTGAAAAGGTTGTGGTGCTACTTCAACAAAGGTTTGAAATAAATCACATTGTATTTCAGAGGAAGGATTGTGTCTGGGGCACAACACAGGCACCAGCCTTCCTGTTCATACAAAAGAGATTTCCTTTCAACCAGTGAAAGAAGTTGAGCAAGCAGCAGTCTATAAATACATTTTTAAGGAACACTTATTCTCTGTTTAGAATTACTCTGTGTGAGTGATGACTGTGTAGGAGGCTGTGAACATTGCTGCCCACTATTTGTACTGTTATTTGATCGACCTTAAAGGCATATTCAGTGCCCGTCAGAGGGATGTTCCCCAGTTACACAGCCATTATGTCATGGGTGGTTTGCAGCCTGGATTGATTTCTCCTTGGTTTCTCCTTCTGCAGCATTAGGGTGTTCTAATGCTGTGAGCCTTGTCTGACCTGTCACTCTTTGACAATAACTGGACACTTCAGCACTCAGACTGATGAAGATACTTAAAGATAACACAGTCAGGATGTTTTTCAAATCTGAACACGTAGGAGGAAAGTGTGTCTGACTGACCAGAACTGAGGTCAGAACTCTGTCCCTGGCACGCTGCAGACCTTTTGTGTCAGTGTAATCACTTACAGCTCCACTGCCCACATGTAAAACAGGACTTGGTAATACAGCCACTTGCCAAAGTGATCTGGAAAATGAAAAATTCCATCTAGAGGTGATTTTTTGTCTTTATCCCTTTGTGCCTTCCAGGATAACCATGAGGAGGACTATTTTCTCTATGTGGCCTACAGCGACGAGAGCGTCTATGGCAAGTGAGCTCCAGCCCCTCAGGCCTGCAGGGTGGATGGACTGATGGAATGGAATGGAATAGAATGGATTGGCAGGGGAGGGAGTTGTTGGAGAGGCAGGAGGAGGATGCATGAGAAGAGGGAAAGGGAACTGGAAGTGAACCACGTGCACACTTGTCATCAACTTCCACGCGTTAATTATAACCATTGTTTTTTAAATTTGAGGGGAGGGAGGGGGTAGGGGGACAGGGTGACCTGGATGATTAAGGAGGGGTTCCAGACTGAGGGATGGGGACACTCCACTGTTCACAGTTCTTCTCTTGCCACAGCTGGAAGTAGTTAGCTGGTACTCGAGGCTGCTAGACAAGGCAGGGTGGTGAAGCTCCAGGAGAGCGATGGGCAGGTTGGCCATTCCCATGTAACCCTTCCATTGGATGAAGAAGGCATGCCATGTGTTGTACACTGACTTTGTCATGTCTTGCCCATGGCACGAGCTACACTCCTGTGAGCATTCAGTGAGCTCTGAAACACTTCACTCTGCCCACACAAGGCTGTCCAGTGCTGACAGGCCTCACTTCAGCTGCTCCCTGTGAATTTTTCCCAAGGGTATTGTGTTTCCCATCACTTCCATCAGTATTAGAAGGGCTGACTCTGTCCATCAGTATTAGAAGGGTTAACTCTGAGGGCTGGGAACTCCTCAGCTGTGAGACATGAAGGTTGGGGAAAGGAAAGAAAGAAGGAAGGATTTTTAAATTCTTTTTTTCCTTTGTTGCTTTAATTGCAACTGCTGGACAGAAATATCAGAGACCCTTTTTTTGTTTTTATTGAAGTCAACTGAAAAATTCGTAAGCACAGGGCTAGAAAGGACATAAGAGAAGGACTAGCCAGCTCTGAGACAGGACAGAGTGTACCAAACATGTCCACCACAGCTGCTCATCACACTTGTTCTTACTGAACATCACTGAGGAAGATCCTGGAGGCTGCTGGGATTGTTGAGTTCCTAGCTAGCCTACAAGTGAGATTGCTTTCCCTGAGACATAACTTCAGTCTCCCTTACTGTGCATTAAACCAACTAACTACTAGTGGTCTCGTTACTGGTGAGCAGAGAAAATTATCTACCAGTGTTGTCCCTGCACCAGTCTTCTGCAGATTGGAAGGTGGCAGAAGTCCTGTGGGTTTAGCCTCCCCTTCCACCTCTCATCCCTGTACAGCCCTTGTACCACATGCACAAGTGGAAGAAATCAGTCACTGCCACATGTGTTTTGCTGGCTTTTTGTGATCGGGTAACAGTGCCACTCTTGGCCACAGGAGAGGCTCTTTTAGACTTGAAAGGGAATAGATTGTCTGCGGTTTTTGGGTTTTTTAAAAATTATTTTATTTTAAACCAGTGTTGTTCTTAGAAAGGTGCCAGATGGGTGATGTCCTGTGCGAGCCTTATGCTGTCATGCCAAAGCAGTTTCTTCCTAGTGGCACAAACAGCAGGTTTTCCCACAACTGCCATAACTATGATGAAGGAATGGGTTTTGGAGAGTGGCCTGACTTTCAGGAAAATTCTGGGATCTCATCTGATAATCAGAGAAGTAGACCTGAATTACTGTAAGCATTCCTACATTTAAGAGAGGGACCAAGAGGGAGGAAAAGACAAGAAGGGTGAAGAATACAGACAGATTTCATAATAAGTTGAAGGCGTTTGCTCTGTTTACTTATCTGTAAAATTAGATCCCTATTCACTGTGTTCCTCAGGAATGAGAAATCAAGATGAGGCTTCTCTGATTGTGGGAAACAGGAAATCAGGTTTCGGCCTTCTCTGGCTGTTGTTACTCCAAGGTACACGAGGCAGGAGAGCTCCTGGGAGAGTGAGGTGGGAGTCACTGGCAGAACTGTGGGAAGGTCAGAGAAGGCAGCTTAGTGGGGTGGGAGAGATACTCCCTGTGTGGTGTGGAAAGCAGCAGAAGTGTGGGAGAGAAGGGAGGAACCACGAAGGATGTAGACAGACTGGTGGTAACAGGCAGAGAGAAAATGGGGGAGCACAGGATGAAGTGAATGGCAGAATATCCCCAGTATCCTGAACTTCAGGTTTGCTGTTCCATCATGTGTTCACCTGCAATAAATGTGTTTGAACAAGTTGTACCTTCTGCCAATTCGGGTAACTTCAGTTTTCAGCTTGCACTGCTCAGTCCTCTCTTTTAGACCCACTCTCCTTCAACTACCAGGCTCTGTACACATCCTTTGGGTGCAAATCCTCATCAACCTCATGTTTTAGGAAGCTCTGAAGCAGAGGACAGACCCAGGAAGCTTTCTAGGGTAGAAGACAGGAGACAGGCAGATGGTGTGCATCTCTCTGCCTCTGTCCCACTTGGTCATGCGTGTGCTGCTGAGTTAAGCACACTCAGGGGAGAAAGAGTTGGCATTCTGGAGTGCTTGGTTTTGTGTTCGGACCTCCCCTCCCACTGCTGGGTTTATCAATGACATGTGGGACTAATCACAGCTGTTTGTTACATGTAGAGTTTACAGTTTAGTTCTTTTAACAGTTCTTTTAACTGGATTGTGGCATTTACTTCTGTTGTTGTGCTAGTCCGGTATTGTACGGGGTAATGATGGTAACTTTTTTGTGTTGGTTAGCTGCAGGTTCTTGTAAAATAAAGTTCAGACTAGAGCTTAATCAACCTATCAATAAAGATGCATTTGAAAATCACAGATTAATCCAGAATGGGTGAGTAGCATTTCTTCTTGATGTGGGCTTGTAAAGAAAGGAACAGCTTTGCCAGAATTTTTGCAACTACTCTTTCCCACAACCCCAGATTTACTCTGTCCTGGCACCAGGACAAGTCACCTCCTTTTTTTGGTGATCCTGTCACATACACACCTAGCTGTGCCTTGCCAAGCCACCAGTGGGAACTTTAATTAGACCTGGGTGATGTGAGGTCTTAAGATGTGTCATGGATGTACTGAGGCACTTCCTGACATTTTAAGGCTCTGAACTGTCCTAACCAGCTGTTGGAACCTTAAGGGCATCACCAGGCCTGGATTGTACATGCCAGGTACCTCAAGGCCACCTGTCACCATGGCCCAGGACTATTGGCACCTGTCCTGGCACTGTTCAGCCCTCTCAGGACTATTGGCACTCGTCGTGGCAGTGCTGCCAGGGCTGGTCTCCAGCTCCCTCAGCCCTACCCTGCCCAGGCATGAGCCACGCTGAGCCAGGCCTAGAGAGCCCAGCCTTAGCCCATGCCCGTGTCCCCAGCCCTGCCACCACTGGGCCTGATCCTGACCCTCGCCTGCCTCAACACCATGATGAGCCCTCATAGATGGGGCTTGTGCCTGGGCCTGGCCATCATCCCTGGATGTGTTGGGTGCAGTAGAAGGGGTCCCACAGTGCCCTGTCAGCCATGTCCCTCACAGAGCCACTGTCCCTCAGTGTCCCATCCCAGCTCCGACTGAGGGGGGACTCGCGGCTGTGGGCAGGGAGTGCGAAGAGAGGGCCCAGGAGGGGCTCTCTGAAGATGGGAAAAGCCAAAATAAAGGAAATCTGGGACTCCTTGGAAAGGAAGCCTGCAGTGGTGACAAATCAGGCTGCTTTTCCTTGCTGATATTTGTGTGCTGAGGGGGCGGGAGTCCTGCCTGGAGCTGGCAAAACCGGCAAGTGCCATTTGCTCAGCGCTGTAATGTCGACTCAGGCTCTGGCAGTGCACGAAGAGGAAAGGGATGTGCTGGCATCTGGGGCAGCTGTGACAGGTCCCTTTCCTCCTCCTCCTCCTGGACACCCGTGTGGCTGCTGGTAGCCAACGCAGCAGAGATGGGCCCTGAGGATGGTGCTGAGGAGTGACCGCNCAGGTCCCTTTCCTCCTCCTCCTCCTGGTCACCCGTGTGGCTGCTGGTGGCCAACGCAGCAGAGCCGAGGAGTGACCGTTGGATTTCACCCTGCCACGCACTGAGCAGGACAGTCACACAGAGTGTTAAAGCTGAGGACCCTGAAACTCACAGGAATAAAACTTGCTCTGCTTAATGCTTATGCTGTGGGAGCTTCTGCTGCTCATGCTGAGGGAGAGGCAGGAATTGGTCCTGCATTGCAGCCTGCCCCTAGTAGCAATTCCTGTGCTCATATCATGTATTTAGTCACCACTGTGACTAAAACAAGCTCCCCCCATATGGCAGAAGGGTGCTCTGACTCCATTGATTAGCTAAAAGCCTACATTACTGGCTGAAATAATTTGAATGTCAATGTTAAATACCGTGCAGATTTTTCTGTGTGGGTTGTATTGTCTGCTAGTTCAAGGAGAAAACCACTATGAATTATGTCTAAGCAGTCCTCTCCCCTCTCCCCCCCTTTCCTAGGAAAATGGTGCCACAGTAATCTGCTGCTTTGCATCTTCGTGTCAGTGAAAGGCACAAACACAAAATGTGCAGGGGAGCACATTTACTGCACATGATTCATCTGGTCCAAACGTGGAACACCGGCCCGTGCTTAAAGGCTATTTTTTTTTTTTTTACATCTGCAACCTTTTTTCTGTGGGTTATAGAAATGGTATTGAAGCAAGGCCTGAGGGAAATGATGGGCTCAGCTGGTTTAGGACGGTTAAGTAATTAATACTCTGCCTCTTACTGCACCCAGGATCCTTTCTCCACTCATCCTGATGCTTGCTTTGGAAGAAAACATTCTCCTGGAACAGAGACTACCTAAGTATTAGGGCCTGACAACATCACTATGAAGGATATACATGGGCTGACACAAAAGGCCTCAAATTATGCTAAACACTGATGTTTTCACTTCCATGAAAGAGTCATGTCTGAGATGAAAGAAACACTGATTAAAACAGAAATAAGACTGCCAGAGGGCCAAAGTCCAGCTCATTGTTGTCACAATCTGACATGAGCCCCAGAGAGGGACTCTGACCCAAGCAGAGCACAGCTGACCGTGAACAGCAGCTGACCCAGCTTGTGCTGCCAGGCTTCAGGATGTCACAAGTCCCAAGGATCTGTGTTCCTGGAAGCTTGCAGGCATCCCAAAGAACAGCTCAGGCCTCAATAGCCTTGTGTTACAGCAATTAGTTAATATTCTTCTGGAAAAGCTGGATCTTCCAGCACCTTTGTGAGAAGTAAGGGTCCGATTCTCCCCGGTTTTGAGCTCTGGCCAATGTCAACTGCATGTAGCATTGTTCTTTGGGAATTCAAAGGTTCTTAATAAACGATATAAATAGAAGAATAAAAGCTATACATGGAAGTGGGAGGAGAACATGATCCTAATTTTCAAGTGAGGACATTGCTAGAACTGCATTAAGGGTGAATACACTGGATTATTAGCTGAAGGAAAAACTGCTCTGATTCATTTCCTGCCAAGTCTTTATTTCCTCCCCACAGCTCAGAGTTTTTGTCAGAGCCTGTTTTTGTGTGAATATCAATCCCTACATTTATAAATCTCTACAATTTGCAGAGGGTGCTGTACATTGCTGTACGTTGGGGCAAAATCATCCTTATTCAGTGTTCTCAGCATCTTTTTCCACCCAGGTGGAATGCCCAGGTACAACTGACCTGTGACTTTTCCCCTTGAAACTGAGAAAGGAGTCAGCTCACTTGGTTATAACATAATTATTTATTATTATAGTAATTATTATAATACCAAAATCACAGGTTTGGTCCCTGTCCACTCACTTAAGTTTTGGACTTGATGATCCTTGTAGGTCCTTTCCAACTCAAAATATTCTGTGATTTAAAGACAATTGGATAAATTAATGGAATTAAAAAAAAAAAATTCTCATAGATGTTAAAATATTTGCGACAGGGCAGAAAACCGAAGAATTTTAAAACGTCCTTTATTATTTCACATATTTGGAAAAAAATTTGCAGTGTAACTATGATGGTAAATTGTTAAAAACTGTGCATTCCTGTCCTGTGGAGCAGGGCTGCCATCATGTGTTAAATGCCTGCACAGCCTGGGATTTGCAGAGAGGAGACGAGGAGGAGGAACAGTATGTTCCCCCTGGAAACGACTGTGAGGACTTCCAGGAAGTTTTTGGGCTTGACACAAGTTGAGCAGACACGAACGTCTCTGCTTAGTTCACACTGTCGCTGTGGAGTAAACAAGAGCCTTCCAGGAAATGTTCTGCACCTTGGTGGAGCTGTCAGGCCTGAAGAGCACCTCAGAGAGCAGCTGATAAAGTGGGTCACAGTTGCTATAATTACGTATTATTAAGTATTTCAAGGGCAAGTTGAGCAAGCTGGTCTAGTGGAAGGTGTCCCTGTCCTTGGCAAGGGGGTTGTAACTGGATGATCTTTAAGGTCCCCTTCTAGCCAAACCATTCTGTGGTTCTATGATTCAAACCTGCTGTGCAGCAGAAGGGAAATAAAATACTGGGATCGATTGGAAGAGACTCACAAGTTGTTCTACCTGAGAAACGGCTTAAATGTTTGAAATGGTCTTAGGTCTTACTTAAACTGATCTGGGTTTGACAGCAACTATCAGGAATTAATAAATGATACAATACAACTGCAATTAAAATACAACTGAGCTTTATTTCAGGGGTAGTTTCTTGCTCCTCCCCTTGTTTGATCTGTTGGCACATACACAATACATATTTTTAAATTCAAATATACGAACTTGTGACTACTATTTCAGAATTCCTATCTCTTATTCAGAACCAGACTGTCTTTTATTTTACATATTCTGTATGTACTTAGGTATTTAGGGCATATACTGCACACACTTGTCTGTACGTATCCTGTCTTTCCTTTACATGAAGATTGTTTCCTTTTATTTATTTTTAAAAATTTATTCTCTATGGTTGGAACTCTCCAGAGGAGTTTGGCATTGTTACTGGGCCTTAATGAACATTCTCACATGCCTTTCTTTTTTGTTTTTGTCTTTTCGGTGGTTTTGTTTTGTGTCATTTGTTTGTGTTGTTTGGTTCAGTTGTTGTTTTGAAAACCTCCCACGCAGAAACTTAGGCTGGAGGCAAGAGGAATGAGCCTGCACCTGCAATCACCCTGCACAGGTCACTGGCCTGCAAAATGCCTCAGCACCTCGATCCTGCTGCCTGCTTCTTTGTTCAAATTGTGATCCTGTTGTTGTGTGTATGTAATAAATGGACCTTAATAAATGCCAATGGCCAATTAGCTCAAGCAGGTGTCAGGAAGAGGCGTCAAGTTGTTTTAGATCTGCAAATAATTTGAATTTTAGTTAATTCCCTCCCTCCCCCTTTCTCATTATACAAAGGGAGTTAAGCTGAGGTGCTAACCCTGCCGAGATGATTTATTCTCTGCCTGTAATTATCCTTTATTATTTGCTTTCAAGTCAAACCAGACACTAATGTCCTGGGAGGGCTGGCTGGGCATCCTTGCCCTCAGCAGGTGCCTGCGGTTTTTCCTCGGGCACTGGATCCAGGTCTGGCACCTTCTGCCCCGCCTTGGCCACCGTGAACCTGCTCATGCGCAGGGCTTCTTCATACACCGGAGGGGTGTCTGACGCCGACAGGGGTGGTGTGCCCTGGGCAGCAGCCTGGGAATGTGCCACCGTTAGTATCCTCCTGGCAGCAGGCCCAAACACAGAGTGCAGAGCTGAAAGGGACGAGACAGAAGCTGTTTGCCTGACCCTGAAAGCATCATGTGGCTGGAGTGGATCTGGAGGGCACAGGCTTTTCCCTCCCCACAGCCTAAATGTCTTCCTCCTCCTGCCCCTTCAGCCTTCCCTAAAAGGAGTGTGGGGGAAACCCCCATCACCAACATCCCGCGATTATCTCCCCCCTGAAACACCACTGAGACCTGTTGCTTCCCTAATTCCACCCAAAGGTGTCTCAGGGCTGATGCACCATCTGGCTGCGTTTGCTGCGTGGAGTGAGAACCTGAATTTGCAGGACGCACAGATGCTGCTTTCTCTCCATCCTGATATAAACTTCCATCTGTCAGCCTTTGGGGGTTCACAAGCTGGGCTTTTTGCCCCTCATCCTAAAGTGTATCACAGCCCCCAGCCTCCCTCAAAGCCAACTCACAGGTGATGGTGCTCTGCAGGGTGCTGTCGTGCTCAAAGGCGATGACGGTGACCTCGTAGGGCTGAGGACCCGACTCATCCCCTGCCTGGCGGCACTGAAAGCAGCACCTCACACAGAGAGAAACCAGGGCACACAGGAGCAGGAGCCCCCCGACCACCACCACCAGCCTGCAGAAGGAGGGGACACAGAATGAGGACAGGAAGGTTTCGTTTCCAGGACACCTCTTCATGTCCCTGGCTGTGTAAAGCGCGGCTGACCTCAAAGCTAAACAAAGTCACCTGCAGCCTTGTCCAGCAGAGTCTGGACAGTCTCCAGGGATGCAGGTCCCTCATCCCCTCCAGGCACCTGTTCAAGTGCTGCACCATCCTGAAGGGAAGGATCCTTTTCTTCTGTCTAGTCAGAATTTTCCTGTATGCAGTTTGACCAGCCACCCCAGGTGCTCCTGCCTAGAACCCTGGAGAAGTCCCTGTCTCTGCCTTCTCTCAAGATTCCCCTTAGGGAGTGGAAAACTGCAAGTGGGTTGTGTCCTCCAGTCTGGAGAAACCTGGTCCTTTTTACTGGCTCTCCAATGGACTCGCTTCAGTTTTTCAACATCTCTTTTGGACTAGGGGACCAAAACTGGACTAGGTTATTCCAGACACCTCATCATGAGTGACGGGCAGAGAAGAAAAATTGGATCTTGCAGTCTTCTGGCTATACTATATGTAAATATAAATATATATAAACATTTTATATGTAATACGTATATGTATGAATGCAGCCTTCTAGACATTCAGCAAATACCATCCTTTTTAATATCATCCTAGTGAGAATTATTAAGGGATCAGACTGAAGTTACTTTAAAAAATGGGTCTTCTAAAAGGCACATTGTGCCATGAATGCTTTATTAATGTAGTTCATATGACTAAATGAATATGTGGAATGAAAAAGGAGGCTGGTAAACCAACATTTGATAAAGATGATGCAGTAGCTAAGGGGTGGCCTAATTGGGTAGCAATTAAAGTATTCCAAGGGAAAGTGTCAGGTGGCATCACACTCGGGCAGGTCACATTTAATCCCCCTCTTTGCTACTGGCATTGCCTAGAGATGCAGATATTTAAAGTAAAAGTATCTCATCTTACCAGATATACCACAAACGGTCCCACTCTGTACCTGAACAGCTGAAGAGAAGAGGGTACAAACCCCAGTTATCCACAGAATACCAAACAAACTGGCGCCTTCTTCTATCTCCCTTCAGGCTCCTCACTTACTATCCTTTATCTGTTTACTGTTCTGATATTTATGCCTGCCCAATTCCATTTGCAAACCTTCAAATAGTTCCGTTCCAAATTCACAATCTCAGTCAACTGAAATTACACCAGAAAGCTCTTAACTCTTGCTGTTATGCAAATAGGCAGCAGGAACATCTACCACATGATCAGTATGTTGATCCATAAAATGAATAATTAATACACTTTACAATCAAAGCAATGGTAATTTTACGTGAGTTTTTAATACTCATAATTAAATAAGCTTTTCTGGAAAATGTCAGCCATAGCACTCATGCCCATTGCTGCCTTTGTCCTTTATTGTTTTCTCCAAAAAGAGAGCAAAATTGACAAATATGTACTTACAATTCAGTGTTGAGGCAGCCTTCTTCACTTCTCACCTGGGGGAACTAGGAGAAAAGCAAACAAGACACAACTAGACTGAATTAAATCTATTGTCATATGCAACTTTCATCTGTTAACTGGATTATTACCAGTCTGAATCTCCAAAGGTAAGGATGTCCCATTATCCATCTTCCATTGTTTCCATCCTATAGTCACAGAATCACAGAATAATTCTGCTGCAGATTTGAAGTTGCTGTGATACCAGCTGCATTGTTTCATATCTTTTCCTGTAGTCATTAAAATCCTATTTATTCCTATTCCCCGCTCAGACCTTTACTTACCTTCATCCTCACCACAACCTTCCCTTTCTCCGCTACAAGCTGCAGGTATAGATCCTTCTCCAGGCTCAAAGAACTTTTAAATACCCTGCTTCATATTATACCTACACTGACTGGAATTCTGCTCTGTCCTTCCACCATTCTGACCCTTCTCAATAGTTTCCCCTGTGTCACCTTCCCTGGAATAGCAGCAAATATGTGTGTGTGCCTTTTCTATGTCCAGTTCTTTCTTAAACCAGGGAAATTATGGTGACAGGCAGTTCCTAATGCCCCTCCATCTTTCCAAGGTAACCCCATGACTGAGCAGAGACCCCATAAAGAAGAATGTGAGCTGTGACTTACCCATAACAAACACCCTAAAACAAAGCAGATCATGCCTGAGCTGCACATCCCTGTGAGGTGATTCTGTGGCCTCTTGGGGTGTCAGGCTGCTCCAGGACTTCTTGTCCTCTCTAGATTCAGTTCATCCTCACCAGTCCACTGCTCAGGGGAAGGAGCAGCTTCCGTGTTGTGCGTTGAATCCAAGTCTCTTCTTCCTGCTCTACCTCCTTCTGTCCTCTGACCTTCAGGTTGTTGCTTTCTCTCTTTCCCTCTTTGGCAATTCCCGATTGTTTCTGCCTGTCTTTTTTTTTCCTTGGCCTGTTTCTCTCCCTGTGTTGAAGGGATTTCTAAAGCCTTCCACTCAGATCAGGGGAAGAGGAGTAGCTACAAGTTCTCCCTTCAGATGTTGAGCTAGCTCAGTGAAGGGCATCATGAGATCTCTGCAGGCCTGACCCTTCCCTTCTGTGAGCAGGAGGGGTCTCTGAGTTTGTTCGTTCCCAATTACTTCTCTCCCCGCCCCTGCCCCGAGGGGAGCGGGTTGAAGGTCATTGTTACTGACCTTTTTAAATGGAGTTCAGATTCCTCTGCTTCCTCCAGGACCTTTTCTGTCCTGGCACTCACATTGTCCTGCCTCTGCGGATCCAATCCACTGACTTCGAAATGAAAGAATTTGCGATGTTATAACCTTCTACAGCATCATATATATATATATCTTTATATGTATATGTGTATATGCAGCATATATACATTCTTCTAGGCATATATAGATATATAGATATACATACACTCATATGCAACTCCTATTCCCATTTTAAGGCTCTGCCACCAGCCTTTTTACCTGGTGATCTCCTGCTATGTCAGTCCTGCAGCTCAGAGTCTGTTCACTCACAGGTCCCACTCCCAAACTTCCTTCCTGGCCAGCCAGGCCCCCCTAAATACCATATATATATATATCTTCACGTTGATCCCCCTGTCCTGGATAATACTGGTCCTGCAGCTGGTTGCATTGGTAGGTTCCATTCAACGATCCATTAATTCTCTCCGTCTTGTAGAACCGCTTAAACCTTCTGTTAGTGCTCGTGGCTATTCAGAGAGTAATTACAACATCCACATAATTGTGTTCACCTAATCACTCTCTTTTCAGTAGCTGAGACAGAGAAAGTGCTCTGCTGTAATGCGTTACTTTTTGTGCTTGGAAACCACCCGGGACCGGTGCATAAATGTTTGTTGAAGGCACCATGGTGGGTAGTGAAACTTGTTGCTCCCTGCTGCAATCTCATTAAACTGGTGAATCATTAGCCTTGGAGTTGCAGAGCAGAACCAATGGATTCATGAACATTCTCCCAAAGGCAGGCTAAAAACTATTTACCATTCTCTAATTATAAGAGCCAGTGGTGCAGTATAAACATGCCTCGGCATTAGTTTGTTTATCTATCCATCCATCCTAGTCTGCTGGAATAATGTTTCTGGGTCCTCATGGACAAGTGAGAAAGAAAGGAACATGACCTACTGGCTTTTTATTTACATGGGAATTGACCAATATTCTTTTTGTCTCTTTCTCCTGAATTCTTCTGTGTATGGATTATAAAAGTCTTAGCAAGAAGACCCAGCAGAACTGTAAAATACCCTTCCTGGGTATGCCTTGTGAAACTGGTGGGATTCAATGTGGAAAAGAAGGGCAATTTAGCAATTTTTTTCCCTACACATGGCTTTTTATTATCAGTGGGACAATTCAATAGATTATCACTTGAATTTAACTGGAATTCAGTCACGATAATTTCAAATTCTAGAAGGATCCAGCTGGAGAGAAATACCACAGAAAGTGATGATTTCTCTGAAGAAAAAGCAGCAGCGTGACATTAAACACTGACCCCCTCCTAAAGGAAATCATGACAAGTTCTCACTGAAACTTATTGATGACTCTTTTCCAGTTTCTATGGTGTTGCTATTAATTTGCAGTTCTTATTACAATGCAGTGATCATCACTTGTGCCTGGGATCTGTGTCTCCCACTCCATTTTACCTTCAATCCTCCTGTGCCCCTTGAGAAATCAAGGAGCCCTTCTGGCTGAATTTACTGAATATTAATCACTATTTAATAGAGCCAAGACCCAAAGCCCCATGTTGCTGAAAAACTTCAAGGAATTGTTTAGACATAATCCAAAATTAATGTAATTTCCTCTTCCCTGCACCCCTTCCTTCTTTTTCTTCCTACGAAAAGGACAACTTGAGAGACCTCAAAGTGATGAAGAACGAGCTGCATGCAGATTTCAAATCTTGGCTCCTGGAAAAGGATATAACCACATTTTCCCATGGAATTAAAGAACCCAGCTCTAGTGCTCGTGGTGCCCAGTGGAGGGGAAGGCCAAGCAACAGCTTTCGCTCCTGGAAACTTTTGTGTGGGAGAAACCCCTAAATGTCTTCAATTTTGGAGGCGGAGAGCAGGTTTTGGCGGTACGTACATTGAATTTCCTTTGGGAAGTACACTCCGCCATCTGGTGGAGCTGTTGGAATGCGACAGTGGAAGCGAAAAGGCAACAGAAGCTTTTCGTCCTGGCACAAAACGTGACGGGAGAGGAAACGCGCACAAAGGGTTTCACATTCACAACGAGAATTGACTGGGGGAAGAACTTCCCTTTCCAGCCATATGTACCAGCACATTCCTTCACACTCGCAGGGATCCTGTAGCTGAACTAAAAACATCCAGCACCAATCAGCTGAGAAAGCTCCACATTGAACTTGTCCTCCTTGGATTGGGTCACAGACCCTGAAGTCTTTCCGTTGCCCTGGAACTCCATCACCTGCATCGCCTGTAGTGGGTCTGGATTCCTCCCTTCACAAGGAAAGGGGAAGTTTTCCTCGTTCAGGAGCCCACCTCTGAAATTTGGGTACAACCTGCAAAATCGAATATCTCTGGGGGATTGCTCCCACACAAAGGATGCCAGGATAGGAAATCTTTGCTGTCTTTTCTCTCCCTTCAGCAGAGTGGGCCTGGATGGAGGTGGGATAGGTTATTGCCTTGCTGAAATAAAAGTACTGCCATCATTTACAGGAGCCCAACTCCACAATTTGTAGACAGTCTCTAAATCTGAATATATCCAAGGATTTCTCCCATGCTACAGGAGCCAAGAAAACAAGCTGACACTGTCCTTTACCACCCTGGTCAGCCTACCATCTCCACCAACAGCACTGGGGCACTGTGGTTTTCTTCCCAAGGAAAGGAATTGTCATTCATATTCATGAGCCCACCTCCCAAACTTAGATGCCAGCTCCAAAACTGTGTAAGTCTGGGTATTGATTTCAAAAGATCAGGTTTAGGATGAAAGGAATGATCATTCAAAAATGTATCTTTCTCTCCAAAGGCCATATAGGGAGTCTGGGCAACAGGCAGAGACATAAGAAATCAAATAGCTGCTGTTTAATCCTGGGTGAGGCGAGTTCTGTGTTTAGTATCTAACTCCCCTTTCAGGCATTCACACTGAAATTAGACACCTAGACATTTTATTTCTGTCTACTGTGTATCTGAGGGCCGAAATGTGTAAATGGAATTAAACAATGTGTGTGCCTTGTTGTATTCAATGGGAGAAAATGAACCTAATCCTAGTTCAGTTCTGCCTTGGTTGCAGAGGGTTTAAAGCCTGACTGATGGGTTTGCTGGCTTAGAAATAATGAATTGTTCAATGTCAGCCTAGAGGACACAAATTCAATATAGTCACCACCCCTGGAGGGGTTCAAGAAATGACTGGACGTGGCACCCAGTGCCCTGGTTTAGTAGACAAGGTGGTGGTTGGCCAAAGATTGGATTTAATGATCTTGGAGATTTTTTCCCACCTTAATGGTTCTGTGATTCTGTAAAACCAAAAAGACAAAACACACACAAAATCCACGATATCACTGTCACTTAAAATACAAAGCAGATCTATGGGTTTGATGAAATTTAAATTATAACACAGAAGGTTTATTTTATGGTATTTAGGGTGCAAGTCCTCTGCACTTACAAGATGTGGAGATCTTGGATTATTCTTGACAGCCTTGACAAGCTCTCCAGTATCTCTCAGGTTATATGGGGGTTCTGAAGCAAAACAAAAACTTGTAATCCAAACCATATAAATTTGGTTGCCACTGTGGCTGATTTTTTAATTTTTATATTTTTTTAACAAGTAACTGTTGTCAAACAGAACAAAATAAAACTGGCAATTTGAAAAGTTATCCTGTGTGCAGGATCTAACTCTGCACGTAGATTTGGCCAAGATTAAAGAGCTACCAAGGCTGATCGTGGTGCCTCTGATGTGCTGTTGTCCCTCAAAGATCAGAAGGTTTGCAAATCCCTGTTCAAGTCCTGTGTCTTTCTTCACCTTTTATAGTGATGAACTCTGAGGTCTGGGATTTCCCTGTCCTTCTCCACATAGAGTTCTTGGAGCTACTTAGATTGCTCTGTTGAAATTTTGCTGTATATACTTTCCACAACACTTTTCCCCATAGAAACCAGGAGTAATAACTTTTAAAAAAGCTGTGGAAAATATTTTAAATAATAGTAAGCTTCTACTGCTGCTTCCCCCCTTCAAGCTTAATCACAATAAATTTTAAAAGGGACAGAGAAGTCATTCAAAGACCAGTCTGCATTTTCCATTACATTAAAAAACAAACAAACAAACAAAAACCCCAGAAAATTAAATCTTAATGTTTTCTTGGTAGATCCACTTTTTTTTTAATATATAAAATGAGCAATGTGTAATTAAAACAAGTGTAAGCAACCTTCATTTTTCATGTATGTAAGTAAAATTAATCTGGAAGCTGTGTGAGTCTGGACATGATACCATGAGTTCTGACACAGCACTGGGGGGATTCTGTCATTGTGACAAATTTAGAAGCAAAATAAAGACTTGATAGACCATAACTTCCATAATTTGCTCTGAATATTTGCTGATATGGCTGTGTTAGCACAAGGCATGCCCTGGTATAAATTATATAAGCAGATTTAAAATAAGCCAAGGATTTTGTCCCCGCTTTTTCAGCACAATATCCATGAGAGGTTTTCTCAGGTGGAGAGTGCCCCATAGGCAGGACCTGTGGCAGATTACTCCGGACTGCAGCGGCTCCTGGGTCAGTTCCCTCACATCGGCGAGTCCTTTCCCCATTCACGCCGTTCCTTCACCGTTTTAGTTCCTTTGGGACGGAAATCAGTGCCAGCTGCGCCCTGGATTTCTCGGCGCGACGCAGCCAAAATTCAGCGGCTTCATCAAGACCCGCTTGGGATTTTTTGCATTCCCTCCGCCTCTCCAGAACCATCAGGTGAAGCAGCTTCTGTCTTTAAGCTGCCCATCCGCCATGGTCACGTATTCCCTGCGCTCCGGGGCCACCAGCCCACGGAGAGACCCCCCCTGCCGCCGGTGAGTGCCCTGCGGGGTGGGCGGCCGAGGGGGTGGCGAATCCTCCCCCGCATCCTTCCCTGCATCCTTCCCTACATCCTTCCCCGCATCCTTCCCCACATCCTCCCCTGCATCCTTCCCTCCATCCTTCCCTGCATCCTCCCCTGCATCCTTCCCTGCATCCTTCCCTGCATCCTTCCCTGCATCCTCCCCTGCATCTTCCCCTGCATCCTTCCCCATATCCTTCCCTGCATCCTTCCCTGCATCCTTCCCCACATCCTGCCCTTCATCCTTCCCTGCATCCTTCCCCACATCCTCCCTTGCATCCTTCCCCGCATCCTTCCCCACATCCTCCCTTGCATCCTTCCCCGCGACCTCCCCTGCATCCTTCCCCCGTATCCCTCCCTGCATCCCTCCCCGCATTCCCTTCCCACATCGTTCCACGCATCCCTCCCCGCTTTCCTTCACGCATCCCTTTCCGCATCCCTCCGCGCATCTCTTCCGGCATTCCTCCCTGCATCCCTCCCCGCATCTCTCCTCCCCATCCCGGATTCGGCTCCCGGAGCAGCTCCGGCCTGGGGAGATGCTCATCTTTTGGAAACCGACGTGGGAAAACTGGTGACTGTGTTGTACCTGAGGATCGGCTCGTGCTTGTTCCCATTCACTTAAAGGTCCAAACATTCCCTGAAGCATTTTGGATTCCCGTAATTACGTTTGTTCCCTCCGTCCTTGTTCCCCCTCCCGCCCCCTGGCACATGGAAATGCCCTGATACAAAATACCCTTTCAGGTCAGAGCTGAGAGCGTTCCGACTTTCAAGAGCTTTTCATTTTTCTTAATCCTTTTTAAAGCGCATTTCTAAACATTTTAACTTGTCATGGAAAGGAATGGAAGTGCTTCATTTAGAAACAGCGAAATGAAGCCTGCTGGCTGATCCCATGTTCATTTTGCCTTCTTGTTTTCCTTCCTGTATAAACAATTTTGTAGAAATGACAGATTAAATTTGGAAATTTTATCGGCAGGAATGAACTAATTTTTCATGTTTTGGTGAGGAAAACTGTGACCATAAATGCTACTCATTATTCATATTTTCAAAAATATCACACGACAGTGCTATTCCAGACGATCATTTAGGTGGGTTAAAGATTTTTTTTTTATCTTGTTTAACAAGACAAGAAATATAGCAGAACTCAGAAGCTTTCAATCCACAATATTTTTTTCATTCTAAAGCACCAAACTTTAATACATGAAAAGGAAAGAAATAAAAGAGATGAGCTAATTTTCTCTAGGTCTGAGATTTCTGATTTTTTTAATCCCTATGATGGGGGGATGAAAGACCAGAGAAAAAGGATTAGTCTGGGGTTGCCAAGATTTTGATGTCCTGCAGTGTTTGGCCTCAGCCATCCCACTCCATCCTCAGCTCAGAGCTCCCTGTAACCCCTTTCGTGGCATGGAAACAACTCTGCCCTCAGCCCATTGGAAATATTTTGCACTTCAGTGGTCTAAATGCAATCCCTGGATTCTGCAAGGCTTAAGCAAATTCTGTCCCAAGGGCCTCCAGCTCTAGTACCTGATTACTGATCAGGAATTGGACTTGATGAGCCATATGGGTCCCTTCCAACTCAGGATAGTCTGTGACTGCACAGCTGCCATGTGTCCTCTGATGCCTCACAAGTCCCAGACTTTTGCAATCTGTGGCCTCCAGTTTTAGGGCTCAAGTGAAACCGTCCAAAAAACCTGAATCTTGGTTCATCTTTGTTTAATGGCACTGAGAGAGAATGAACAAGCCAACCAACTGATTGCATGTGGGCCCTCTCAGGACTTCTTCCTCTCTAATTAAACATATACAATTATTCTGTGCAAATAAGGGCTATTCTATTGAAAACTATGCTTCTGGTACGAGCAACAAATTAGTTTGGAATTTTATTCCAAGTTTTAAAAAAGCTGTTTCAAAAGAAGTAGGATCAGTGTGATCAAAAAGTGGGATTTAGTCTCTATTTTAAGCGGAAGAGCTGGAGGGATTTAGGTAAGTAAGTGAAATATCTGAGTAGGCTTTTCTGCTCAATATGACGGAGGACACGCAGAACTATGTTGTCAAATTCCAATTAGCCAAGTTTAATTCTAAAGAAATCCAAAGCTCAGTTAGACTACCTTGTCCAAATAAATCAATGACTTCAGAGCAGCCACGGGCTGCAACGCAGCCTCTCGGAATCTTACCGCTCCAGAGAGGGGAAAAATGAAAATAAAAGCAAGCAGAAGAAATCCCAGGGGGCTGTAGCTCCAGGAGGCGAAAAATTGGTGCTTTTTTGCTTGCCTGTCTCTTCCCAGTTTCCTGCCCCCTTCAGCGCATGAGAAAGACAAGAAGAGTTTGTGCACTTTGGAAACTCGATAGGAGGCAGCAGCTGATCTTCCCATCACCAGCCTAAAAATAATCCACTCCAGGGCTTGGAGCGGCTTCACTAAGTAGAGGAAAATCCTGCCATCGGGATGATATTGATCACCCAGCACAACCCAGTGGCAGTTTGGGTTGGTATTTTGGGGTTGTGTTGACAAAGGTAAGCGGCAGGGTTTGATCTAACGTTCAGCAACCAGACGGGGCATGCGATGACCCTCCCCCATTATCTCCCACTAACCACCTCCTCCTCCTTCCCTTTATATCTGTGGGACAGGGCTGCTGCTCGCTCCTTTCTGGGATTACAACTCCAATCTCTTTTTTTTCCTTTTCCTTTTCCATCCGCAGGCGTTCTCAGCCTTTGCCGTCCCCTCCTGCTGATGTTTTCTTTGCCGCTGTTCACGGGGTTCTGTTTGGGTTGGGGGTTTTTTTGTTGGGTTTGTTTTTTTTTTTAAGCTGTCCTGCCTTGGCATGTGAAGTCGAAGGTTTTACAGCAGGGCAGCGCAACGCGCTGGTGTCGGGAATGGCATTGTGTGGATAAACTTACCAAAAAAAAAAAAAAAGAGAGAAAAAAAGCGATGTATTTTTTGGACGTGTGAGAGCGCCGCAGATGTTTGTGTGAAAGGCTTTTCAGCGCCAACAGCACCACTGAACCGCCGTGATTTTTCTCCGTGTTTGGAGCCTGATCCAAAATCCTCCCGAAGTCAATGAGATTCTTTGCATTGACTTGAGCGGCGTGTTTGGATCAGGCTGCTGGTGCGCGGCAGTGAGGGGAGAGAATGCTGAGGAGCAGCAGAGGTAACTCAGCACCTTAAGGCCCAGGGGAACTGGGACAGTGGGGTCTGTCTAGAGTAGGTGCTTCCAGCTTAAATAGGAATCAAAAAGAAATGGTGTTTTCTACGGGACCGTTTCTTATAAACAGGTTTTAAAGGGGCAGCGCTTTCTGCTGTTACCTCGGCAGAGCTCTTGGCACAGACACAGATCACAGAGACTCAGAGAGGTCCAGTGATTTTAGGAAGGTGAGAAGAACAAACTAGAAGGTTTAAACCCAGAAAGGAAAAAGGTTCAGAGCACTCACCTGAAAATCTGTGGCAAACCTCAGTCAGGCCTTCCATCGTGCCTATTCAAACCTATAAATTCATAATTTGTCCTCAGTCAAAATTTACTCCGTGAGGTTTAAGAAGGGAAGGACGAATTCTTGCTTTTGTAGTGACTGATTTATTTAGAAGATAACTAACTACTCTTGTAAAACTTGGAGTACTTTCTCAATCCTGCACCTATATGCATACACATCTCTCTCTCTGTATATATGCATATACAGGCATATAATGAGTATCATATGTCAGACCAAATTGATATTTGCTCTGAACTGAGACAAAAGTATGCTCTGTAAACTGATCTATTTTATTTGGGAAGTGCAGCTACCAATTATTTATTTTTATTTTTAAAGTATGGACAACAGAACTACTGCAATAAACGTTTTTCAAAATATTTTTACTCCCCCAAGGAAGCTCCACCTGAGGAGTGTATTTACACTCTTTTCTTTGTAGTCATAAGTATCTTGCAGAGCATGACGAACAGAGTGATAATCCAGGTAAGATGAAACTCTTGAATGTGAAGATTTTTAAGTCCACTTTAAAAGATGCTTGAAGTAGTTAAAATGTCTTTAACGAGAATTCTTATAGTTTTGTACCTGGTGAGGATGTTCTCAGAATTTTAATGGAAATTTAGATTATCTCCCAATTTTCAGTTGCTTATGGACAATATATCTCAGGAATTGCCTTAGTGCCCTGAGAATCCCCATTTATGATTGTTAAAATTATGTTTGTGCTTAGGTTCAGTGTTATGCCATTTTCATGTTTACAACATGTTTTTTTTCCCCAAACCTTTGTCTTCTTCACAGTGAATCACTTTTGTGCTGTTTTCTCTTTATTATCTTATGACTGGCTGTACACCTTTGCCCAAAACCAGAAAGTCTCAACTTGCCAGTGATGGAGATTTTAGAGTACAAATTGAAATGTTTAAAGGACATGAGGTTTTTTTAACCATTTCACTGCAGGGTGAGCTGCTGTTCAGATAGTTCACATCCTCATTAAATCAGATTCCCAAATGATGTAAATGGGAGCTGAAAATTGCCTTCCTCTGGCACCAACACGGGCCATCCTCCTGATTGTTCTTTCCATTCCCCTCCTCTGTGAGGTTTTGCTCGTGGCTTTAGCTCACAGGTGATTGTCCAGCAAAGGTCATTTTCAAAGGGAGAGAGAAAAAAACCACCCCTGAGAATTTCTGATGAGTTGTAGAGTTCATAAAGACGGAAGTTAAAATGAGCAATTTGCCACTAACTTTAAAGGACAAAGGCCTTCCAGCCTACAAGTGTCAAACCAAAAACTTGGTACTTGGCACCCCTAAGTGAAGAATGCAGCTGGTACCCTCAGATGGCACAAGCTTGTTTTCATATCATCACATTACTGCATTTCCCTGACTGAAATGATAAATTAAACCTGGTGTACTTAACAAAATGATTGTAAACTATAACACTCCTGCTTTAATTAGCATTGAAGCAAACACATTGTGATGTACTCAAGTGTAATCACCCAGCGTAACTTTTTGCCCTACTATATACTACAGAAGGGAATTTATCTCTGGGAAAGCCATTTAATGCAATAATTGTGAATAATGTTGTCTTATTAAATGAGTGTATGAGGCTCTCAACAGCTATTCTGGAAGGCTGTTACCACCTGACAAAAATTAGTGGTCAATAACTGCAGATGACCAACAAATTCCAAAATTACTTGCTGCCCTTTCATCTTTTTCTCTCCTGAATATTCATGTTTGGGTTATGCCTTTTATTGTTTCAGTGGGGCAGTTGTGCTGCTCCCATTTTTTGCAGACTTTGCCACTTCAAGCCATCTGCTTCGTAGAGGAGCCATTGGCTCCAGATTCCAACCTGAACATGAGCTTAGGGGAAAGATCTTTGTAAATCCATAAAATGCTTTCCAGTGACTCTCCCTTCCTTTGGGACCCAGAGATAAAGATTTGCTAAGAAACTAGTGGGTATTTGTCCACTGTTATGTCTTATTCCTGTGGCTCTGCATGAGCCAACTTTGGAACTGAAGTGTGGCAACTGCAACAGCCCAGCACTGATGTAAAACTTGCAGTGACCACGGCTTCTTGTCTTGGGAATGGCACCATGGGGATTAAGAGTGTTAATTCTGGACCTGAACTCATATTTGTGAGCCTGCAGTGGAGCGGGCAGCTGCCCACAGCAGAGTGCTGAGGGGGATAAAATTCTGGCTTTCCTGCTTAATTCACCTGAGCACAGTTTCAGGAATGCTGGACAGCAGAAATGTCTTTGAATTTCTCCTCATGTGGCTCTGCAGCTTACCATTGCCTCTGATCTCTCCCTGCATCCTCACTGTGGCCTAAAAAGTCTGTCTCCTCATCTTTGGTAAGGAGAAAATCCCACAGTGGGAAACCTTGAGTCAGCTCCGTGCTCTGACCTGCTTAGGGCTGATTCAAAGACCTTCAGCACGACACTTCATGACAGGTTTTGCTGTTGCATGTGGTCAGCAGTGTGTCTTTGGCAGTGATCAACAACTGGTGCTTGGGAAAAATGTTAAAAGTGTTCCATGTATTTAGTTATGTACTTGTAGAGGGCCCAGCAATGAGAGAAACAAACTGCACTTCCTCACACGGGCAAGATGCTGATTCCACCTCTCTGAAGATCTAGTTCACCTCTCTACAGATCCAGTTCTGACTGAAGCCCAACACTGGCTCACTAGAAGAGTTAAAACAATGGAAGAATCACTTAATTTTTATTAAGACAGCCATAATTGGTCAGTGCTTAATCAAAGAAGTGTTCCATCTTCCTTCCCGGCTGCAGTTTTTGATGAGTCACAACAGGAAGCACAACTGCAATTCTTCATGGAGGTTCTAAATGTATTGTTCTTCCTTTTCATGTTTTCACTTCATGAGGGGGAATCTTATGGTTTTACAAAGAGGAAGGAACGGTGCCTTTCCATTTCCCTTTCATTTGCTGCCTGCAGTCAAGGTCTTCCAAACTGTCTTAGTTTCCATGTTCAGTTTTCTGAGTGAAAATTTTCAAAACCTCATTAAAAGCCAGTAGAGCTGAGGCCTTGTGAAACTCTTCATAATTCTTAGAATGATTAAAGACCTCTTTAGCCTTAACTCCAAGTACTGAAATGTTGTTTGAAAATGCAACTTAGACTCTCAAATTAGTCTGAATCTTTGGAACATGCCACTTACACTGTTTGCAGCCCTCAGATTGTGTCCTTGTGTAGCTAGGCTGAACTTTCCAAGCATGGGATCTGAGTGTGGGCAAGAAATCTTATCATTACGTTATCAAATTTTTTTTGTGAAGAACACCGAAGGCTGCTTTGTTGCATGAGTGATTGCATCTGAAAATCTGTCATGGCCCAGCTCCTGTTATTTTCAGTGGAGTTGCAAAAGCATGGTTGAAGAATGCCCTGTACTGTCTAGAGAAATCAAGGATCTGTTCTGCCTTAGGGGGTTTTCTTTCTGCCCTTCTTTGGAGATGAACACAGCTTGTTAAACCTTGAGGCGAAGGAAAATGAGTTCCTGGAAACATGCCCTGATGCAGCAGAAAGTAATGGATAATTTCAGCTTTGAACCAAACGGGAATCTCACTCATCCCTCGGATGCCAGTAAAATTTCATCCAATACATTTCCCCTATCTGTGAAATGTGAGCCAAGATGTAGAAACTACATGACAGACTTTATTCCTGGAGTGAGGGCTCTGTGCATCTCTGTGTCTCCAGGGCCTCCTGTGCGTGTGTGAGTTTTCCAACAAACAGAGGTTGGAGTCACACAGGTGTGGAAGGTTTAGTGGATCTGCCCTCTGTACCAGAAATGGGTAGGAAGGGAAGGACAGATTCCTTGGGGCTCTGATGTGCCGCAGGGTGTTTTCATCCACCACTCCTGAAGGTGCAGAGCGCTGCCAGCACCTTGTCTGTGTAAACACCAGAAGGTGTTGTGGAGGTTGGGATATACCAACAGATGCAGAACAGGACTCCTCCACTTCCAGTCACAGCCCATTCCCAAAACAGGGGAGGTGGACAAATGGATGGAGGAGAGGAAAGAAAGATCCCTGTTATTGCTGATGAATGATGAAGTGTTTTCAGATTTAAAAACTTGGGAACTAATTGTCCATTACCCTTTCTCATTTCATTGGCAATGCAATCTCTTTTTTCGTTTTTTTCCTGGGATTTTTTTTTCCAAACTAACCAACCTAGACTTCGTTTTCTGTCTCATTTTAAGAGAAGACAATTAAATTTACTTCCTTTTTAAAATGAAAACTGTAACAAAAGTATTGTGAATAAACTGCTCATACCCACCTTTGAAATTTATCACCACTGTGATGGGCACTGTCTCTATATATTAATATTAACTAATAGGACCAGATCCTTTCCTCAGCCCTGGCAACATGCAAAGGACTGGGTGCAGCGCAGATTCCTGTGAAGATTCAGATGTGACTCTTGAAAGATGCATCTTTCACCAAAGCTTTTAGAGGCTGTTGTTTGAGGTGTAACACAAAACCTCTACAAACTGTTAGTTAACAGTCCTTTCTTCCACAGGAACTTCTACTGCCTGTGTTCCTTTTCCCTTCCCCTTCCAGAAAAATGGAAAAAAACTCCAGCTGTTCCCTTAGCTTCTCTTGGACACGGTTTTAATCCTTTCTCCCAGATTTCATTTTGACTGGAAGCCAAAAACTACACTGGGAGTCAATGATTCAGTGCTCGTTTGAACCCAGGATTCTCCTGCCTTTCGGTACCACTCCAACCACACTAGACCACAACAGCATCTTACAGCATCTCAGAAAAGAGTCCTCTTGGTGGGAAAGAGAGGGAAATTCCCAGCAGAACTCCCTTGGACTTCTGACCTTTGATAAAAATGAGGAAACAGCACTTCTGATTTTCAAGAGATTATCGTTACCATTATGTTTCTCTTAAAGGAGACACGTCAAGCTTTTCATTTATAAATTAATCCAAA
This sequence comes from Pitta sordida, assembly GCA_013390025.1. Classification (NCBI taxonomy): domain Eukaryota; kingdom Metazoa; phylum Chordata; class Aves; order Passeriformes; family Pittidae; genus Pitta; species Pitta sordida. Next base: position 168,444 of record WEKX01010595.1, on the reverse strand, counting down.
CAATCTGCGTGTAGTTTTTTGAAAAGTTCCACATTTGTTTAGCTCCCAACTAATCAGTGTGTTCAGACAGAATTCATATTAACATGTTTCTTTTGTGTTACTAGTCCCTGTGCATTTTTGAATGTGTTTTTATGTGAAAATAAAATGATAGAATGATAGTGGTGATATCACTCTATTCCCTGTAGAGAATGGGCCAAACTCTCCATCAAACTGTGTTGGACTGTTAGCAGGTGGTTATTCCTGAAGATTGAGAGGGTTGTGCATCAGCTTTTGCATCACAGTAAGTACATAAATGTGAGCTCTGCTTTACTTCTGGCAAATCTCAGCCAGAAATCGCTGATATATTTGGGAAAGGAACTGCACTTCTCACATTCTCTTCAAAGATACTCCTTTCCACATGTCACTGATGTGTTTCAATATAGAATATGCTTTTCAAATCCAGCAAGAAGTTGGTTAAAAGTGAAAAGGGGTTCAAAATGCCTCGTTGAACTCCGTGTCTTTATGAAGATCTGCATGTTTGTGCTCTCTCTAAGGGAGTACTTGGGTGGTTTGTGCTTACCTTGTTTAAACAACCAGGCTCACAGAACTAATCTGGACTATTTGAGGAAAGAAGGGAAACCATTTGTCCCCCATTCAACTAATTTATTTTTATTTTTGAACTGAATTCACGGGTTTTTCTTCTTCTCTGTCTTGTTAGTGATTTGGCCAAACTTGATTGCCATTAATGCCAGTGTTGTTGCAGAATTACACTCTGCTGAATTAAATATATCCTTTCTATTTCAGCCTGTAAAATCTGAGAAAAGAGAATGATGTGAGTCAATGAGTTTACACACAACCTAATCTACAGCCCTAAATTGCTCTCTATAAGTCTCAGGCAAAGAAATACGCAAGGAAACACTTTTGGTTGCAATCTCGTTTCATCTTCTCATAAAGAAGAATGAAAAAATAAATGATGCACAGGTTGATGAAAGCCAGAAACTGCCCATGAGTGGGTCACGAACACATGGGTTTATCTTGGTGTACAAAGATAATCTCTAAGAAATCATGGCAGTCAGAGGCTGCTGAGATGAGTCTAAGCACGTGCATCAGGATTTGAGGGTCAGGCACAAATGCTGGTTTGCTGCCTGTGCAATTCTCCCTCCTTTGGTTAAGAGTTTGTCAGTCACCTGTAATGACTCGTGTGTGTGACCACTCCTCTCCGTGACAATAAAGAGTGATGAAATACCGGTGAAAGCAAAGCTGGGAAATCACAGATTTCAAAATCCCAAATACCAAAATCATAAATACCCAACGTTCAGAGCAGAACGTGGTGCAGCCAATTGTCAGAGGTGTTGCACAGACAATGTTGGCTCCTCAGAGAAGCAGCAACACACAGGAGTCAGATTATGTCCACTTGAGTTTTCTGATGAGAAATGGAAACACTTTTTATCCAGGACTTCCTCCTTCTTTCTCTATATTCTCACAGAGGGAATATTTGTGTGTATAACGAACACCAAAAGCCACAGCACAATGTATTTTAAAATAGCACCTGTCATAAACAGTAAACACAGCTAAGGATAAACAATATCAGCAGAATATAAATAATACTAATGTCACATAAACACAGCCTTCTAGTGGGCTTATAGTTGATAAAATAACTCCAAATAACTTTCAAAACTGAACTCCATTAGTCTCTGTGGGTTGTTCAGTGTGCTCCTTCCCTGTCTCTTTATCCTGTTTGTCTTTAGCTAAAGGGAATGCACTTTCTTTTGCAGTAGCCAGTCCTCCTGGAGGAGATGAGAGTCGCCTTCTGTGGCAACGACAATGCCTCAGCCTATAACATCAGTGCTGGGGTCCTAAGAAATGTCTGTTTTGTGGATGCCCTCAACTTGGTTCCCCACGTCTTCTTGCTCTTTATCACCTTCCCAATCCTGTTCATCGGTGAGTTACCCAGTAATTCTTGACCATGGAATTGTATTTGGTCATGTTTCTATGAACACTTGGAGTCCCTGTGCTGAAACCATTGGATGCTTTGCGCTTATTCATTTTATAAAAGAAGAGGCAGAATGGCTTTGCCCAGAAGACCTGATGCCAACCCGCTTTAAACATGGGAATTTTTAGATATAAATCTGAACTGGTTGGCATGAAGAGGTGGATGAGAACCAGAGAGATCAGAGCCAAATGCTTTGAAACTTCTCTCTGTGGAAGTTTTCTTCAGATTTGAAACTGGCAACTTACAGCCTTTGCTATTATTAGACATTAGGAGACTAATGATGTGAATTTCAGAGAATATCTAAAATGTGCAACTGACAAGTAAGGATAGGAGAAGCGTAAAAAACTTTAAAGACAGAATGAATTCCTTCTTTTGCCAACATTTGTAAACAAAAGTAGAGCAATCGAGATCACTTTTTTCCACAGGAATGAAAGGAAGAAATGATAAATCCTTCTCAAGGAATTTAGGACACATTCTTGTAAAACCCCCACATCTAAATCAGTATTCTAATGATATTTTTTGGGTATAGTTGTCCCTTTACTCCAGTTAATCTGCAGTATTGAAATGAATACAATTCAGTATTTTTTTCAGAGCTGTCAAACAGTGGCATTCTAACTGATCCCAGGAGATAAAGAGACTTGAATAACCCTCATAAGGAACTAATTAATGAAAATAAATATTCTCCTGACAACTGCATGAGAAACAGCACGTCACTTCTTCCATGCCACTCTCCTGGTGTCATATCTGGAAATAGTACCACATTTCTTCCAAGAGGAAGGTTTGAATTTGGGACTAGATTTAAACAGGAGATTTGAGGTCTTTCCTTATGCAAAAAGTCTCCAAAGTGACTAAATAACGGTCTACAGAAGCAGTACTGGATTTTTATGTCAGTGCATTTTTTTAATGTCAGATTTTAATGTCGTATTTCCTTGAAGTAAATATATCTTTGAGGTCATAACTTTTCTCTTCCATTGCTGGGATTTCCCAGGCTGGGGAAGCCAGAGCTCCAAAGTCCAGATCCACCACAATACCTGGCTGCACTTCCCTGGACACAACCTGAGATGGATCCTGACCTTCACCCTCCTCTTTGTGCACGTGTGTGAAATAGCAGAGGGGATCGTTTCTGACACGTAAGTGACAGGGTTTGGTGGGTAGCCAAGCTAATTGCGTTCATTAATATATTGGTTTAGTGTGTGAGGCGGTGGAGAGTGAAGTATAAGGAGGTTTTTTCCCCCCCAGAATCAGAGTCATTTCATCAGCTGTCCAGATTTTAATGGGCTGGAGGTGATTTTTCTTAGCACTTATTCTCCTCTCAAGCTATCATGGCAAGTAAATATTGACCAAAGTTAAAGCACTCATGGGGAAAAAAATCTTTGTGTCTCTAAGAAAGTCTCTTTTCTCCTTTTGAATAGATTAACAGATCACCTGTGGTTCCACACAGCAATGAAAAAAAGGCATCAAATTCACTAATTTATGCTTTATTTACTTTCAGACAAATGAAATCTCGCCATCTGCATCTCTTTCTCCCTGCTATAATGGGATTTGTGGCTGCCACTGTCTCCATAGTCTATTATCACAATATTGAGACATCTAACTTTCCAAAGTTACTGCTGGGTGAGTTAATATTTATGACCTCTTACAAAACCTCGTATTTTAGCCAAAGTCAGCTTGTGTAGAGTGAAGAGAACAATGAAATATATGGAAAAAACTAAAAGAGACAAGAATAATTCTCTGCTCTTCCAACTAGTGATATCCTAGCATTTACTTTACCTTTTATAAAGTACACACTGGAAACTACTTTTAAAATTATCACAAAAGAGAAAGCCTTGTGTGCCTTTTGTATTTCAACCACAAGCTTTTAGGTATTTTTTATATATATATACATATTTGATTTTTTTAAATTTTAATTTTAAAAACTTAAGCATTTTAAATACTGAAATGCACTTGTTTTACAGCTCTCTTCCTTTACTGGATAATGGCCTTTGTCACCAAAACAATCAAGCTGGTCAGGTACTGCCAGGATGGAGTTCCTTTATCTCAGCTGCGTTTCTGCATCACTGGAATTATGGTCATTCTCTACGGGCTGCTGATGGCCGTGGAGATCAATGTCATCCGAGTCAGGGTATGTGGGTTCCTCATCAGGAGCTGCAAAATTATCAGCAGCATCATGGACGTGAAGATGGGTTTCCAGTCCCAGTAACTGATTCTGGTTTGTGTCAAGTTTAGGCCCAAGTTCAGCTTAGCTATAAACGTTTGGTTAATTCTATAGAAATCAGTGGGCTTGTCTTTAAAATGTGTGTCCTTGATGTGTCCCATGGACTGGTTGTGTGTGTCTCTCTCTATATATTTATTTTTATATCTATACACAGAGTGCATACAGATTTGTGTAGATAAATACATATTTGTGGATATAAGGAGGGTATATATGTGTACATATAATCTACAAATTATATGCTGATGAGCTATTTATGTAGTGGATATATGTTACCATACGTTCTTACCCACAATAATTGAAAATATAACTATATCCTAAGAATCTTTTTTGGGGTATTTTTCAGTTACAGCTGTATCCACATCTCATGTTTCTCAATTCTCTTTGTCAAATGAAAATGCTCCTATTTACAGGCAAATTGAGCTATTGAGTATTTGAGTTCGACCTATAATTGCCTTTAAACAAAATTTTGACATCGTAGTTGTATTGCACATAATTTTTACTAAAAATCACTATTAATAAGACATTTCCTGAGCACACGTGGTCTGTTTTCTCCTGTGCAGAGATACGTGTTTTTCATGAACCCTCAGAAAGTGAAGCCACCAGAGGATCTCCAGGACCTGGGGGTGAGGTTTCTGCAGCCGTTTGTCAATTTGCTCTCCAAGGCAACTTACTGGTGGATGAATACTCTGATTATTTCTGCTCACAAGAAACCTGTGGACCTGAAGGCCATTGGGAAGCTCCCAATTGCAATGAGAGCCCTGACAAATTACGTTTGTCTCAAAGAAGCTTATGAGGAACAAAAGGTAATCACAGATGTTTGTGTCACTGTTGGGCCTTGGAAACCCAAGTGTCGATTTGAAGTTGCGAAATGCGAGTTTTAGGAGTTTTAAACTTGGGACTGTTTGTTCCAAGGTGAAACTTGGCATAGGAAGTTCCAATCCAATAGTTACTGTTTGGTTTTCAGCTGAATTTATGGCAGGAGAGAGCTGTCAGATTGAGTGCAACTGGAAACTAAAACTGCAACAGAATGATTGCTAGATTTTAAAAGTGGAAGCTTTGTTTAAATCTTAGCTACTTATGACAGCACCATAAATTGGAAGACATTCTGTCCATAGTATCAGCTGGAAACACTCATCTTCACTTTCAGTTTTTTTGATTTTTTTTTTTTCTCCAGAAATAGTCAAAACTACACATCAAGAATAGCTGAAACACTGGTGTCTTAACAATGATTTACTCCCCAGTGTCAAACACAGCACTATCCAGGCTGCTGTGGAGAAAATGAACTCCATCCCAGCCAGACCCAGCACAGAAAGCATGGTTGGGAAAACTCACTGGCTAGGGCAGGACTTCCCAGAGAAATTTCTGGATGCATTTAGGCAGCTCTCTTCTCCCAGCAGCCAACGGAGCAGCAGTCTCCTTTCTGTGCCTGCTGAAATGAAAGGATAATCAGCACAGTTGTTTATATTTTAATAGACATAGATTGCTTCTCTTCTCATTTTCCAGTTGATTACAGAGACTAGAGACCAAGGTCCTTCTGCTTTAGGCAGAAAGCTACCGAGCCATTGGAACTGAGCTTTTCACAAAAATACCCTCCTTAGGCCAGTTCCTTAGGGGACCTAAACCCTACTCAAAGAGTCTTAGGCACCTGCAAGATCCAAGGACCTGAGTCTTTGGGCCATTCTTAATGACAGGCGCAAGGACAAATCCTGTAGCCCATTTCCATCTGCAGGTATTCACAGAATCACAGAATTAACAAGGTTGGAAAAGACCTTTGAGATCATCAGATCATCACCATCCCATCATCTAAACCAATACTGTCGGTGCCTGCACAAACATGCAAGTTCAGATGCCAAGAGGCAAGTTAAATGTGCTGTTGCTTGCGTGTATGAACGCGAAATTCATGCGTGTGGCTTCCCTTGGGGTGTGCCATGCACATATGAAGATTTGCATGAACGTGCCCCATGCAGTTGCGCTCACCTGCATTTATAATGTTGCCCTAAATCAGATATTCTTGTTTCAATAATTGTTTAAAGCCTTGATATTACCACAGCCTCTGTCACAGTTGTGCTAATATTCAAAACCAGGCTGTAACCCTAAAGTAAACTGGTACTTTGTAGATAAAGTTAAAGTAAACTAAAAGGCTAAAGCAAATCCAAAGAGCCAGGCAGTGGAACTCACTGCAGTTTATTCATGGCTGGGCCAGAAAACAGCCACATAATTGGGAAAATTCCTCAGGTTGGAGTGTGGTCTGCAATCTAGAAGAGATGATCTCTCAGTGCCTCTGCTGCCAGTGTGTATTTTAGACTAATCTTCTGCTGGAAGAGAGGGGAGCCCCCCACCATTCTCTGGATTAAGTGGGGTCCTGCCTGCCTGTGCCTGGAGGCAGATGATCTCTGCTGTGCTCTGTGGCCCTGCACAGAAAAACTTCTGTTCCTTTCCAAACCCTTCTTATCACACCCTGATGAAAGACACTGAGCATGACCATGGATATTCTATATTGTAAAATGCCTTTGAGGTCGCTCTCTCCTCTGCATGCTATGAAAATCGAAATAATTGTCCTGGGTCAATTAAGATGAAATATGAATTAAATTTAGAAATACTCGAATAATATATATATGGAGAGAAATAAGAACTTTACTGGGAGAAAGGGAAAAAAATTAATATAAAATATATATATATGAACAACAACAGTACAAAAGAGAAAAACTCCTCCCCTGGCCACATTCCTTTCAGGAGATGGAAGATAAGACGCTGGATCCTCCATTGTTTGTCAGGTAAAAAGGAGGCAAACCCTTCCCCTGGCCACATTCCTTTCATGGGAGAGAAGGGGAGATAGGAAGAGAAACCTTTGGTCTGTTCCAGCAAAAAGGAGAAAAGTTTTACAATAGAACAAAAGGGCTCTCCCCATGACATAAGTAAATTCTCACATAATCCCACCCACTCCCCTCCAAAAAAAATGGAGCCTCTCCCGGTGGTCGCTTGGCTTTTGTTTCTACCAGATTCTAATGCATCACACATCACATATGTGAAAATAGATTTAGCGCATTGATATTACACTTGGTTGACCTGATTAACGCACATCCTGTGTAATTTGTCCTGATGGTCAAGAGAAAGTTTTGAGAGTGTAGTAGAAAAAGCAATTTTTAAAGTCAAGGACCATTGGTTTTCTGTCCCTGCTATCCATTTGCCACTATAGATGTGACATGTTAGGGCAAAAAAAAAAGGAGGAAAGAAAGGGTGTTAACTCGAAATCCCGGGGATAGAGCATTGCCCTGCAGCACCAGGGTTATACTGACAGCTCCAGAACTTTGGGAACAGCCAGATTTCCATATTTACTGAGGCACATCTTACAGGTGACTTGATTTCCCAGTGAGCACTGTCCTAATTTCAAGTGTTGAGTGCCCTGGATTTGAAAGGAAGGCGACAAAACCAAGGAAAACCAGCCGAGAACAGCAGCCCAGCCTGGTCAATTAACACAACAACAAATGCTACGGAATTCTGTAGTTCTGACCAAGTTCTGACCAAGTTCTGACCAAGTTCTGACCAAAATAGTCCCTGCAAATTTAAATAAACAGATTCACAGCGGATCTGTAATAAGTGCTGATTGACAGATCATCCTTCAGCACCTAAATAATGGGGAGGGCTGGCACATACAACACACCATACTGCAAGAACATAACACTCAAAAACCATTTTGGAGAAGAGCTTATGATTAGAAATAAACCCCACTCTTTCTCCTCTCTCCCCATTAGATACTTGAGCTAGCAGGAAGTCCTGATTAAAATACGAAGAGACAACAGTGTTTAGTGGCAGAAATTATTAGCTAATTTAATCAGCAGTTTTTCCCAATGAAAAATAAGTAGATTTCAAGTAGTGATGACAAACATAGTAGTGGTGAACATGGCTGTTAAATTGTTACAGAAATAATGATTTACCAAATGTGGCATTAATTGAATGGCCAGAGTAGTATGGCATTTTCCCCCCAAAGATGGCACCTGTGCTTTTGTGCTCTTTTTCCTCTTCAGAAGCAGCAGTTCTGTTCTTACCCCTTGCTAAAACATTAACCCCAGTTTGTCCCCATCCTGCCTGTTTCTCCTCACTTAGCTCCTTGGCCCAATCTCTAGCAGCCATCTGGTCCACCTGGATATTTTTGGCACCTTGCACATATTCCATCTCACAGTTAAAGTGCAGTAGAGGGGAAAAAACTGAGAAAAGAGTTATAAAGACACAAGGCAGGTTCCAGGCACACTCGCTTTCCTTCGGTGGCCTTGCTGGGCTGGGGGCTGGTTTTTACTGGGCTGTGATTAAAATGTGAATGCTTGAGAGGGCTTGGCTTGGCTTACAGCTTACAGGCATCTGTGCTGCTTGACAAATGACAGATGCTCTTTTAAAGTGTCAAAAGCTGCTGCCTGAGTTGCAGGGAAGTGCTCTGCAGACCATGAATCTGTTCAGGAAAGCTCTTTCTCCATTAGATTGAGAGGGGCTCAGAAATAGCAGAACTCCTCTGACTAGAGAAAGAGAGATCTGCTGGCTGATGTTTTAGGGCAGGAGTTGGGATACTGTGGAAATTCACAGAATTAAAGGCTAGAAAGGACCTTTAGTTGATTTAATCTTGCTTCCCATCTTGGTCTGTTACTTATATCTTTTTGAGCAGAGTAATAACCGACCAGCTGAAGTGTGTCTTCCTGGAAGACATCCAAGAGATGAGGGAGAAAAATCCAGTAAAATTTAATTAAACAATATTCTTGTAGGTGTCTGTCCATGTATTTTTCCTTCAGTCCCTTTGTCACATCAGCAGCCTCCTCTGGCTCAAGTGGTTTCACAGGAGCTGTAGGATTACCCACATGGAAGGTCAGACCTTTCCCTGAGCACACGTGTGATGAGGACAGTGGCCACTTGCCAGGACAATTAACCTGCGCTTGCATTCCTGTGTCCACAGGTTCAGAAAAGGGGTAGGATATGAAGGTGAGAAACCACAGTCACCATGGGTTGGCAGAATTCGGTTTTGCTGCGAAAAATGTCTGAAATCTGTTGGCATCTACAAGTGTTTGCTACCTCACCTGGTCCAGGAAACCTTTCAGGAACCATTTGGGCATCCAGACAGGACAGTTGCCATATAAAAGCAAGGAGGCTTCTTCTGCACTGATACCTATTTCTCTGTTTTCCAGAAAAAGGTGGAAGACCAGCCCAACAGGAGCCCCTCCATTTGGTTGGCCATGTACAGTGCTTTTGGAAGACCAATCCTGCTCAGCAGCACCTTCCGTTACTTGGCTGATCTGCTGGGCTTTGCTGGGCCATTGTGCATTTCTGGCATCGTCCAGCGCTTCCAGGACACAAACAATGCTACAAACACAACAGAGAAGGTACCCTGAGAACACGGGTTCAAACACTCGGGTAGTGGTTCTGGATTCATGTCATGCATTTATTTCACATGAGTCTTATATATCTATAAGCGCCACTGAATTATTTCATGTTTTCTCTCAAGCAAATAGAGTTTTGGGGTTCTGGTTTTTGTGAGAGACATTCAGGTTATAAACCAGAGTAGTGGAAGCCTTTGGTATGAATGGCTTCCCTCAGGTTTCCCAGCTGTCTGCTCTTGACCGAATCATCCCAGCAGTTCTGGGGGGAAGGAACAACGTTCCTGCTCCTCTTCAACTATCGCTCTTTGTTCCAGGCAGGACACCCACTGGTGGTGCCTCAGGGGTGCATCCAGCAGGGATGAGCCTGGGAATTTCGCTTGATTTCTGTCCATTTCTCAGTTTTGGGTTCAGGTTTGAGCTCTCTGATTTTCACCAGGGTGCTGAGAGTCCTTATTTGTGACCGATTATATCACTGGTTGCAGTGGTGAAACATGTTGGCACACGAGAGAAACTGAAAAGCACCCACTTTATTCAGTGACTTTCTTGACGCCAGAATACACCTCGCTTCAAGTTTCATTGAAACTTTCAGAGGTCACCTCTAAGCACTGTACAATCCTCTGATACAGAACACTTTCTATCATAAGAATAAGAATTTAATTAATCAGCAGAAAAATACAGGTAAAGTTATTTTCCTAACTAACAGCATAGAAGACGTGATGAAGAAATTTTCCTACATCTGTCTTCTGGTAACAAAAACATCTCCAGACACTTTATGAAGTGAGTAATTGCTATTTGAATGAGCAGATAGGTATGTGATGGAATAACATTTTCCCCTCCAGATAAAGTATTTGACTATTACCACTATCTAAATATCTTTTTCTTGGCTGCTCGCTCTGCCATTCATTTTCTTGACTGATGATCTCAACTTGGCTTTAGACTTTCACTGCACTGAGGGAGAGTTTAATTGTACAGCTTATCAGATAAAGCTCTTTATCGCCCTTGAACCTGCACATGCTGGATTTGAGCCACGAGGGCAGAAGGCAAAGTGCACATTTTGCCTTCAAAAGTAGGGCTTTTTTTGCATGTAGAACAAACAAGGCAGTTGAACTTGAAAATATTTTCTGGATCTGGGATTTAGGAATCTGTATCTCGTCTGCTTCATTTGTCTTTTGTTCTCTTCAGTGCAGTGGTTTCAGTTGTGGGGGTTTTTAAGTTGTAATTAGCATTGGCTAAAGGGAAGATTGGAATCACTGGAGATCTTGAAACCACTCCAAGGGTCTGGCTTGGTGACAGTCACTATTTCTCTTGGATACATTTCAGAATACATTTGCCTTTAATTTATGGATTTTGATAAACTTTCTCGTGGTTGCTCTTGCTATTACCCAGTTCTCCTTTAAATTCTCTTTAATTTCACTTGATGGGAATAATATGTGTTCTGCCTGAATTTCTGAGAACTCTCTGTAAGTTGAAAAAAAGGTGTATTTAGAAATGTTATTTTATTATTGATAACTTCACAATGGAAGCATGGGGAAGTTAAACGCAGTCGAATGTTAAGAGAAGAGTTTTCAAATATATTTATCTATCATGCACTTAAGCAACCCTTTTTTTCAAGGAGTGTTGGGCAGGTGGTTTACTTTCCTGGATTGCCCAAACCTTTCATCTCAGGATCAGACTGGATATTTCAATAGAACAGGGTTTTTCCTTCTTTTTTTTTTTGATCTCCCTAAGAATTCCAGTACATCCTGCTTCCAGCTGGATCGGAAATACCAGAGGAACAGTGCTCCTTGCAGTATTTTGGTACATTTGTTTCCTTTTCTGCCTGAAACAGAGCAGAACTGTGAACAGAAAAACTAGAAAATGAAAATAAATAAAGCAATTTAAGCAATTCTTTTCCCCTCTCCTCTGTTGAGGCGTTTCAACATCATTTTGTGGGGATTACTGGCATTATTTTCTTCAGAATTCACAGTATCATGTGACTTTATGGTATTATATAGTGACCGTATCATACTATATAGTATCAGACTATAATTCTGCATTTAATTGTTTCCATAATATGCAAATGCAACATAAGGAACTAATCCCATATAAAAAAAAAAAAACATTTTCTTGCAGCTTCTTTGTGGTGCAAGTGGAATGAGCTTTATTTTCTACTGAGTAGCATTTCTATGCTACAAATCACCAGAATTTGATTGAGAAACTAAACCCAAGGCAGACATTGTGTACTTACTATCCCTTTCCTGCTAAAACCAGGTCATTTAGAACTGCTAAAAGTTGAGATCCTAAGCCTTTGCAACATGAGTATTGATTTGTATCCAAATTATTTTGATATATAGGACAGTGAGAAATCTGATTTCTATAGCTTTCCCATAATACTATCAATATTTTTTTGTTTTAATGACTGAATTCCCTTTTTCCCGGTTTCTCAGGGATATACAATCCCTCTGGCACTCGCGTGATTTTTCACTTTCATTTCAGGTGAAGGATGCATCAAATTCGTATCTTTCCTCAGAGGATTTCCTCAGCAATGTTTATGTCTTGGCAGTTCTTCTCTTCCTGGCCCTTATCTTGCAGAGGACATTCCTGCAGGCGTCCTACTATGTGACCACAGAAACTGGCATCAACCTCCGAGGTGCCTTACTGGTGAGCAAAAGATGTTCCCATGATCTGCCAAGGAATTCACTAACAATAGCTCCAGCTTTTTACTCAGATTTCATTTGGCTGATTCTTTATCTGAATGCCGAGTTGATGATGGTTTGAGAGAACAAACAGGCTGTGTTTTCGCACAGAGAACTGGACAATGTGGCATCACCACGGGGCCCAACTGTTGGCAGCAACTCCTTTTGCTAAAACCTAACTCCACCAAACTAACCTGTAGAAGTTCAGCACGTTTTTGCAGATGATGAGAGACATATATGAAGAGAACCAGTGTCATTTTGGCCCTGCATCTGCTTTGCTCATTTCCTTACGAGTTTGCTCCTGCTGGCTGTGAACGGAGTCGTCTGCAAAGCGTCTCTGTTTTGTGGGAACGTTGGCCGTGTGTCCCGAGTGGTGATGCTGAATGTTTATGGCCTCTTGCACAGAGCCCTGTGGGGTGGGACGGGATTTAAGTGTCTGCAAGCCCAGGACGCATTAACCCTCTGTGACAGTGGTGTTTACGAAGCAGGGCCAGCAGCTCCGGCCCAGCACGTGGGTGGGTTGTAGCAGGGCTCTCCCAGACCAAACTCCACAGGCAGCCGGCAGCATTCACTGCAAAACAGAAGCAGGAACTGATGTTTTGCCAGATGTAACTAACCATGGGAATATCAGCTCAGCGCGGAAGCTGCTTCTTTTGTGCTCACTGTGCCTGATGTCAAACATTTCCCTGCCTTCTCCCAGGATGAGATGGTGCAGACTTGGTGAAGGAAGAGTACCTGGTTATTTCCTCGTGTTTCTGGGACTCCCTCGTGCCAAAATGGGGACTCTGAGGAGCACAGCAGCAGCGTTGCTTAGAGCATGGTGCTAATAACACTGAGGCCAAGGGTTCAATCCCTTTACAGGCCATTCACTTAAGAGTTGGACACTGATCCTTGTGGGGCCCTTCCAACCGAGAATATTGTGTGATGTGCAGCTGATGCAATTCACCATGGCCTGTAGACATTTCTGATTAGTTCTACAACATTAATTCAACATTGCTCATGGACAGAACAGGTCAAAGAGGAAAATTATTTTAAGAAACTTCCTCAGAGCTGCAGTGTTTGATATTTGGTCATGACTGCGAACTGGGCTCACAGTATTTGTCTTTAAAATCTAGTAGATATAAGCCCTAATTAATTAAAAACCCTGTTAAGCTCCTATGAATTTCATGGAAAGAGATGGCCAAGTAAAGGAGAGAAACCCAAAGGAGTATGTACCCACCCTGATCAAAAATTCACACCATGAGTTTAACTACCTTATGAGAAACAAGATCTCTTTGACAGACAGCGTCACAGAAAAGCAGGCTCACCAAATGTTTGTTAAAAAAAAATATCTTTGGCCAGTCTCCTAAATTTTGATGTTTTGTTGTCATTTTGTTCTATTTTAGGTCTGCGTTAAGCTACAAAGCTTTTAAGAGGAGTTGGAGTTTATTAAAGTCAGTTCTCTCTCTTGTGCTTTCTCTCACTCTGTCTCCATCTCTCTCTGTCTCAGGTGAGAGACTGGGAGAAGGGCTGTCCTAGGTAAAGGCTGATGCCACAGTCTGAAACATCCTGCTGCTCTTGTTGTTTTGTAACTACCTCATTTTCACAGCTTTCATTTTATCCCTTTCCTACAGGCAATGATCTATAATAAGATCCTGAGGCTTTCTACATCCAACTTGTCCATGGGAGAGATGACGCTGGGACAAATCAACAACTTGGTTGCCATAGAAACCAACCAATTGATGTGGTTCTTGTTCCTGTGCCCCAATCTGTGGGCAATGCCTGTTCAGGTAGAGCATCAGAATAAGGGCCTGATTTCAGAGGTCCTCCAGCCTGGTTGAGAAGATTGCATGTCTGTGGGACTCCTACAAAAGCCAGAGGGGAACCCGGCCTTCACACTCTTTGCCACGAAGACTAACAAGGAGAATGTGGCCCATCATCCTCCGTGGCTGGGCCCATATCTCTCCTGTGGCCAGTGAAGGGAGAGAGTGGGGCAGTTTTTCTGAGGGGGTTTTCTTAGCAGGATTTCCATGTCATGGGTGTGATCTGTGACTTTAAACATGATGACCTGCAGTCCTTTTCCTGCTCGTATTTCTTCCACTGCTGGCACAGGTCATTGCTTTCATTTCTGCCACATGGCAGCAGCACAGGCATCTGACAAGGGCTAATTATTGCTTTTGCGTTGTCCACTTGTAACTGGGGTTTTGTGGCAGAACCAAAAACCAGTTGGATCCTGCTCTGTGACTGACAGTGCTCAGAGGAGCTCTCATCTAAACAAGCTTGGTTACTGTACACATCTGGTTCTTAACAAGGCTGGGAAAGACCTATAGGCAGATCTGTAGGAAGGAAAGGTTAAAATTATCAGCCTGAAAGAAATCTTTAAAAGTACTAAGTGACTGAATGAACCAAGGCATGCTGGTTTTCCATGAAGCTTCGACTCCTGTAGCATCTTCAAAATTCTGGCTTGGGGTGGGTTTGGCATGGGGATCTCACAGACATTCAAGAATTTTAAACAGGGACAAAACCAACTCAGCACTTCTGCACTCTGGAAAAGGTGATAGAATTGTTGTGTCCTGCTTTTTGCAAAGGAGTTCAATTTCAAGGGATGTTCCAAGAGACAGCAGTTACCAAGGCTTTTTCCTCCCTGGGCAGAACAGCTTATAGCAAATATTGAATTTATATCCATCACGTGTGATCAGATACAGCCATACCCTGCTGAAGATCAGGGTGAATCTAAGAAAATATGTTCTTCATGCACCTGTTATAGCCTGGTATCCAGGGCAAACATTCACTGCAGAATCAGGGCCCCAGTAAGGGCTTCAGTTTACACCAAGTGCAAATTGCTGTCTGTAACTTTTTATTATTCCCTAAGAAAATAGCATCTGGGCATAATAATTTGCAGTGCAGAAGCCTGAAAAGCTAAATATTGCTTTCAAAGTGGTAAACTCCACTGACTCTTACTTCTGGTGCTGTGTAGTAAGAAGGGAGATTTAAAAGACAGAACCAACTTGTTTAACAGATAATACGAGGCAGGTTATGTGTGCCCTCTTATCACTGAGGGCATCTCTGTACCACAAAGTGGAGCTTTCAGTACAAATACTTCTGTAGCAGAGCTTGTGTTAACTCAGGAACCAGGATCCCAGGAGTTGCATCCCAGGCATTCCCAGGTGAGCCTTGGTGGGAAGTGCTCCCACACTCTCTGCAGGACCAAGGCAGAGATTGTTGGTGTTTTCCTACAGATCTACACGGTATTGGTTCCCAAGCTCAGGTTGGGTCACTCCCAGCACGTCTGCTTCATGTTTCAGTGCCTGTTTTAGGTGTCCCTCTGCCTGCAGTTGCAGGAGGATTGCTGGGACAGAAGGCAACTGTGATCCATGACAGCTCTAAAACCTTTGAATACTCCCAGGGTGATGTAAGGAGCTCTGGTGTAAATAAGACTTGAGGCCAGTAACCCTCTGAAATGCCTCGGGGCAAGCACCATCATTTTAGTGCTCCTTTAATTCTGTGGAAACCCAGCCTGGATTAGAACTGCCAGGCAGTAACACAAACTATTTAGTTAATGTCAAAAGTAAAAGCTTCTGGGTTTATTTCCCACACTTTCCAAACGTGACCTTCTGAAGTGCAGGCTCAGCTGATTCCTATGAACCATTTAAGTGTTTATTAGAAGAACAAATTTTTTTTTCTCTTGGTATTGTTCTGCTATATTGAAATCTACTTCCCTC
>WEKX01010595.1:78523-152514 GCA_013390025.1 Pitta sordida | reverse complement strand
ATCTTCTTTCCCCCCCCCCCCCGCCTTGTATGTTGTTTTTTTCTTGACAGATAATAATGGGTGTGATCCTACTCTACTACTTATTGGGAGTGAGTGCCTTGGTGGGTGCTGCAGTCATCATGCTCTTGGCTCCTATACAGTATTTCATAGCTACAAAGCTGGCTGAGGCTCAGAAGAGCACCCTTGTAAGTAAATTATTTCAGTGGCATTTGTGGTCCAGAAATGAGGTCAGGCTTTCTGGATTCTGTTCTTGCAGTTGGTGAGCATCTCTTAATTCCACTGCTCCACTGTGGCTCCAGTGTCTCTTCCTTCCTCAATTTGTCTGAGGAGAATCTGATTAAAAAAAAAACATAAAGTAGTCCTTGACCTGCCTTCTCTGCAAAGAGAACCCAACTAGCACAATTTTGTCTGAATTCAACTCCATGAAAGGGTGTTATCCCCACATTCAGATGTTGTATTCCGTGGGATGTTGGCAAACAGGACAAACGACAAATAAATTATAGCAGGGAAGTCTTAAAGCAGGTGTACAAGAGACTTTTTGCTTTGGCATTCCCTAAAAATCATCTTGCACTGCTGCATTAATACCTAATTTACATTATGCAAGTTTATTTTGCTGTCATATTCAATTCACCAATTAGAAATGTTTCCTTTGTCTAACTTTCCATTTTATGGCCGTGATCCTTGAATTTTTGAAATCAACCTTTGATATTTAAATTGCCAAATATTTAGAGATCCTTTTTGTCTTAATCTTCAGTCAGCAAATTAGACATACTTGGATCTATAAGCAAATTATACAAGTTAAATATATCAATAAAAATTCACTTATTTTCACTACTGGTCTGTTTGAATCCCAGAATTAATATTTCCTCAGCAAATACACGTATATAAGTCTATTGTTGTGAACACTGTTGACCTACTAATCCACCTCCCTGAGTGTCACCCTGTATTTGAAGTGTTGGGATGTTTTGGGTTGTTTCTCTTTTCAGAACAGAGTGACTTAATCTCCCTTCATGATTGTATAAATTTAATACCTCCAAAGAACATGAAATTTTGTATTGCTTTTCTCCGAATGGCACCCAAAATCTGTACAAAATCATGACAACCCCAAATTACACATTTTTAATGAATTTTCCAACGGAAGTGAAGGGTGAAGAGCATTCTCATGCAAACCTGTCATCAATGTCTTCTCCTGGTTTTCTTTTGAAATGAAGGACTATTCTACTGAGAGATTAAAGAAAACCAATGAGATATTAAAAGGCATCAAGTTATTAAAGCTCTATGCCTGGGAGCACATATTTTGCACTAGTGTGGAAGAGACAAGAATGAAGGAACTCACCAGTCTCAAAACCTTTGCACTTCATACATCCCTTTCCAGTAAGTAACTTTGTTTTTAGTGCTGGGAAATGCATCCTGTTCTTCCTGTCAACGTTTCTCCTGATTTCAAGTCAAGCAAGATACAGCTGTGTCTGTGACACAATTTTTGTGTGCGTGAAATGTGTTTAAAATTTTTAAAAAATCATGACAAATATATAACACAGAAAGATGAAAAAGACACAGTACGTCTTGCTGATTTATTTTTGAAGTTAAGGGTTTTGTTGCCTTCATTATGACGTTATAATTTGGCAGCTCCATAGGCAGGAAAAATAGTGTCCCAAAGAAATTGTGTTTTCTGTAATGTGAAACAGTTGAGAGGGTGATGTTTTAGATGTGTTGCATAATATCGATGCACATAATAATTTTTATCCGAGTTTACTGGATTATACAAATGGGACAATTTCTTGGCTTATTTGTTGGTGTGTTTAATATCCCTGATGACCAGGGAAGGAAAATTTCTTCCTGCAGAGTAATTTTCCTTTGGTAGTTTTAATTACTTGAATAGGAAATCCAAGAGACTGGATTCTTCTGATGTGATACACTTACTGTAAAATTGTTTTTTTTTTCTTGTTTCGTATAATCTGATGCCTATTTTATTTCTCTTTCCTAGTTTTTATGAATGCAGCCATACCAATAGCAGCTGTTCTTGCAGTAAGACATTTTATTTAATCTGCCTTGTAAAAGGGGAAGGAAAAAAGAGAAGGAGTAGAATGAAAGAAATTGTTATTGTAGTACCTATTCCTCATAAAACCAGGAGATGAGTTACTGTGCCCCTGCTAGGAGGGCATGGAAATGCCCATTCCCGGAGCATGGATTGGTAAAACCAAAAAAGAAATACAATTTTTTACTATTAGAGAGAAAGGGAAAAAAAAAATCACTGCGACTTGAAAGAAATTTTGAAAATTTCAATTTTGCAAGGCTCTTTCTTGAAGAGATTTTGAGTGGCTTTGCTTGTCTCTTTAGCATTAAAGGCATTAAAAGCCACTATTCCAGTTTTCAATTAAGGCTAATCTGCAGTTCAAGGAGGAGTAAGTCCTGCTTGTGCTCTGGCCAGGTTTAAATCCCCAGAGATTTAAACTATTGGAGACTATTGCATTCCAGCAAGGAAGGAGTTTCCATAGACCACACTTTGAGAGCATTACTCAGATTATGCTGACAGCGTGTACCAGAATTGGAAAAAACATGACCAGAGTTCTGCATCTGTGAGAGAAACCCATAAGATTTTTTAGTTTCTTATTGAAATTTCTGAGTTGTGTCTTTCCTCTAAAGTCAGAAGTCAATTAAAAAGCTAGATTTTACAATGAAAATATGTATTTTCACTCTTAAATGAGCCAACATCTTGAAATCACTGGGAAGATTTTAAAATCTCTTTAATAGAAGACAACTTTCTCTTGAGTTTACAGTGACCCCCATTAAACTGAGTTATATGGTTGCTAGCTTTAGTTGAGCAGAATATTTTGCTTGCTGTCCTTGTCCCTCTTTTGGAGGAATCCTTGCCCTGACACGCTCTTTCCCTGGTGTGACAGACCTTTGTGACTTATGCATACACCAACAAGAAGCCCCTGCAGCCAGCCCAGGCCTTTGCATCCCTGTCACTCTTCCACATCCTGGTCACCCCCCTGTTCCTCCTCTCCACCGTGGTTCGTTTTGCGGTCAAGGCTATTGTAAGGTGAGTGGTGCTTCTGTTCCTCCAACCCTTGAAAATCTACTTCAGTAACACAGCAAGGAAGGAAGGTGCTGGAGAAAATGGTTTTTTCCACCTGCCTGTGTTGTAAGAGGGTTGAGAGGCAGGACTCGGGTGTTCAAAGATGGGAGCGAAGTCAGAGTAACTGTTTGTTTTTACTAGAGGATATAGAGATAAAGAAACACAACATGGGAAGGGCAGTGAGCTGTTGGAGCAGATCCAGAGGAGGTCACTAAGGTGGTGAAAGGGATGGAGCACCTTGCCCGTGAGGAAAGGCTGGGAGAGTTGGGATTGTTCAACCTGGGGAAGAGAAGCTTTGGGGTGACCTCATTGTGGCTTTGCAGCACCTGAAAGGAACCACCAGGAAAGACGGAGAGAGATTATTTACAAGGGCCTGGAGTGACAGGACATGAGGAATGGCTTCAAACTGACAGGCAATGGGTTTAAATTGGATATTAGGAAAAAATTCGTCCCTATGAGGATGATGAAGCACTGGCACAAGTTTCCCAGAGAAGCTGTGGTTGCCCCACCCCTGGAAGTGTCCAAGGCCAGGCTGGATGGGGCTCTGAGCAACCTGGTACAGTGGAAGGTGTCCCTGCCCATGGCAGGAGTTTGGAATGAGATGGTCTTTAAGATCCCTTCCAACCCAGGCTCTTCTACGATTCTAAACATTTCTTTCTTTTTATAATTTCACTAACTGGCAGATCAGCTTCAGATCTGCACTGTCCTTTCCTTGGAAAATGCTCCTTTAATCAGCGTGGCCACTCATCATCATCCTCATCTAGTACATTCTGGGCTCCTGTCAGAGGGAGATGAGAAAGACTGGTGTGAAGCTCCCACAAGACTGGCCCTCTTGGAGCAAGGAAGAGCAGCTCTACTTCCACGAAGGGTACATTGGGCTTTCAGTGAGAATTTGGTCATGTCCTGCCTGAATATGTTCCAGGCATTTATTTCTGTAAAACAGCCCAACAGAACGGCTTCCTTCGTGCTATGAAGCACTTAATCTCAAGGGAGCCAGCTGGTAGGAAGTCAAATTTCAGGCTTTTGGCTGTTGTGCCAGTGGCCTGCATGGAAAGAGTCGTGGTCACAGAATAGTTCTGTAGGCCTGCACACTGCCAAGATGTCCCAGGAGGCACAGCCTGACACCTGACCGGCAGTACCATGTCAGATGCCAAGCACTAGCAAGATGTGAAGACAGAACTGACTTTCCCACCCAGAAACATCATTCCTTTGTGCCAAGAACGAGGCACATTGGCAAAGTATTGCATTGCTGCTGTCACGGCCTCTTTTTGGTGGGTGGCAGCAATAACAAATAGCAGTCAAAGGGACTTCAGGTTCAACAGCTGTCATTTGCCAGCCCCACACTTACTTTAAAAAAAAACCCAAAATAATGAAACAGAGTTTATTTTTATCAAAGCAGCAGCAGGGCCACATGAGACGCTTTCCCTAAGTTGAAAAGGATTTTTTGAGTAGTGGAAAAATCTCAAGGCTCCTCTATAAATCATCCATGCCTCTAGATCTCTGTACTATGTTTAGCATAGCCCTAGTATCAAAATGGTGTGTACATTTTCCTTAACGCTGCTGGTCACCCCTCAGGACACTATTTAAAGACCATATTTGCCAAAACAAACTGTATCCTTTGGCAAACTCATTTCCTAACATCATTCTCCCATGAACATCATGTCCCCCAAGCAAAGAATGAAGAATGTGTGCTTGGCCACTCCATGGCTCTATCCTCAATCAAATGCATAAATGAGTCTATGCTCATTTGTTTTATGATTAAATGCTCATACTTGGGTCAGAATTTCAATTTTATGTCCAGAAGTAATTCTTTTTTTATGTCCAGAAGTAATTCTAGTGCCGTGAAAACTTTTGAGGGTACCTCACTCAAATGTGAAATAAGGGTTGGTTTCTTAGAAGCAGGATTGGAATGAGGTTTCTTATCTTCCACAGCAAAACAAGTGCTTGCTTGGTGCCCTTATGTAAGACTGAAATTCCAACGTGGCATTTAGACACATAAATTTTCCTTTTAAAAGAGGAGGTGGAAATAGGTGTACTGGCAGGAGGAAGTAATGACAATAGCAGGGCTTTCTTGCTGACGTGCATCTCTGTGTCTCAAACATGTATTGATAATCACTGACCTGAAGCCATGTGTCCTTCTGCTTTCTGGCCAAATACATCTTGATTTTAGCTTTTGCAAAATAACAGAGCTTCCTTGTGGTCGGTGTGTGACTTTGGTCATCCCTGCAGAAGCTGTTTCAGGGTGCACTGGCATTTCCAGAGGGTGTAGGTGGGTGAATGACTCCTTTCTGCACCCTGGCCATGCATAGGCATGAGGAAGGCACAGGAGAGATGAGCCTGCCAAGATGGAAACCATTCCCACAGAGCTGCCACGGCACCCACATGACCAGCTCTTCTTTTCATTCCCAGCTCCAAGTACAGTGTTTAATTATTTTCATCTGTCTTTCTTCCACATTTTCATTTGCCATCAGGGTGGCAGATAGTCTAAGGGGAAACAGAAAATATCCCATGAACTTCTTTTGGGAACACTTCTGGTAAATCCTGCTGGCTGGGCTGCACAAAAATGGAAATACACTAATGGAAACCTGAGTTTATGTAACTCACTGTCCTGTTTTCTTTCAAGTGTACAGAAGCTGAACGAGTTTCTGCTGAGTGATGAGATTGGAGATGACAGCTGGAGAGGGGGGGACAGCTCTGTACCTTATGAATCCTGTAAGAAGCACACAGGACTTGTAAGTTCTGGTTTATGACACTGAATTTCAAAGCAGAGAGGCCATATAGCCCCATACAGGAGCAGTGGCTGGGCTGATGGACCTCGAGAGCTCTGGCTTCCAGTGTTGACCGATTTTGCCTCTTTTGTGTCTTAATCTCTGTGTTTCTGTGACATAAAGAGTCACCAAACATTGCTGAACTGGCAGTAGTAATAAAACCCCCATAACACACCAACATGTTTACACAGGGTACAAATTAATCCTCCTCAGTTTTTATAAATCCTCACATGTATTCCCTGTCGTTATGGGTTTTGTACTGTATATTTATTGCCAATATATTGCCAATGCACCCCACTGTGTGTTGGCCATCCTTAGGCAGGAAAAATTACTGCTCCAGGAAATTCAGAATGGGAAGGACCGCACCAAACTTTGTGAAATAGGAAATAATTCCAAAATGCTACTTCTGGAGTGCTAAACAGATGGTGAATTTAAGTAAAATTTGAGGATAGAGAAAAACAATTGAGGTGATTCGGGAAAAGGTTTTTTTGTGCTTTTTTTTTTGTGTGTTTTTCACTTTGCCATTTTTCTAAAGCAAGCTACTTCAACTCTTACAAACTGACTATACAATTTGAAATATGACTGAATCTTGAAGATGGCAACAGAAAGAAAGGTACAAAATAAGTAACAATAAAAGATACAAAAGGCACAAAATAAGTTTGCTTTTGAGGTGAATTAAATTTCCAACCAGAAACATTTCTGGTGTTTCTGACTTTACAATTGCAATAAAAGACACAAAAATGAAATTGTGTCAGCGATGTCATTAAACTTTTACTGACACACCTTTGCTTGGAGCTGCCTCGGGTAGGGCAAACTCACCCAGTGGTTTGAGGAGGATGATAGAGGGGATGGTTTTGGATGGGAAAAAACAAATCAGGTATATATCAGCTATAGATGCTGAAATGAAAAGTGTTTAAAACATGGCTTCTTCTGAGCTGGGAGAGTGGCGAGAAAAGGGATGGATTGTTATTAGGAACCAAATGCTGTGTTCTCCTGAGGATTTCAACTTTCCCCCTGTGTTCCTTTCGCCGTGCAGCACACCAAGGCCATCAACAGGAGGCAGCCCTTGAGGTACCAGCTCGAAGGCTATGACCAGCCAGCAAGGAAGCAGACACGGCCCGTGGAGATTGATGATGTAGCAATCAAGGTGCTTTGAAAACATCTTCTCGTTCTTTAGGAGCAGCAGGCCCTCCTGCAGCAGCACCTGACAGTGCCCAGTTGCTTCTGTTTTCTCCGATTTTCCATTGCACAAGTGAGCCCTCAGATAAGGCAGCACTTCAGCCAAAAGCACTGGGAAAAGGGTTTGCTTCAGATCAGTTTTTATCAGTTTTGAAAACGGTCTTCTCAGGGAACAAAGAGGCATCGTGAATATAAAGGAATGAAAGGCTAGAAAATCTGATATGCAGAAATTAATACAGATTAATACAAATTAATACTGATTGATCAGACTGTCCTTTTGTGCAGTTCTCGTTCACTCTTAGAAGCAAGATCCAAACTTTTGAGTTAATGTCAACTTGTGGGAGGCCACCAAAGTGATTAGAGGGATGGGCCTGTGAAGAAAGGCTGGGAGAACTGGGATTGTTCAGCCTGGAAAAGAGAGGCTTTTAATCGCCCCTATCAGTATCTGAAGGGAGCCCACAAGAAATACGGAGAGAGACTATTTACAAGGGCCCTGAGTGGCAGGACAAGAGGGAATGGCTTCAAACTGACAGAGAGCAGGTTTAGATGGGATATTAGAAAGGAATTCTTCCCTGTGAGGGTGGGGAGGCCCTGGCACAGGTTGAAGCTGTGGCTGCCCCATCCCTGGGAGTGCCCAAGGCCAGGCTGGATGGGGCTCTGAGCAGCCTGGGACAGTGGAAGGTGTCCCTGCCCATGGCAGGGGTTGGAACAAGATGATCTTTATGGTCCCATTCAACCCAAGTAATTCTGTGATTATTTGATCTCCATTATGACCTGTCATTAATGACGACATTATTTCATGTTTGCCATGTGTCCTCCCCCAGTGTACAAAGAATGTTTCATGGCACCGAAGGAAGGACGGACAAAAAGGCTGGGGTCCACTGGGGGAAGTTCTTTCTTATGTTCAGCATAAATCTTGTGAATGTCCAACTTGTTGTTCTGGAATATGTATCACAATTTGCAGAATGATTCATCCTTGATAAGCTCTGCTATTTAGATTGTGTGCTGTGATCACTATTTTCAGTTTTGTATTGACAGAGTGAAAATATTTGGTATAAAGACTTCAACTCAAGATTATCCCTTTATTGCATTATATGCAGTATTATATACTTGTGTATTTATATACATTTGTGTATATATCTTTTCTTATTCACAAGCTTTTCTGGGTCTGGCAATCTGACTCGCTTTTTTGTGTGTGGACAACAATACCTCAAACATGTCTATTAATCACAAATTTATTTAACTAACATCTTTTAAATCCGAGCCAGACATTTGATTTCTTTCCCCTCACGTGACATGTGGTAATTGTTTTGTAGGTGACCAACGGATACTTTTCATGGGGAAGTGGCTTAGCTACACTGTCCAACATAAACATTAGAATCCCAACAGGTAATGTAAAACACACCTTAGACATGAAATATTTAATGTCAGATTGTTACCAGTTCCATTTCTTGAAGTTGTGAAAAGCACACAACTACACATTTATGTTTTTATAGTAAAAAATGAAGGTTAAAAATGTATACAAGGTCATGACTTGTATGGGTCATATAGCAATATCATTAGGTAAATATCATGATAAA
Source organism: Pitta sordida (assembly GCA_013390025.1). Classification (NCBI taxonomy): domain Eukaryota; kingdom Metazoa; phylum Chordata; class Aves; order Passeriformes; family Pittidae; genus Pitta; species Pitta sordida. The sequence continues at coordinate 143,908 of WEKX01010595.1, read as the reverse complement.
TGTCATTAGGTAAATTATACCTTTATCGTTGACATGGTTTTTATAATGGCACAAAGTCATGACTGAGAATAAATATGAAAAAGATGCTTGAAAAAAATCAGTATTATTTTTTAATACAGAAATTAAAAAACCAGAAAGAGGGGGAATTCCAGACTCATACAGACTTGTATTTCAGATTTGTATCCTATCTAGTGCTTAGTTTTAAAATAGAATATTACCTTAGGTTGATGTCACATGGTTATTAGGTAATCCCAAAATCTGCATCAGTTGTTTCCATGTAGCATTAAGCATCCTATACATAGATAAACATTTCTTTGTGTGGAAGGTGTCCCTGCCCAGGGCAGGAGGTGGAATGAGATGATCTTTAAGGTCTCTTCCAACTCAGGCCATGTGAAATGCACTGGCCACTTATTAACGTACATTTCCACAGATAAGTGTGTGAATACATGCAATATATTGCCAAGTGAATTCTGACAAATTAAACCAAGTGGTTTAAGTGCTCTAGACCGGGATCCAGTTGCACTTTGTTGATTAGGGCACGTATATCTTAATCTGTTTTTAAAATGTGTGTTGCTGCTTGTGTTATTATCACAGGTCAGATGACAATGATTGTGGGTCAGGTTGGCTGTGGCAAGTCCTCCCTTCTCCTTGCTATACTGGGAGAGATGCAGACCCTGGAGGGAAAAGTTCACTGGAGCAAGTATGTTTATATGGCTTTTAATTGCTGTCTTCATTTGAGAAGGGAGGAGGCTGAGGTTTGCTGGGAGAAATGTAAACTTCATGCCTCAGAACTGCATGTGGAGGGCTTATCACCCCCAAGATCCTCTCTGGAATGCATCACCTGCAAACTCGTGGAGGGGTTGCATTGCTGTTCTGTCATGATTCAAAGCAGGCAGAGCAGAACGTCTTAGGAAGGAGAAAAGGCTGGTCTCGGGATTAATATCTGATGTCTTAGCCTAGCAAATGAATAGAAAGCATATGCTATTTCTTTTATCAAATAGGCTTCAGGACTCTGCTGTACACACCAGTGAGAACAGGACAGGCTGGAGCTTCTTCAGCCAAGTGGGATGTGTGGGGTGCCAGCACACAGGAAAGGATGCTGCTGCTGCCAGAAAAAAAAATTATATAATTATAATTATATAATTATAATGTGTAATTGCTTTTCTCCTTCCCCTGTATATGATCAAGACTCACCCGTGGAAGTCAGTGTTACTCTTTACAGTAATACCTAGGCTTGTTCTTGATTTTAAAGATCAGTTCTCTTTCCTTAAAACTACCAAGCCAAACTCCTCTCAATTACCTTTTTGCTGGGAAAGGGGGAATTTTGAAACAGAGACCAACATTTTGTTGCCTCACCTCTTGATTAGCAACATCTTTTGTTGTATTTTTCTTACAGCAATGTTGCAAAATGTGTGTTGTTTGCTTTTCCTGTCCATGGCACTTTTTGCTCTCTACCTATATTTCACTTTCTGCTAATACAGATATATCCTAAACATGATCTCACTGGAGTAGCAGGTGTAGCTGGAGCCAAGGCAAGACTAGTTTAATTATATGTGAATTTAAACTTTGAAGGAATATGTGACTTACCACAGTTCATTTCTTTGAGACATATAATGACGTTTTTCATACCACAATCAGGTTTCTTTTTATTTTTTTTTTTGGTCCTTTTTTTAAAGTAGTTTAAAAAACACCAGGAGTAGGTAGAGTGTACCTCAAAATGATTCTCACAATTGTTTGCAAAGACATATTTGAGAAAGACTCAGGTAGCTCGGGTCTTAGGAAGCATCTCAGGGTTTGGGGTTTTTTTCCATTTCACACTGTAACTGGCACCGTGCTGGAGCTGATGCAAACATGGTTATGTTTTGCTGGTAATTTCAGACTGCCTGGCAGACAGACGAATACAGAAGGATACTTCAGGTATTTCACCAAGTGGATCCTCTAGTTTGCAAAACCTTAATAAAGGTCCTATTTATTCTCTGAAATACCCTTTCCATGTGATTCTACATGCATGACTAACGCAGCTACTGCTCCAGGCATGAAACACAGTGAATTCTCCTACAAATTTAGACATAACAACACACTAATAGTAATGATGGATAAGATTTCGGCCCCAGTGACACCGGGGCGATCCTGCAATGCCTCACTGGGATTTGAATTCCCTGTTCCTGTGGAGGTTGGCTGCAGGGAGAGCTCCGTGTCCTGCTGCCAGGGTTGTCGCTGCTTTGGCATTTTAGGGAAACAAAGCAAGTTAGTGTATCTTTCTGTAAAAGATCTTGGCCAGGGGCACGTCTTAGGGGCCAGACTCACTTCTTCCCACATGTCTCAGATCTGTTACAAACCTAAGATGCACCATAAAAAAATGCTCCTTGTCTAAGGCTTGTAACATATTTGAGGCTGTCTGGATGCAGTGACTGAGCCAAGCTTGTTTCAGATCTGAATTATTAATTTTTAAGTCTATACAAGGACAGTTGTGGGGATTATGCAGAGATATATATTCCCCTCATCCACACCAAGCCAAACATTCAGAATCATCTCAGACTGCCAAACAAAGAGTGGCTCAGTGGAAATCCTTCACTTACTGTGTATTTTCTGTGTCTTGATCTGGTTTCTGTGCAAACAGGTTGTTGTATACTAAATGAAAAGCTCAGGAAACACAAAGACTATTTAATAGATCTTCACAAATGGCCAGCTCTGTCCTCAGTTGTCCAGAAGAAAAATCAAGAAGTTGATGCTCCCCCTACTTTTTAGGTTGAGGGAATCAGGGCCTGCCTAGAGATGCATTGACCTATTTTAAAACACTCAGAGTTACCATAAAAGTGTCAAAACTTCAACAAGGTGTCTTTCTGACTTTTCCTTAAAACCTTGATTTAAATTAATTTCTCTTTTATTTTATCTCATATAGTCAAAATCTTGTAAAATCAGCATAATCAGTCTAATCAGTTTGTTCCAGACTTGACCTTCCCACGTCCCACTTTTGCTAATATGCCTATTTTATAATACATCTGAAAAATCAGCATAAACAGCCATATTTCGATAAAGCAACGAGAATAAAAATTGCTAGTCCCCTCAGACAAATAAAAAAACCTCCTTTTAGAAACCTCAGGAGCTTCAGTTCCAGCTCACTCCCATGCCCTGCAATCGCATCCCTCTCTCAGATCCAGCAGGGTAATAAAATATAAGACCAAATACTTAATTCCCTTGTTTCTGAAGGCCTCATCTCAGTAAAGGTCTTCCATGTGTTTATTCCTGGGATTATTGGTGAACGTGTGTTCTCACAGAAATCTCCCCCATAATTTGGGAGAAGCTAAGCGTGGAATGAAATTTCCAACCAAGGAAGAAGAGTTTAAGGAGCTGAGATCCAACAATTAGTCCTTCCTTGTTCAGATAATCTATTTGATTCCAATGGGAAACATATTAAACCTGGCATGGAATTGCAAGGGGTCTTGCAAGGCTTGTGCCCAGTTTTTGTTAAACTGTGGTTCAGAGGGCACTCCCAAATACATGAAATGATTATCTCTTTCTCTGCCATTGCAATGCTCTGCTCATTAAAGTTTAGAGGTTTTGAATAAAGGAAATTCAGGGGTTTTTTCTTCTTTGTTTGGCCAAATTTCCAACCCCTCTCCAGTCTTTCATTAGTCCCTCTTTTGCTTCGAATTATTAATTCTCCATTGTAGAAAAGAGATTGTAGGAAAAAATCCTGCTGAATAAGAAATCAGTTGTAGTGAAGTGATGTCTTTTTTGAGCCTTGTTTTACGGCTTCCTGACAATTCTGAGGCAACCAACAGGACTTACCCACCTCTGATGCAAAACCTTCTCTGACAATTGGTGCAAAAAACCGACACACAGACTGTATGCTTTAGGAGTTCTGAATTATCAAAGTCCTTAGAGAAGTAATGTGTTGCTGGGTCTCAGTTCTGGCATCTTGGGAAGATGCTTCATACTTGAGTCTGGCATTATGAGGACTCTCCTCTTAGAATTTTCTGCTCTTGAGGGCAGCTGCATTTACTGGTATCCCAACAGTCAAGCAGACATTTCTACCTGAGGAGTAAAATATTTCACCTGGAGGATTCATAGGCCTAAGAGAGAGGAGGATTTGTTTGTCCCTTTTTTATTTATTTCTTTTTAAAGTCAGGAAAACAATGCATTAGCAGGAGTTTTCTCGTCCCTGTCTCAATGTACCTGGCATGAACTTGCCCTTTTAACCTGTGCTACCTTGCTTTATGCAGCCTTAGTGCTACAAACAGATTCAAAATCTGCTTTGGTTCAAAAGCGTGTCTGCAAAGCTTATTTTTACTACAGGGGAAAATTTACCTTACTTACCAGCTTTTGCAGGTCATTGGTAGAATTGTGTGGAGAAACTCACTTACTGCTTGACAGCCTTTTATATGTCCAGGCAATATTATTTTTTCAAGTTTTTAATGGATTTTACAGTACACTTTTCATTTTTAATGAATTTTCTAACAACATAGTTTGCCTATTTAGCCTCTGCGTGTAACAGATACAAAACTGTTTTATTTGGAAAAGTTTTGTGCTTTTACTAAGACCTTGTTTGTTTTCCCTTCATGAACAAAAACCCCCTCAAACTTATGTTTGGTTCTTCAATACGTGCTTAACTCCAGTTTCCTCATGTGTAAAACCAGCACAAAATGTTATTCTTTGTATTTCCTGCTTACTAAATGTCATTTACCATAACTTACAGTGTAAATGAAACTGAACCTTCTTTTGAAGCACCCAGAAGGTATTATTTCTTTTTTGTTTTTGTTTTAAGTGTATCATAATACACTCATTCATTTCTACAGAATTTCCCCAAACCTTCATCTTTGTACTCTCCAGCCATCTCTGTTTCCTTACCATGTTGGTAACTGCGGGATTAACTGAGAGATTGTGTTAAATCCAGTGGATCCCAATCTTCTCCAGCCATGGTACCACTACCTCAGTCTTGTCTCACACATGTTCAGTGCTCCCAGTTTGGCAGCACTGGGAGCTTATTGTGTTCCATATTGTGCCTCCACCCCTGGCTCCAGGGGAGGGGCCAGCAGGTTAAAAGAAGGACGAGCTAAACTAAAGAAATGTCATAAATGACAAAGAAGTAGTGGCACACAGAGCTGTGGTTGGGAGCCACACCAGGGTTTGCCACCTGATAACCCTGGGGATGTATTTTGTGCTAGAGCATCCCGAAATTCCTCAGAGTTTTGGGATACTACTGCTGCCTTCTAACCAGCTGTTTCTCACTCATTTGCACCCTCTCTGGCAATAAAAAAATCCTAGGTGCTGACAGATGCACTTAACCCAATATTATGTTGGAAACAACGGCATCGAAGAGACGGAGAAGGAACTTAAATGCCCTTTCCAGAACCTGAAGGGAGCCCACAGGAAAGATGGAGAGAGAACTATTTACAAGGCCCTGGAGTGACAGAAAAAGGGGGAAAGGCTTCAAACTGACATAGATTTAGATTAGATATTAAAAACCATTCCTTCCCTGTGAGGGTGGGGAGGCCCTGGCACAGGTTGCCCAGAGAAGCTGTGGCTGCCCCATCCCTGGGAGTGTCCGAGGCCAGGCTGGATGGGGCTCTGAGCAACCTGGGATAGTGTGAGGTGTCCCTGCCGATGGCAGGGGGTGGAATGAGATGATCTTTAAGGTCCCTTCCAACTCAGGCCATTCTGTGGTTCTATGACAAATGTTCAGAGCCATGAGCTGATACCAGTTCTCACCTCCTCCCTCACACATCGTGGGCATCTCAGGAAAATATCAAAAACTGCATCCCCTTTTTTGCTGCTGTGCAGGATATAATGGACTGAAAGTAAAAAAGTATTCACTGAGAAGAAAGTATTTTAAGTGTGTGGCCACATAAAATAATCTAAACCATCAGAAAGCAGCAAGTCAAGTGTACTGATGCTATTTGTACAGTGCATTTTCGCTACTTGTTTTGATGTCAGAGAAAAAAACCACCCAAATAACTATTCTTATGAGAAATTAATAATTTTACTCATTTATAATTTGCCTTTGGATTGATATTGCAGTTACGAGATCGAGATAGATACCAGCCATTTATATTAAAATAGAATAACACATAGAGTGTAGGTTTTGCCATTAGGGAGAGAGTGGGTGCCGTTCTAACAAAAGCATCTCATGTAAAATTCTTCCCTTCCCTTTTGTAACAGTTGCTTTGCTTATGTGTTTCCCTGTATTTTTCTGAATGTACATTCATAAAATTCATTTTTAAAAACCCCTCCCTGATTCTCTGGCATTTCATAATGTGGAGGCTTTGCTTTTTTACTAATGCTCTGTGTCTCTCAACAGTAGAAACAGGTATTCTGTGGCTTATGCAGCTCAGAAGCCGTGGCTGCTGAATGCGACTGTGGAGGAAAACATCATTTTTGGGAGCCCATTTAATAAGCAGAGGTAAATATCAGCCTCCTTGCAAATCACCTGGCAGATTGTTTTAGAGAGGAATTTTTTTTTTGAGTTTGTAGATTGGGAAAGATGTCAGTCAATGCACATTAACTCTGAGGTGAATTTATTAAACCTGAGTATCCACTTCAAAGGAAGGGTTTTCCTGGTTTAAATCAGTCTTTCAAGGTTGCTCCTCTGACCAGAGCAGGTTTCTAAGATGATTGTGAGGAATCACACAGGGCAGTGGCTTTCTGTGGAATACAGGGGAAGCCATATGAGTAATTTCCAAGGTGAGATAAATCCCATCTTTGGATACTACTGGATATTTCTGTTTAATGGAGCCTGAGGTTTCCAGAGGACTCTGGAAATAGGGATTCTCTGCATGTTTCCACTGAGTTTATTTGCTTATCCTGCTGTGATCGAGTTACTGGAGCAGCCACTTTACAAAAACACTGCATGAGGATGGAAGGGAAAACTTTCATTCTTCTTTTAGGAATAGAGGAGGAGGGAAGGTGAAAGGTGAGGTGCACAGTTTCTGTTGGGCCTATCCAGGACCTGCTCCTTGTGTCCTTTTAAAAGCTCAGTTAACAAATGCGGAAAAAGCGACCAGACTTAAAGAAAACAAATTACTGATGTTTTCAAAGGCAACGTTCCCTCTGTTTTAAGCTGTTAAAATGCATCCTGTTCCTCAGCTGGTACTTCGTTAAGATGGATGACTCCATTCTGACTTGATAAAACTTAACCACAACGAAATGCCTCAAAATCCAGAAGAGTATCTAAAATTTCAGGGGGCCAGATTCTTTGGTTACTTCAACCTTCAGCCTAAATTCACTCCGTTCAAAGGGGCAAGGCTGAATTATTCCACTCAAATAGTTTATTAGCAAGTTGTCTGTGATACCCCAGAGACACAGAAATCTCACAGCAAATGTCAAGGTTTTGCAAGTGGTTTCTTTGTTCTGGCCAGATCAGAAGCACTGTGAGAATCTTTTGTCCTGTGAACCAAAATGAAGAGGCACCTAAAGGGGGAAGAATAATAACTAATGGAAAATGGCCATAAATCCTCCTGAGGCCAACAAAACAGCTCCATGATAGGAAGGAACGTACCCAATAATTTATGTAATTAAACCTTTAAAAAGCAGTGCTGTCAATAAAGGCTTCCAATAAACATGACATTTTTTACAATGCTCCAGGATTAGTTGCTGAACTATCATTTTTCCCTGCTTATTTTGGGATTTTTGGATGGCAGTTAGCCATCCCAGAGCCGTATGACTTATCAGTGAATAAGAGATTTTTGTGTTAGCAGGTTAAATAATTACAATGACATTGTAGCTGGAGATTTTTGTGTTAGCAGGTCAAATAATTGCAGTGACATTGTTTTTACAGGTACAAGGCAGTTACAGATGCGTGTTCTCTGCAGCCTGACATTGATTTACTGCCTTTTGGTGATCAGACAGAAATCGGAGAAAGGGTAAATAATAAAAATACTTTAATCTCTACTTGGCCTTCATTTTAAGAAGCCACTCTCTGATGTCACCCAGAAAGATCTAGTCCATACTGGGCTGCCACACTGGAAAATAATTTTAATTCACCAAGGGTTACTGTCAGAAAAATTGGAAACTATTTTCTTTCTTCAGCTTTTCATAATTTACACTTAGCCATGAATAGTTGCTGAATAATAATTTTTCTCCTAGTATTACATGATTATTTTTTACATAATTATTACATGATTGTTTATCCTCAGAATGAGCGTTTTAATGAATTTTTTTGTATTTATTGGAGCTCTGTGTAGTTGTTAAAACTCACATTTCCAAGTGTCACAATGTTTATTCAAAGATGCCTCTTTGTGATTCATTATACTCATTAGGGGATTAATTTAAGTGGAGGCCAACGACAGAGAATCTGCGTTGCCCGAGCCCTCTACCAGAACACCAACATTGTTTTCTTGGTAAGATTCTTCTTTTTCACGTGGAAAGTTAGTAATCAAAATGTCATACGATATATTTGTGATAAATTTAGAAGAGCTGCAGTTGTATTTAAATCCAAATCCAAATTATAGAGATAGGAAATTAACATCCATCAGAGGGAGCATCAAAACATTCTGGGAGACTGATGGAGGTGGGATTTCCTACACAGATTAACTCTGGAAGAGTACAACACATTCTCTCACTCAAAGCCAAGACCAAGCACATCTTCAGATTAATTTTTAGGAAATGAGATAAGTTGCTAACCCTGTTTTAACTTCCCTGTGCCAGATTCCCACCAAAACTAGGCCCAAGTTTGGCTTTGGACCCTGATGTTTTCAAATTTGGCCGGGGAATTGCAGACCTGGTGTTCCTGCACCCTGTCAGTGTGGCACGAGCCCTGCAAACCCAGGCACAGAAAATTAACTGAGTCCATTGGGATGAACTGAAGCTCAAGGGATTCCAGCTCCCTGCTTTGTAGGGCAGACCTGTGGCTGGGCCTAAGTCAGTAAAGAGAGATGAAACATTAGTAATCCCAGACACTTTCTACTTTTAAAATACCTTTTTAGAGATCAACTTCACTTTTGTATCCTGTTCTAATAGTTTCTTGTTTATTTGATTACAGGATGACCCATTCTCTGCACTGGACATTCACTTAAGTGATCATTTAATGCAGGAAGGGATTTTGAAGTTTCTGCAGGAAGACAAAAGGACCCTTGTTCTGGTGACACATAAATTACAATATCTGCCACATGCTGACTGGGTAAGAGAAGGGATGTTAGGGATAAATGTACACTTGAAGTTAACACCTTAACATTTGATGGGATTGCTACTTTTCCCTGTAATAAGTCCCTCCTTAATTCCATATGCCATGTGGCTGACTGCCACTTCAACTAATAGAGATTTTATAGTGGAAGAGCTGTTTTCTTTTTACAGTATTTACGGGGATCTTTTCCACTGAAACTGAATCAAATTTAATTGCTGATATGAGTATTACTTATGTCTCGTCTGTGCTTTTTACAAGTGCAGCTAAGCTTGTATTCCAGAGGTTTTAATGTTTCAGTATGAGGTGTGCCAACAAATTAAGATGTTATTAATGAAATATGGAATCCAGTGAACACAGAAATGTTCGTAATAAAAATGTCACCAATACTGAGACATGTCTTGAAGGATCCAGGTCAGTGATTATGGTCTTTATGTTGTTGAGTGAACCTACCAGGTGCTTTCTGCCCTAGATCATAGCAATGAAGGATGGAATGGTGCTTAGAGAAGGGACACTAAAGGATATCCAAAACAAGGATATCGAGCTGTATGAACACTGGAAAACTCTGATGAATCGCCAGGATCAAGAATTGGAAAAGGTAAACAGGAGTGTTTGGACAAGGAGGGCTTTTCTGAAAAGTTCAGTTTCAAAAAAAGCCAAACCATGGCAGAAGTTTTAAACTAGATATTAGGGCAAAGCTGCATGAGCTGTAAGGGAATGTGTGGTACATCCATCACGGATGTTTTGTAAGGACGCATCAGCCAAACAACCTTTTGGACTGTGGTCCACATCTCATCCCACAAGGGATGGCTTAAGAAACCTCCCATGGTATCTCTTAGCCTTTTTTTCTGCTACTGCCATGAGCATTTAGGATTCTCTAAATATTATTTTTGCAAGTTTTATAATTCCAGAAAACAAGGAATGAGAGAATGGAAGAAAGAGAGGGGGAAGTAGGTGGGCAAAGCAGGATTTTCTGGATGTTAAATCCTAAAATACTGTGCTTTCCCATTCTGTGAGCTGAGTGATCCAAACAAAGGATCTTTGAGGTTACTGTTGGTGCTACCACAGTGCCAGCCAGCTAAGCTCTCAAATTCATAAATCCATTCTTTATTTCAGGATATGGAAGCTGACCAGACCACTCTGGAGAGAAAAACGCTCAGAAGGGCCATGTACCCCAGAGAATCCAAATCACAACTGGAAGATGAAGATGAGGGTATGTTTTACCATTTCACTTTATTTCATCCATGACCGTGTTTCATTGCTTTTCCACTGGAATAGCTGGCATAGCTTTTAGCTATGAAGTATGAAGATGTTGATAACAGTTGTTCACAACGGTGGAAGGTCCAATAGTTGCACCTGTTTATGATGTGACTTGTTTATAAAATTCCGTCTGCATTTTTCTAAACAATGTGCAGGGCTAAGGGTGTCACAAAACAAGTTAATTTCTTGGCTAACTCACACTGCCTGGAGTTATTGAGGGATGAGATAGAAGTAAACGAACAGAAATAATGGAATAAAAAAGAATACAAATTGGGGAGCTGTCAAGAGCATGACGATATTTCCCTTCTTCCAGTGCAGCCTGCAAGGCTGTGAGATATATATTCCTATTATCCGGAAAAAATAATTCAAATGTTATGTTTATACAGCTATGAAATATGTGTTTCTCACCAATTGTGTTTCAGGATAATGTGATTAATTATCATTTTATCAGAGGCAAGGCTTTAGTACTTGTGATTGGAGGGAAAATTCAACTTTTTTTTTACAACTTATGATGGAGTCTCTGGGAAGGTTTGGAGGGCTTTTTACAATCCTGTGTGACCCAAGTTGCTCCTCTGACTGTATAATAAACAGGTTAGGAAAGGCCTGGTCTCTGCTATAAATCGTCAGCACTGATTTACATAAATATTTTATTGCCAAAGCTGCAACAAGCCAAAAACTGACAAACTATAGAATTGCTTAAAGAGCCCAGGGCAATTCTTATGAAAATATCAAAGTGTTTGCTGTTTGTAAAGGACAAATTGATTTTTTTCCTTAAAATTAAAGCTCAAGACAAGGAAAAGAGTCAACTATATCTAGTGCCACAAGGTAAAATTCCTAGTACTGAATCCAAACTAACTTAACTGAATGTCTGAGTCACAGAGGAAGAAGAAGAAGAGGACGAAGATGATAATATGTCAACTGTCATGAGGCTCAGGACAAAGATGCCATGGAAAACCTGTTGGAGATATCTCACCTCTGGAGGGTTTTTCTTGCTCTTTATGATGATTTTCTCCAAGCTGTTGAAGCATTCAGTTATAGTGGCCATAGATTACTGGCTTGCTACATGGACGTCCATGGACAATATAAATGAAACCAGTAATGCTGATGATGATAAGGTGAGTCATATCTTGGAGCTTGACAAGGAAAAAGGAAACTAAAATATTCTAAAGGAATTATTTGCTGTTCATCTAAAAGCTAGTTAGAGTGGAAAGATGATAGATGTAGTAAGATTGATTATTATATGGGATGGAAAAATTCTATGTTAAATGTTAAAAGAAGGGAAGTCAAATTTTATCAATCTTTTCGAACATGCAAAACTGAAACGTGTTTGAGGGTAGAAAAACAATTGACCTTTCAAAGGAAGGAGCCTCATGCTGAAGTTTTCCATCTGGATTTTTTAATGCCTAAGTCAATGACCCCATTTTCCCAAGTACTGGCTGTGGAGCAATGTCCTGCCAGAAAAACAATTATAAAACGTCCTCAATTATACTTAAGTACAATCTACTTAGAGCTGTAAATTTGAATCACATACAGTATCTCACTGGACTCCACTTAGTCAATTTTCAGAAGGCTTGAATATGTTATAGCCCTGGCAGATTGGTTTAAGATTTGGTCTGAGAATCTTATTTGTGTTTGAACTTAATAAAATAGAACTTTCCAAGATCTCTCCAATGCCTTAATTCTTGAGAGGTTTGACTTTGGTTGACTGAGTTTTTTGGCCAACAATATGTGATCCTTTGTATTTGGCCATTTAGCCCACCTTCATGGTTCTGAGAACTATCATTTCATGGGCTTGAAGGATATTCACCAGAACTGCCAGAACCTGTGATTCTGTGAACTGAATGATTTGCAGTTCAGCCATAGTTTTTTATTTCCCCAATATTATATGTATTTCTAATTGCAGTGATTGTATCACTACGTAAGTGATGTGGCACGGCAGCTGATTGGCACCAGGTACCTTGGGAACTGCCCAGCAGAAAACAGAAATGGGGGTTTATTTCTAGGATTGATGTAATTTGTCATTTTATTAGGCTTACCACGTAGCTGTCTTCAGCTCCCTCTCTGGAGGTGGGATTGTCCTTTGCCTCATCACGTCTCTGACTGTGGAGTGGATGGGCCTCACAGCAGCCAAGAACCTCCACCACAATCTCCTCAACAAGATCATCCTTGGACCCATCAGGTACAGCAAGAATTATATCCCCCCTGAAAACTTGATATGTGTCACGTTATTTTGTATTTATTGCTTGGTTTTAGAAAAAGGCTGGAGATACCTCTGTGTTCTGTCTGACTGAACTTTTTTAACCAAAACTGGAATTCCTTTACAGGTGATTTTTTGGTTTTAATTTGTTCAACAGGTTCTTTGATATGACTCCGTTGGGGCTGATTCTGAACCGCTTCTCTGCTGATACAAACATCATTGATCAGGTAGAGCTGTCAATAGATTCTGCTTTCTTAATATTTATATGTATTAGCAAATTTTCACTTCGATACTGAATAAGGTGATGTGTTAAAATACTCAGTGGAGAAAGGCACAGCAAAAGCAGGCTCTGGCAATAATAATAGGCACACTCAAAAATACAAAGTAATAAGGGCAGGTAACCATTAAAATAAATGTAATGGGAGGTGGTGACTCTCAATTTCTTCATATGTAGCCTGGTTGCTTCTGTTGGTAGGGCTGGATTAGGAAAACTTCATACTTTGGGCTCAAACCAGGAAATAGGATAGAATATAACAGCTTCAACTGTCTGAGAGTTGATGTGACAAAAACAATGTTCCACCCTGGCTGTAGCTCATGTGGATTTAGAGCACTCAGAGGGGAGGAAGGGAAGCTTTCACTATGTCTGTACATTAAAAATTTGGATGAGCAATAATCCTCAATGTAAGGGTGTTGGGAACATAGAAGAAAAATTAAGAGGTTCTGAGAGCACTATATTTTTTAAAAAATACATGTATTTGGGATATGAGGAATAATTTTTACTTCTTTGCCCACTATATAAACAGGGGTGAAAATGCCTCCTGTGATGCTGTGATTTGAAACTCTGACCTTTTTAGGAACAAAAAAAGAAGCATTTTTTAGCCCCTGTGCATTTGGTTATTAGACCTGGAGAAACATAAAGGCTCCTGATATAGGGAGAATATCAATGACTGCACAGTGATACCATTCCACTTTCCCTATGGGGTTATAGTGGTACCACCAGGGATGTTTGCCTTATTTCTGTGTTTTATTTCACTCCAGCACATCCCTCCTACTCTGGAGTCTCTCACCCGCTCCACCCTGCTCTGCCTGTCAGCCATTGGGATGATCTCCTATGCCACTCCATGGTTCCTCGTTGCCCTCGTGCCTCTTGGGATAGCATTTTATTTCATCCAGAAATACTTCAGAGTTGCTTCCAAGTACGTATTAAAAAAAAAACCAACCAAAAAACAAAAAAACCCAAACCAAAACCTGTCCTGAAAATTTCATTTTGAGGCCTGCACTGGAGGATTTTTCCAGCTGACCTGACTGTAAATGGGGTGTTTAGGGAAGTGGCATCACTTCTGTGCACTGCTGGCTGTAGAGGCACATGAGCAAGAAGTTCATTAATCAACTGAGTCAGCTTGAATCTGGTCAAGGCTCCTCTTTGACCTTCTGAGGGTTAGCAGAGAATGGAGAATAACTCCCTGGATTAACATCAGTTGCGGCTTTTTGTTGATATTGGGGGGAAAAAAAAAAAACTCCACAGAAATATGTGCAGATTTTCATATTCGTATTCAAAAGGTTTCACTGGCTTGGCTGGGAATAAAACGTACAATTTTTCAGCAAAGAGAGTGTCATGATTTCTTAGACTCGTGCTAAAGTCATTGTATAATTCAGTAAAACATTTTAAGCCAGCCATTTGAAGTTTTTCCTTAAATTTGATCTATTACAAGCTTTATTTTTTTCACTCTACTTTTCATTCGCTTTCCTCAGAATTTCCAAGATCTATTCTCAAGAAAAGTCTATAACCACAATTCACAGACGAAAAAGAAAAAGGTTTAAATCTGAAATAATTATAATTTTATTTTATTTTATTCTTATTTTTTTCTGTTTAACTCTTTTAAATCATTTGTGAGGCATTCATGGTTGACTTGTGTTCTTTCAATGCACCATGGAAATGAAATAATCCAATTTATTTCCATACAAACTAGCCTTGGGAAATGTAGGAGGAAGGAACAGCTTCAGCTGGTATGTCTAACTTTTTCATGCAGTATTTTGCTGCCATATAAACTTTACTAATTTTTAGAAATGCAAATATTTACAGTGTTTCTTCCAGCACTTTGACTCGTCGTTGTATTTTCCATTACATCTTGCAAAAACTTGTGTGTATTTTCCAGCATGAATCTGAAGGATATTTATCATCACACCATAAGCAGCAGATTCAGTTCTGTGTGCTGCAACATTCAGCATCACAGGGCTGTTATTTCTCCTGCCCTACGTAACCCAGTGTGCAAACACAGCAGGATTTTGATAAAGACTTTAAATCTCTAACGATCTGGCCTCTCTTGTGTTTATACAAGTGGCTGCCGTGCAGATGGCAGAGTGTTACAGAAAAGATGTATTTTTCTCCGTGGTTTGGAAAACATTCCTGTTTTCAGGAGGCTGGAACTTTTTGGACTTAAATATCGTTGCTCCAAGCAGGTCTTGGAAGTGCCACTGCTGAGTAATTGAGGGAATTTATCATTCATATTCCATATTTCTCTGTCAGTGCTGTCTCTATTTCAACCAGTGTGATAATGTAAATACCACACATAGAAGGTCTGCTGTCATCTCTTATATTTTACATTCAGCATGTTGTGGCTCTTGACAGGAATATGAAGCAAGATTTATATATAAAGGCAAGCAAGATTTATATGTAAAGGCATCTTTTTTGTTAGACCAGCTGGTACAGTTGCAATAAGTTAACTTACAGAGACACAAATTCTATTTTATACCTGACCCAAGAGTCACAAATAACACGCTGTAAAGTTCAAGATCAACTGTTACTTATATTAATAAATTAGAATGTGTGGCAATAGCTGGGAAATAGGGCCTGACTGAAACCAGCAGGTTTTTATCCAGGATAGAAATAATAATATCAGTATCACTGGGGGACAAAGAGAAGCTCATCTGTGACCAAAAGTAGATGGAGGAGGTGACTGGGAAATGATTCAAAGGCTCCTATGACATAAGAAGGGTGTGATAACCCCATGCTGGTCTCTACAATTTTGTGTGATCTTGAAAAGAATATGTACTGTACCTAAAATGCCTATTCTTGCCTGCTATGCAGTAAAATTTCTACAGACAGAGATGTTTACATTGTGTCTGTTGGTTTTTGTACTCCCAGGGACCTCCAGGAACTCGATGACAGCACCCAGCTTCCTTTACTCTGTCACTTCTCTGAGACAGCTGAAGGCCTCACCACCATTAGAGCATTTGGGTCAGTAAAACAAATTATTCGAGGGAGGTTGGGCTTTTGGGTTGGTCTGGCCTGTGCAGCTTCCTCGGAGCACGTCTGAGGGCAAGTCCTTGGGTTTGGTGAACTTTATTAAGCGACCTCAAAAAAAGAGCAGAGATTTTGTTTTCCTATCGCTTTGCCACGGCTCCAAAACCTTTTGCATGTTTTCAGTCACACACTAATTGTGGATTGGTTTTCCACTGAATTAAAGATGAGGAATTAAGGAGTCTATTTTAACCATGCCTTACCTGGACAGCAGAGAGCAGTCTTTTAGAAAGCAGGCACAGGCATTGCTCCTGTTACATCCTACACGCTGTGCCCCTGAATTAGTTCTGTATTTTACCCACTCCCTCTGTAGGAAATATCTTTATGGCCTCTCCAACTGAAAGTTGGTGTGCAACTTCCCAAGAAAGCTACAGCACAAACCAGAACCTGATCTTAATACTGTAAACCCTAAACATCCAGAAGATTCAGACAATTTTCCCAAGTTTCCCTGCATATATTTTTTTCTCTACTTACTACGTGAAATTTAGGCCAAAATCTCCTTGTATATCCACTACATTCCAGCTGGCATGACTGACAGAGTCCCAGCTTGATGTGCTCCCCAGTAATTGCAACCTGTGCTGGTTCTGGACCATGCAGAATTTCAAAGCGGAGCCAATCTCACTGCAACGCTGTTCACACACCTATTTGATCAGCTTGAGACCGTTTCATCACTTCAAGCTAAGCTTTAGGACCTTGGCTATCAGTAGAGTGTTGCACTGGAAGGACAAGTAAAAACCTTCCTGTGTTGAAGAGATGTGAGGCAGTGGTCAAAAGAAATGTTTTAACAAGTTTTATCAACCAGAATGATGTATTGAAGGAGGAAGTCATCACTGAGGCCTGATGCTGATGTATCCTGAGCGCTTCTTGAGAGGTTCAGAGTGGCCTTTCATCATGTTATCTCCTGAGAAAGACAAAGGAGCTTAGCACTCCTTGGAAGTGGTTCAGCTCTACCTTACAGAAAAGGCACTGTGGGCTTGGATGGCAGAGAGCAAAAGGCAACCCAAGGGAAGGACTGGGCATTGCAACCATCACTGGAGTTTTCCTGTAACTCTGATGCTAATCAAAGCTGTTTCATCTCCCTGTCTGTGCTCCACTGTCAACCAAACCTGGCGTCTCCAGCACTTTTTATCAGCAAGCTCATATTTACCAACAGTCCTGTTAGTCATTCCCTGCAGTTTGAGTTCAGTATGTTCCAGGATAAAATAGAGCAGCTCCTCACACAACTTACCACAAAGTTGTACTGCTGGAGCAGGGAGCAATCTCAGTGACCTTTGCTGTTCGTCATCTGACGGGATGAAAGCCTAAAAGTGCCCAGAAGATGAGCTGAACGTGGATGAAAACACACACACTGAGCATGTCAGATTTTCCATTAGGAGAACAGGAGGTTTGCTGCCAGGAAGGCAGATGAGCAGAGTAGTCAGTGCATCTTTGCTCCTCCCACCCCATGTCATTCCTGTTACCAGTTGTTTTGAGGACGTTTCTTGCCATGTATGCAAGCTGTGCAGAAGGAAAAAAAATATCAGTGGGAAACATCAGAAAAGGAAGTTTTTGGCAGAACAGGGGCTACAGGTGCTTCACAGCGGGGCCCTGAGACTTTAAAATGGAAGAGCTTGCTGTGATAAAACATACAATGAGCTGCTGACTGAAGCTCAGCTGGTTTATTCAAGTAAGGGTGTTGAGCAGACAGCAGAATATGAAACAACAAAATGTGACTGTGCAAGGCACCATGAATTTAGCACACTTACACTGACAGAGATTTCCCCCTGTCCTCCCAAAATGTACCTCAGCTCTTAGGGACTCTGCCATCCTTGCACTGCTTTTTAAATGGGTGAGAGAAACCAGTGACAGTGGAGGCAACCCCTCTCATTTCTGTAATTCAGAGACGATCTTTAGCTCTCCCTCATTGAAGTTTCCAAGTTGTTTAGGCAACATGGGACTGGCTGAGAGAACAGCTGAGTTCTGTGGCTGTAAGGTATTGATCTAGGGGTCAATATACAGTCCACACCAGCTGAAACCTTAGAGATGTCACTCTTGTTAGCTTAGAGATGTCACTCCTGTTAAAGAGCCCTGCAGCTGGCCAGGTAACTTCTGAAATCAGGATTTAAGCCGTCAGGTGAGCCCTCTGCTCTTGCTGGTGGCTTGTGACGAAAAAGCACCTGTGAGAGGACTGGAGGGCAGCCACAGTCCACAGCTGTAAAAACTTGAGTGACTTTGGGAAGCCAAACCTGTCCCCAGCACCCCAGCACTGCAGTTTCTTTCAGGGGACGGGCTCTGATCCAAAATCCGGTCAAAGACTTCTTGTCAAACAAATCCTCCCCATTCTACGTGTAGCTCTGGCTGTGGGAAGCCGTGGCAGCAGCTCCTTAGGGAAGAGCTTTTAACCTGAAGTTCAGCCAAATCAGGAGGGCAAGAAGTTTTGGGTTAGGGGAGGAGGGGAGGCAGAGGGGAGTTGTTAACGCTTCACCCTTTCACGTGTGAGTGTGTAATGTGTCGTAACGCAACAACTCTGCTCTTGGCAGGCACGAGGCCAGATTTAAGCAGCGTATGCTGGAGCTGACAGACACCAACAACATTGCCTACTTATTCCTGTCGGCTGCCAACAGATGGCTGGAGGTCAGGACGGTACGTTCGGTTTCGTTCCAGCCACGGTTTTGAAACCTTGGAAGCAAACAGAGACTTTGCCTGATGCGTGGAAGATAATAGGGATAATTAATCTCGCCATGAGATTATACACACAGCTCCTTAAAATAGATCAGGATTGTTATGTCAAACCCATAGGGGTTTTTCAGCTTTTTTGGCCAGGAGTAGGAAAATACAAGTCTCCCTCATCTCTTGCTGCTGTGCTGTCTAGTGTCTGAAGAGAATGCAAGAACAAACATTTACATAACTTGAAACAAGGCTTTCTCTGCTACTGTGCAGCATCTGCAGACCTGTCACAGCAGGAACTGCTTTCAAAGCAGAACGTGGATTTTTGGATCATTCTGCCAGGGCTGTTTTAGGCACCACTCACCTCCTAAATCCTAGGTATGAAGTTAAAACCCCCCCTTGCAGTGCCCTTACTGCAGCTGTTAGGCCACACCATTTGTCGTTTTACTGTTTGATATCACAAAAGATGGCAGAACTAGACTCCAACTGAAAAAAAGAAAAGGACAGTAGGGCACAACACACCCACTGGCAGTGAAACAGGCTCCTGGCTTTTGTGGGGGGTCTCCAGGGGCAGCACACGAGGGACTTTCCTGATCTGCAAGGCAAGAAAAATCAAGCAAAGTAGCTGTGATTTCCTTACTCATCTGAAACTGAAAGAGCAGTGAATAAACAGAGCAGTGACCTGATTCTGCTAGATACAAATAGCAACAGGCATGATTAATCCTCACATCAAAGGCTGGATACTCACCTTCTATTCCTGGGATGCCATCAGAACAACAAAGTTATTCTCCATTTCTTACGATGGCAAAGCTTTCCCTTGTGCATGAAGCTTTCAGCTTCTTACAGCATCCAAGATCACGTTAACTTGCTTCCAAATCTAAGCCAGATAAATAACAGAGCAACAGCCAGTCCAGGAATAAGCTGTGGCAATGCCTAGTGTCTCACAGTCTCAGACTTGATCCAAGAGTATGCCTTGCTTCATCACAGACTTAAAAATAATGTGACCTTGCCAAGGAACGGTTCATTTGGCTCTACCTAATGGCATAGCAGTACTAAGATCTCCAAAAAGTTTGTAGGATTTAATAGCAGGTGTTAAGTCCCTTTAAGACTCAAACCCACTTGTGTTCAGCAAGTTGGGCAACACAGCCTGTGACCTTCTCGAGGAAAAACAAATCAAAAATTAAGTACTAGGTGTCATTATATAAATACTTATCTGCAAAATGAAACTATTCCACAACCAAAGAATCTTTCTCTCCCTGTCTCTCTCACTCCAGGATTACCTCGGTGCCTGTATTGTTCTGACTGCAGCTGTTACTTCCATCACTGAAGGGCCAGACTCGGGATTTGTGGGGCTGGGTCTCCTGTATGCTCTGACAGTAGGTATCAAAGCAAAGCTTAAGAACTTTCAGACCAATGTATTCATTTTATAAAAATGTTTTTATACATACATGGTTATCTTCAAGCTTTCTTAATCTTTAAAAAAAAAAACAACAATCCTGCAAATAATGGATTTGAGCCAAAGTTGAGAGAGTTCAAGGCAGCTTGGACTTGCTTCAGGTTTTATGAGCCAATTAAAAAAACACAGCCATTCCCAGGCCCTGCGTGCTCCCAGGCAGAGCAGGGAAATTAAAAATGCGTACGAGGACCTGCTGTGCACTCTGCTTTGTGTAACACACTCTTGGTTCCGCCTCTACACGGTAAAAACCTGCCAGATTGTCCTACTATTCCACAGATTGTCAGAGTCTGGGTAATCTTTAACCAAAGACCAAATAAAATAATTTGCTGGAGAAACAGAAATACCAATTTTGCCTCTGGAGGGAAACGACTCAGATTTCTATTTTGTCCATGCAATTGTGAAAGGATCTTGGGTCATTGTGCCAGGTAGCAGTAGGAAAGCAGAGGAGATTGGGTTAGGAATGATGAGATTTTGGTGGTTCCAGTAGCTGATTCATTTGGCCACTGCCATTAGGAGGGGAGCTATTTTAGCTGAGCTGTGGAGAGGGAACTGTTGTAGTGCTCCTGGCTATGAGAGAGGCTGAGAGATCATCACGAACTACAATCACTATAGAGAATAGAAAAATTGTTGTATTAACCAGGAGAGTGGGGACAGAAGCAGGACGAAGGTAGTGGCAGGCAGAACTTTGGAAACAAAAGCACAGCAAAAATCTGGCTGCTTTAAAACACTTATATGTGGGTATGAATCTAACACTGAGCTCTGGCTTTCAAGCCCGTGGTTACAACAGAAAGTTCTCGGCTGCTGCCTTAGGGTGGCCTCAGATGCCAGTGCTGCAGGAGTGTGAGAACCTGCCAGCAACTGAGGATCGGCCCCAGGCCTTCAACTGCTCTCTAAAAACATTTCTGGCCATCCTGCTTCCTTAGCAGAGAGCTGGAAGCGGCAGGATGTCTGCGTGTGCCGAGGTCTGGCGTAGCAGAGGAAGAAGTGCTGGAGTCCCCAAGTGATCACCTGGCTCTCTCCTGCCTCACAAGGGCACTGATGACATTTTGAAGGCGGTTTGATCACTACCTGTGTCCCCTGGCACAGGGTTTTGTATAATTTCCCTTTGGAGCGAGGAGAGGATTGATTCTAGACCTGTGTGAGGGCAAACTGCTCGTACCCGCGCTGTGTTTGCAGTAGACATCCAGATCTTGTCCCCTCCTGTATAAACACTGCCAAGTCCCTTGCACAAGTGGGATGGAGGCTGAGGGAGTGGGTAGAGCTTTTTGGATGCCAAGCTATGTTACCAGATCTGCCAGTTCTGCAGAGTGTTTTGCTTATCATTAACTCACTCATTTCCATAAGCTGGACACCCCATGAGCAGGTTCCTCAACAAAGGAAAAGAATATCCCCTCCAGAACTCTGTCCTAATGACAAAGGCTGCAAAGTCCTCTAAATTAACAACAGTTTTGATGAGTCTCAGAAAAAATTACTTACTCTTTGCCTATTGTATCATTATTGGGTTAGTAGGAAAGAAGTGGAACTGGGGAATTTATTCAAAATAAAGTTGTTGTTATTTGTCAGATTCAGCAATCTGCCACAAAAAATGGCACAGCCCTTCTCTGATATGTTTGTGCATGGGATGTTTTCACTGTTTTAAGTTTCTAAATCTTTATCAGGTATATCAAATATCTCCATTTTTAAAGGTTCTTGGCAATCAACTCCTCCTAATAAGAATAGTTTTTCTTTTTTATATAAGGACCTGCAGAATGTTTAGGAAATAAATTTAAAATTTTCAGCCTTAAATAGTCAGTCATGACTAGAAACAACTTTGTCTAAGTCACTGAGTATTGTTAGAAAACTAGTTGTCACCTATTATCTAGTAAAAGTATTACCTGTATTACTGATCAAAACTTTTTCATTACAAATGAGGATAAAAAGGATTTTTCAGGAAGAAAATACTGCTGATGTGATAATGTTTTTTCCTCATATATTTCCATGTATAAAATTTCTCATATTTTTGTACAGACGGAAGTGGATTAGCAAACATACACAGGCAGAAACAGAAATGAAATTAGCATTAAACTTTTTCAGTATGTTTGAAAAGAGTGAATTTTCTCAATCCATGTTTCTCCTTCAATAAAATAAGGCTGAGAATACCAAGCACTGAATTACTGTCAGGGCTGTTTGTGACAGACTGTGACTGGCTTATTATGGATTAGATGCTGAACCCTCTCCTTGTTTCCATTTTGTGATGCAGATAACCAACTATCTGAACTGGGTAGTGAGGAATCTGGCTGACCTGGAGGTGCAGATGGGCGCAGTAAAAAAAGTGCACAGCTTCCTGAACATGGAGTCGGAGAACTATGAAGGCTACTTGGGTATGCACTCTAATCTTTGGGGGGTTTTATGTGATCATGGGAAAGAATGGTCGACTTGGTCATGCAAAATGCACACACCTCACTGATTTTGGAGGGATTGCCACGGTTGTGAGTGACAAGGATTGCCAAAAGCAGCTCTGAGATGTGTTGCCCAAACTAGTCAACAAGAAAAAAATCCCCTATCAAATGCCAGAGCATGGCCCTGGAGTACCATCAGAAAATACCAGTCATAGAAGGAACGAAATAAAACATCCATGTAGCTATTTAGAAAACAAAAATATGGATAAAAATTAGAAACGCATGTGCTTTGAAATCCCTGATCTTTGCAGCAAATGGGGACTACAGGACAGGGGCATGTTGGCAATCAGACTTTGGCAACTGAGGCCTAAGGTGGAACTTAGAGTTCGTGCTCCACATACTCCATATTGGCTTTGATTAGTGTTTTAGAAGTGGTTGAAGCGCAAGACCCAAAAGTCAACCGGGTCAACAAACTTCCCTGCAAAGCCAAGCTCCTTAGTCTGGAGACAAAACCTGCCACCTCTTTGCAAATCAGGATGAAATACGAGCTGTGATAATGTCAACAGCTCGTGTTGTCCAGCAGTAACAACTTCCTTCCTGTGCCGGTGACTGACCGCGGAACCCTCTGACACTGCGCTGGACACTGAGTCCTTTGGCTTCTCCCTTCTCACTGTCAAGAGACACTTCAGAATCTGCCCTCTCTCCCTGTGTGTTGAGAACTGGAAGCCAAGTGCAAACGTGCCTGTTCCCAGCTCAGCTCCCCTTGGCTCCATTTCTCGAGGGGCTTCAGGAAGGTGCCCAGGCAGGAGGGAGGGGGGAAAGGGGACTGTCCCAAAGGGTGACCCTCTGGCAGCATTCCTTTCAGTTTGTTTGTTCTGTAACTATTTCAGATCCCTCCCAAGTCCCCAAAGACTGGCCCCAGGAGGGGGAAATCAAGATTGAAAATTTGTGTGTTCGCTATGAAAACAACCTGAAGCCTGTTCTTAAGCATGTCAAGGCATACATCAAACCAGGACAAAAGGTACTGTGCCGAGCAACTGCCCATTGTCCTCATTCTGGAGCAGATCCTTCCTCACTGGGTTTTCTAAGGTGGCAGAAGACCAAGAATAACAACTTGCAGAGGCAGATATATACACTGACAGTCCACTCTGAGGTCCCTGGGAACTGGTCAAACCCAGACACTGATAAGAGCTTATTCTTGGATGGGATCAGCTTTCCTTGTCAGTCCCATCTCTTTCCAAGCCCATCTCCTTCACTTAGAGCGAGCCTAGGTGGCAGGTGAGATTAGATGAGCACCAGACTGGAACTGAGTAAAATTGCAAGAATATCTCATATTTCAGCACAGTGTCATTGGAGTCCAGGTCAAAATGCAGAAGGTTCAAAAACGGGACAAGTTCTTACGATGTAGAGAGGCAGAAAAGGGGAAAGTGTTTGCTGTGCTGTTTTGTTTTTTCACCCAGCAGCACAACCCAGTCCAGCTTTCCCAAAAGGACTGCAGGTCTCATTTACATCCTCCCTCTGGAAGTGAGTGACATCTTGCTTTATTTTGCAGGTTGGGATCTGTGGTCGCACTGGCAGTGGCAAGTCCTCCCTGTCTTTGGCATTTTTCCGAATGGTGGACATATTTGATGGTTAGTTTTCAGTGGAGTTTGTTGTCACTCCTATCCTATTCCCCTCGTATCTCTTTAGAATGAGTGAGGAGACTTTTTGATAGTTTATATCCTGGCTCTCTGGCTTAGAAGAATACTTGATTGAAATGGGGTTTGTTAAGCTTGATTTTTCAAAGTACGAAGTGTCCCATTGCGAGTAACACTCAGATCTTCCAGGAAATGTTGCACATAGATTATACTTCTCATTTAAAAAAAAAAAAAAAGTTATGCATGCTCTGACAAAACAATATGTCATTTTTGAGATAGGATGAAAAAATATGTAACCCTCTGAAGTGTCTATATTTCTCCCTAAGGAATAAATGCGTTATTATAGCTGTCAAAATATTAGCAGAATAGAAACTCAACAAGTCCATTCCTTAGATATTTATTTGTCTATTTTATTGTGGTTTCCCACAACTCCAGCAGAAACTGACTAAAAGTTTGGAAATATTTGGCTGTTTTCACTCTCCCAGATAATTGGCAAGAACTGATATGCAGCAATAAGGACACAGATACATGTGTGGTGTTGTAGAAACACAGAAACCCTGGAAAGTCATCTTTTTGTTTCAAAGATTTGCATGTTTCTAATTTAGCCACTGTGCACAAAATGTTTTCTAGGAAACCCCAGTAGGATGTGGGAGGGTCAGTGAAGCTGGTGCAGATAATACACCTACAAGAATAGACTGTGCTGGGCCACTTCTGGGGGACATCCTGACTCTAGTAGAAATTACATCACAAGATTTTGAGTAACTTTACTTTTCATTCACGTTGTTTCTTAGGTCTTTGTTATCTCTTTAGATCTGTGCACCTCCCATTTTATTTCCCTGCTCTTACTTTGTTCTTTAGTGTTTCCCTTCTCTTGCCCTCTATTCAAGCTACCTCACATTTCTCTTCTGTCTTGCTTGACCAGCCCTCGTTACTTTTTCCTTTAGGTCTTCTCATCTCTTTTCTTTTCCTTTAGCACTCAGCCTCCTATCAGATATGCATTTCAGTGGGGTCAGTCATTGCTGGATTCTGTTTGAGGATTCAAGGAAAGAAATTCCATCTGCCTTTCTCTCCAACTTCTATTTACAGAACAGCCACCCAGTTTCTCTTGTACATTCTTCCCCATCTTGCTCGCCTGGATATCACCAGATACCACACCCAGAACATCATAAATCAGATTTTCAGATGAAATCCATGTGTTCACTGACCTAAAAAATCCCCTTTCTCTACCAATTATCTCAGCAGTTGCAGCAACTTCATGTTGGGGAATGAGCTACTAGGAGGAGTGATTGATGTGACTATTTCCAGTAATCTTACGGCAGCAGAGACATATGTGGCTAATTCACACTAAATACTCAAATGAAGCTGAGCTGTAGGAACCGACATGAGTAATATTAAAATGCTTTGGAGTAGGACATCCTTTTTCTTTTTCCTGATCTGCCTCTTGATCAAAAGTTAATGCTACTCCACTCCTTCTAAAGTTTGAAGGATGGTTTTGTCTCCTGATGTGTGGCTCACAACATACATATATTATGCAAAAGTAATTGTGCACTAAATATCTTCTGCAACTCTTGAATTCAAGGGGAACAAAGAAAGGCACAGGATGTAACTGACTGTGTAAGTTGCTCTTGTTCTTTCTCTGTTTGCCTGTAAAGCTCAGGTTGCCCCATCATAAATCATCCTTCTGCCCTATGGTCATGTCTTTCCTTTAGGAGGGTGGGGAGAAAAAAAGGGCAGAGAGCAAGGTGATAACGTCACTCAAAAGCTGGGATACCTCTGGCTTGTGTTGTTACATCCATTCACATTCCCCATGTGTGTGACAGTGCTGAGAGGACACAGAGACAGAGCCCGGCCCAAAGGACCTTTTTAAACTTCCCTTCTGCCCCCTGTGGATGACATGCTTTGTGCAATTCCCTCATGCCTTCTGCACGTTGTTTTGAACAGGGAGGATAGTGATTGACGGAATAGACATCAGCAAACTGCCTCTCCACACCCTCCGTTCCCGGCTCTCCATCATTCTCCAGGATCCCATCCTGTTCAGTGGCTCCATCCGGTAGGTGTATGCCATCAGAGGGTGACAGGCAGCATTGCACGGCCTGTTTGGATCAGGAAGGTATGGAATAGGGCAGAAACCTTCCTAGTCCAGTCCAATCTATCTACACAACCTGCCCAAGGGACGTGGGGTGACACACACAGCGCCACGGTGTTGATTTGCAGAGGACCTGAACGTCATTGCAGTAACGAGGCTCCTGTCACGGTTTTCTCTGCAGCTTTAATTTGGATCCAGAATGCAAGTGCACTGATGATAGACTCTGGGAAGCTCTGGAGATTGCTCAGCTGAAGAACATGGTCAAGTCATTGCCAGGAGGCCTTGGTATGTCTGAAAATTCTCTGGGGAACACAATAATAAAAAACACACACACACGGGCACGCACACAAATAAAAGAGATACATGTGGTAGGACACTCTGAACCATCATGTAGGAGTTGGCAGGCACACAATGAAGATTGTCTCTCCGTGCTAGACAGAATATTCTTACTAGAAAGCTGAAGAGTGGTCTGGTTTTCCATGCACTGTGGAAAAATCCCGTAGCACCTCATCATCATGGTGTGATTCTTGGGGTGGCCTGTGCAGGGCCAGGAGCTGGACTTGGATGATCCTTATGGGCCCCTTCCAACTCAGGTTATTCTATGATTCTGTGATGATAGTGGGATAAATAGTCAGTAATGAGAAAAAAAGGCAATTTTACTTCTGCTCCTGTAGCAGAACCTGGCTCTGCCAGCAGAGCTGTCACTCTTGTCTGGAACACTAACACAACATTTTTCTTACCATTTCAGATCCAATTGATGCAGGAAACTCACATATTTATTTCCACATTAAGCATATTTTGTATTACTAAGACATTAACCTCCAGCCTACTAAATTTCCTAACAATTCGTGTGCAAATTTCCTAACAATTTTTGCCAAATGTTTATTTAATGATATCCTGCTCCTCTCCCAAGAAGCTGTGCTCACTTTTCAGCTCACTATCAGTCCATCTCACTGGTCAAGTCCAGATTATGGTTATTAGATTTTGTAAGGTTTTGCCTGGCCTTGGGGCAGTGCACGAGCAGAGCTTTCATGGACAGCATTTCAATGGCGTGACATTCAAAGTAACTGGTTTTATTGCAGACGCAATGGTCACAGAAGGAGGAGAGAACTTCAGTGTGGGGCAAAGGCAGCTCTTCTGTCTGGCCCGAGCCTTTGTCCGCAAGAGTAGCATCCTCATCATGGATGAAGCCACAGCATCTATTGACATGGCCACTGTGAGTACAGAAATTAGCACCATGGAATACACGGGTCTGCTAGGAAAAGTGGCACGTGGGTGTCAGCCATGAGAGCTCTTTAGCAGAAAGAACAGACTGGTTTTATTTCCCTCTCGTGTTTGGTTTCAGCCATTGTTGTTGATGTGACTTGGGGAGAAAATGATAAAATGAAATGTTTTAGAAAATCCCCGATTTCACAGACATTTCATTACTGGGAATCTGGAGGATAGGATATGATGTGCTTGAAGACACGTGAATTAAAATGTAACAGGATTGAGTAACTGAAAAGAGCTTTTCCTTTGACAGGAAAACATCTTGCAGAAGGTTGTGATGACTGCGTTTGCAGACCGCACGGTTGTAACGATAGCAGTGAGTATTGCTGCCAGCAAATGCTCTATTTCCTTATTCCTTTCACCAGTTAAACATCACTATAGAAAACTGAACACATCCCAAAATAGGATGAAACCACGAGGTCAGCATATTCCCAGGTACCAGAACAAGTCAAGAGTGGATCAACCTGAAATCTCCATGTAAATGTTGTCTTGCTATCAAGCAGGCCAAGTCAAACCACTGAAGAAACAAAAACATGAAGAAAGACTTTTCATGGGAATTCAGCATCTTCACTGTCTCCAAGTCGTTCTCACTAAAAAATTGAAACCAGATGCATGAGTTAAACCATTATGGAAAGTTGCACCAAAATCTAGGTTTGAATTTTGTCTCTGAAGTCTGTGTATGTATAGTGCCTACAATCATGGCACAAATTTAGGAACTGAGATTTCAAAATCTTTTCAGCCTGGTTTCTCAAGTTGGGTCATCCTTTCTCTCTTTCAGGATAAAAAAGCTGAGTTTATGATAAGAGTTTTAAAACTTGGAATCAATCAGAGTTGCCCAAAAATTAATATCTCTTCAGCTAAGGGGTTATTATATTTTTTCCTGGGTTTCTGTCATTTCTAGTGCCCCAAATTTCCCATTTGTGCGCACACACACACGCACACACATGAGGTGGATAACATAAAGAATATTTCCACCTTCTGACAGAAGGGTTAGTCAACAAACAGATGTTTTTCTCCACAAGAGCAATGCATGTTACAACAGCGGTTTCATTTCCCTTGTCTGGAATCCAGTCCGGTGGTTAGAGAGTAGAGTCAGGTCTCCTGGACTCTGGTTTTGAGTCTGTCAGTGACTAGTTTGTGTCAGGCAAACCACTTAACCCAGCTCATTTACAATGTGAAGTAAGGTTCTTGGAGGTGTAAATGCTGAAGGTGCCAGTGGCATATTCTCCTTCATTTACATGCCATTTAAATTTTCAGTGTTGTCCTTCTAACTGGAATCACAGAATAACAGAATGGCCTGGGTTGGAAGGGACCTTAAAGATCATCTCATTCCAACTCCCTGCCATTGACAGGGGCACCTTCCACTAGACCAGGTTGCTCAGAGCCCCATCCAACCTAACCTTGAATTCCAGGGATGGGGCATCCACAACTGCTCTGGGAAACCTGGACTGGAACAGTCCCATGCCTCACCACCCTCACGGCAAAAAATTTCCTCCTAATATCTAATTTAAACCTACAGTTGGAAGCCATTCCTCCTTGTCCTGCCACTACATGCTCTTGTAAATACCTTTTCTCAATCTGCCGGATGGGGCATCCACAACTGCTCTGGGAAACCTGGACTGGAACAGTCCCATGCCTCACCACCCTCACGGCAAAAAATTTCCTCCTAATATCTAATTTAAACCTACAGTTGGAAGCCATTCCTCCTTGTCCTGCCACTACATGCTCTTGTAAATACCTTTTCTCAATCTGCCTTGTAGACTTTTATTTTGCTTTGCCTTTCCAAAGTTAGTGTCTCGAGCAAAATACCACACGTAACATTTAGCTTTCCTCACAGAATGGGCTTCATTTACCTCCTCTCATCCTTCCCAGCTGATCCTTCCTTCACCCACCTGTTTCTCTCTTCTCTTTTCCAGCATCGCGTGTCTCACATCTTGGATGCCAATATTGTTCTAGTCCTTTCTGAGGGCTTTCTAGTTGAATGCGACACTGCCTCAAACTTACTCCTCAAAGAGGATGGCCTGTTCACCACTTTGGTGAAGACTCACAAGTAGACTCTCTCAGTCCACACTGTGCACGAGACTTCTGGCTCTTTGGTAGTTATTTTTACCTCTTTAGTTTCCTGTCACTCTGCTGATTTTCCACTGCACAGCTCCTGAGACAACAGTGCAAGGAGGTGTTTATTGTGTGGTTCCTAGGTTTGTTTAGTTTCATGGCTATTTCTGCTAATCCTGCATAACAAGGCTCAGACACGCAGCCAACATTGCAACTTGTACTGTCGAAGGAATCCAACCCGTAAAGTGATCTCTGACTTTCAGCCACTATAGAGAAATACAGCATCTCACTTTTAAGAATTCGTGCCAGTGAATGGCCTTTCATATGGCCTTGAAATTAAACTCGAACTGGTTTTATTCCTGTTGCCTGTGGGGTTAAACTATTGCCTGGAGCACACTCCAGTTACATCTGAGAGGGAGATAATTCATTAATAAAAGGGAGAGTAGACTGTTGGGGTGCAGAGACCAAGGAGTGGGGAAGGGTACAAAGCCACCTGACAATGCAGGCACATCACGATGTTTCTAACCCATATTTCCCATGGGGAAGATGTGTTTCAGTGAAGCCATAGGATTTATTCTGATCAGCTGTATTGTCTATAATGTCAATTAGCACTAAAAAGTGAAGTTCATGCTTAAGTATTTTCAGGCTTGGTGGCAGACCCTGTAAAGTAATCTGAACATCAGAGTAAAGATAAAGTAAAAAGAACTCTTCCAAATACCTCTGTCATCAAGGACAGCCTTACCCCAGTTTGTTTTGCCTGGCATTAGGCCTGTTAATAACCTGCAGAAGGATTTACTGAAAGGAAAACGTATGTTTGCTTTTCTCTCTGGCAGCATCGGGTTCACACCATCCTCACTGCAGACCTGGTCATTGTCATGAAGCGAGGGAACATTCTGGAATATGATACACCTGAGAACCTGCTCTCCCAAGAAGATGGAATCTTTGCTTCCTTTGTCCGGGCTGACATGTGAAGAGTCACACGATGCAATTGAACAGCTTGTTTTTAAACAAATGAAATGCAAATATTTTCTATTCAATGTAACATCACTTTTATCCTTTTTTCCTTTTTGTTTTTTAGAGCTTTTTTTCTTCACGCCGCCATCTTCCAAAACAATAAAACCTATTGCAAGACATGTACATGCCTTGAAGCAATAAAAATGTCACTTTATTCAAAACTATTAAATTTCACACACACACACACACATATGGAGGGAGAAGTTTTTACTTCCTGGGAATTTGGCATTTTCCTTAGACTTTTTATTGACTTTATTTTCTTTTATAGAGAGCAAAAGAATGCACTGATCTTATAAACTGCATATGTTACGCTGGATCTGGTGACTGAGTCGTGCAGTTTGTCAAGGAAACAAGAGGTTCCCCAGAAGCCATTCTGTCCCCAGAGGGGAAAATCAAGGAAAAAAATCCAACCCCATAATGCCTGGGGCAATCTGCTGCATTCCAAAGGCATAAACTTTGCTCTGCAAGTTCCAGTGAAGGAGCAATGAATGAGGGAAAGGAACTTCATTAGGAATAAGGAAATTCTTCCTGTCCTTCACTTCAGTTTGCACACTTTAGTTGTGACAATATTATTTTCAGTGCAGTGATGGCTTATTCCCACAGTCAGTTCCTAAGTCCATATTAGTTCTGTCAACTTTCATCAATCAAAGATTCGAATCATCCTATAATTCTGCATGCTTTGATGGGCTTATAGAAGAATTTTGTACAGTGTCTCAAGACTTTGTATTAAAATCAATCTGAGTTTATAAACTTGTATTGGCCAATCTTTTAATCATATCCACTAAAATATTCTACTTAAAATGGCATGTAATTAGCCAACCACTAATTGTTTTGTATGCCTTTAATCCTTCATTTTTTTTTATTTTTTGTTCTGGGATAACTTTTCTTTTCCTTTACACATTTCTGGCATCTCTCTAAATCAGATCTAGTACAAGGAGGTATAATTTTCAAATTATTACTATATCTTCAAGATTTTAGGTGAAATTAGGTAGATATTTACCTCATACAGCTCTGGAAGGGTTGCCTGCACTTGACTAATGCCCATGGTCAAATCCTGATCCATGTAAATTCACAATGGACATGAAACCTCTGGAAGTTCCACACACATATTTTCAGTGGCATCAGTAATATTCAATGTGATTCTTATTCACCTATTGCTACAAGATTTAAGAAGAACATGAGGTTTGTTTAAGCATATTTTTAGTGTGACTAAACTAAGACACAGTATTTGGCCCCCAAAAGAACACAATTAATTTTGGAGAAGTTGTAGGGCTTGAAATTGGAATTACATTTAGTCTGGTAGCATAAAAATGATACAGTGGTTTATCTTTTTTATGGATTTTTGGAGGCTTTTTTTTTTTACTCTGAACTACTGGAAATCAAAGCTGTGTGGCACAATTAAACAAAAAAGCTCAGTCTTGACCATTTTATGAGGGGAAGTACTTCTGTGATTTCCCTGTCCAGTGCTGTGAAAAGCTTTTGTTCCTTTTCTGGATTAGTTTCCTGTGTTGACTTTTGGAATACAAATAAACTAAATTAAAAACTAGCAGATGTTTGCAAGGGAAGCACATATCGTTACCCAGATTTCACAGCCAAAAGACTAAAATCACCCTTGATTGAGTTTCATTGTCTTCAGTGAAAAGCTAATTGGATTCACTGCTGACAAGCTCAGCCAGTATGAAGATGAAGCACAAAAAACTTTATCTCCATGTATTTGATGATGCAATCCTGATTCATTTTAAGTCATGCCAACTACTTCAGTGAGATCCCAGTTCCTACTACATTAAATAGTTCCTGCGGGCCTGGGATTGTATGTGGTATCATATTTAAATATTATAGAGGAGCCAATAATTAGCACCTCTTTTCTCTTACGTTTGTCCAAGGGCCATTACAGGTGTGAGAAGTGCCTTTCTTGCTCACCCAGAGCTACAGAAGTGAATACTGGTGTTTAAACACATAGAAAATAAAATATATTAAGGGATAAGAAAAACCCACCAGTGTGACTCCTTCGTTTTGAGGGAGGAGCGCAGGAATATTGGCCCTAGTGTTACATTAACCACGGTCAAGCTGTTTAGCGAGCAAGATTAAAAGGACAATCGATTCCCGAAGCAATTAATCCTATTCAAAATACACAAATCTCAAGGGAGATAACAAACATAAACCACCTGCTGTAGACATATGAGATCTCCTTCTGTTTGTACATGTGATGGTCTACACTCACCAAGGGCCTAGCCTGAGCTTTTTTAATGTGTTTTTCTTTACCAGAGGAGGGTATTGCCAACACCCTCACACTCTCACTAGGAAGGGTACAGAAATCTTTGGAACAAATTGCCTTTGGTTTCATGCAAAGGTCTAAAGCGTGCCCTATTTGGGAGCAGTTTCCTTGGGCTGTGGCACATACACGATGAAGGAAACATCAGCCTAGTTCTCTTCCAGAGCACCCTCACTTTCTTTCTTGCCCATCTTCTTATACTGGACCCTCTTTGAGGTTCCTCGTGTATCCCTGAATGCTCCTTGTCCTGCCTGTGCCCTCCCACTCCTTCCGGATTTAGCTTCATACCCTCTGCTCCATTTCTTTCCCTCACACTGCACTGCACTCACGCTCCTTTCCCTCTGTCTCTCTCCAGCTTTCTGTCACAACACCCCTCCTCTCCAGGAGAACACTTACTCCAGAGTCCTGTTTTGAGGTTGGTTCATTTCTCTAAGCATTAAACTAAACAAGCTTTCATTATTGTGACACACAGTATGCGCCAGAACTATCAACTTCCTCCTTTTGCAGAGGAGCTTTGAATGCAAATGCTGACCATGAGTACATTTCTTTTAGCTCTGGATGGAGGAAAATCATCTCTGTGAGAGACCCTAGATTATGTTTCTCATCTCACCTACTTAAATATCATCCAGTTCCAAACCCCTGCCATGGGCAGGGACACCTTCCACTGTCCCAGATTGCTCAGAGCCCCATCCAGACTGGCCTTGGGCACTTCCAGGGATGGGGCAGCCACAGCTTCTCTGGGAAACCTGTGCCAGGGCCTCCCCACACTCACAGGGAAGAATATGGCCCAAGGAATTTGGAATCTCATTATATATAAAACCTCTGCAAAAAGTAATCATGTTAAATAATGTTTTCTGAAACCACAAATACAGTTTTGAATGTGGTTAAGTAGGTCTCTTCAAACTTCTCACTCAAGAAATTATTTTATTTAATGAATTGTCTTCCTTTTGCTTCTTAAAGCAATGGGCTGTTGGGGTTTGTTGTGAAAAAATACCAATACATTCACAGATCATTTTGCTTGAGAAGCTGAAGGAAACCTCACACATACATTCCACACAAGCTTTGCAGGTGTTTTACCACAAATGCACTTGAAGCAAGCAGCTAACTTTGTAATAAAAAGCTGTGGGCAGAGGCCATATTCTCATTATCATGTTTCCATTATCTGGTGGCAAAAGTCAGAGTGTGTTTCCCTTGGAGGCACCATAACCCAGAGCCAACAGTGTGATGCTGCCAATCGAAATCACTGAAAATATCTAGTGAAACCACTAATATCTAGTGCTGCTTGTAAAAATCTCTCTGAAGCAATGATTCTCCCATTAAATAGGTTTCAAAGCAAAAATTAACTCAGCGTATTTGTAGCCTCAAGTAGCACCTTTGGCAAGGCTTATTTAAAATCAAAATATATTATGTAAATTCGCTGGTATAAATTCAATGATGGCATGTGAAGAGCTCTTTAGTTTTTTTGGAAATAAATCCTTTCAGAGGCTAAACTAAGACAGCACTAAGAAAAGTCTGAAAACAAAACTGTAAATCAAATTTTTCATTGCCATGCAAACATCTCAATAATTTCCACATTGTTTTTTTTTACTGCTCTGTTTTTTCTCCACTAGAATTCACCTCTGTGCAGAACTGCGGGGAAAGATTATTAGCTTTTCCAATTATAAAAAAAATTGTCATGAGGCAGAAGTTCTCTCTTACAAATTAGCACCTTGCTGATGCTGTTTTGGCAGGACAACTGAGAATATTGGCTTGTGTGAAGCCATGGAGTTCAGAGAAGCTTCCAAATGTAATCCTTCAAGAGAAGAGAGATTTTTAGAAAATCTATTTACTACATTCACTATTAATTGTTCACTATTGGCAGCATTTGTCTGCTGTTACAAACTACCCATGCAAACATAACAGACATTCCTGTTTATTTCTCTAATATAAGCCACATTTTTAAGAGATTATAAACAAGTAGCAATTAATTTTTTTATAAAATTAGGTTCTTCTTGGTGTAACTGTCATTCACCATATGCAAGATTTTCATCCTAGGAACTGCTATGTAACAATGCAACACTCAGCTCACATTTCACTGCCCACTGCATTCATTCCCATGTATGTATATTAGTCTAGTTTATATATAAATACATGACATGGTTATACAACTTTTGGATTAAAGGTATAAGTAAGTAACGAACAGCATCAGCTAGGACTGCCCATAAGAGTTCCTCTTAGCTATTCCCATGACATTTGATAACTCCCCCTTTAATTTACTTCAGGGTTTTCTGGCTATATCCACAAATACCACTTAAAAGTCCAGTAAAATATTTAACCATGTAACTAAGGAACTAATGCAGCCCAGTGTAAATGACAAGGTCCAGAACCACCTCCCTTCAGGAGCACAGCTACAGATGCCCCCAAGCAGCATGTTCTTTCATATTTCACGGTTATATGTGTTTTTATTCTGCTAGCCAGATCAGGCCCTTACTCTTCCAGCAATATGACCATTGGATTTCTCCAGCAAAGGCAGGAACACGAGGTTCTAAAAGGTTCAGAGTACTGCAGATTTTCATGGTTGAATCATTCAGGTTCAGGGCCGTCTACTTCTCCAGGTCTCACCACAGCATCCAAGATTTGAAGGCTCAGAGTTGCCAGTTATTCTGAGATATGATCTTAAGATGAAACATGGCCTCTATCTTCCATCTGTTGCACAGTCTTGGTTTAACCCTCACTCTGCAGCCAGCAGAGATATCAATCCCTTATGGGAAAGGGCTCCTGGGAACACAGAGATAGAAATACAGAAGAATGTCATTTTAAAACCAGGAAAAAAAAAAAAAAAGTCACTTTCAGGTGGTGGTACAGCCCTCTGAGCTAGCTCTGGGCTCCCCAGAAGAGGAGAAAAAATTCTATTGTTCTAATGTGAGGCTGAAGCCAGCCACAAACTTTATAGCTGTTACACAAGAGAAATAAGCACCTACATTGGATAAGGGGCACTAGTTATGTGTGTTTTGATGATAAAGACTATTTTTGTCCTGCTGCTCTTGCATGAAACAGGAGTACGGGGAGGGGGGGGAAGAGCTGGTTCAGGGTAACAGATGCCCTTAGTTTGCAGTTTCTGCTCTTTCATGTTTGATGGATGTCCTGCCAGCTCATCTGGGGAAGAGTTCATCCTCGCTCTCCGAATATGGCTTATCAGCTTTGGGTCTCTGTGGAAGCCTCTTTCTAAGTGCATGACATCTCTGGACGCCTGCAAAGTCATCCTATCTCTAAGCTAAGATTAGAATTTCAAACAAAACTTACTATGGAGCAGGATTTTCTGAAAGGGCTGGACACAACTATAATGTGGAAATTTCAGATTCATGTCTAAGCACATTATTTAATCCTTTTATTTTTATTTTTTTTTTAGATAGACATAATTGTGAAGTGATATTTACCATATTATCAGTAAATCTTCTGGGAGGAGGGGAATGAAAGAGCAAGAAGGAGATACATGAAGGGCCGTAACAACACTGGACCCAAACCTGCCATCAATTCTGATCATTTTTTTCCCTGAAAAGGCTGTGCTCACAGCACTCAGACACTGTGTTCCTTACCAAATGGGCTAGGAGGCATTTAAGGAGATTTTCCCAGCTATTACTTAAATCTCAGACTTAAATGTGCATGTGGCAAACAAGCAACTATTTCAAAGGTCAAAGGGGAATGCTTTTGGTAGCTGTCACTCTCCAGACCATATTCATACTTCAGGAAGTGGATGCTGTGCTCCAAAACGTGTCTGGTGCTCCTGATCTTCACATCCCTGTGGTCACAGCCCAGCAGGCTTCCTCAAAAATTCCCATGTAAGCAAGGATCTCCTCCTGTGACAGGGAAAGTCTTTCAGAACAGAGGAGAGGAAAAGGTGGGATTTTTATGGGCACTTTTCCTCCAGTGTAAAACGATCAGTAACTCTCGTTTAGTCACAGTGGGGTTGTGCCAAGACTATTCGCGTGTGCGTTTGATGGATCCCTTCCTATCTCAGCTGCAAAAATTCCAGCCTCTGCATGGTGCCCAGCTAAGGGTGAGGAAACCTCCAGCAGGACAGAAGGGAACACATGGGGCTCAGAGCTCACAGGGGAGTCTGACAGCCCCAACACTGCCATTGGTTTCTGTTCCCCCTGATCAGCTTGAAGAAGGTTGCTCCTTGCTCCCACCTGCCCTCAGATGGGATTTCCATCCATTTTCCCAAACTAGCTGCTAATCCATCTGTTAATTCTATGTCACACAGTCACTGCCAGCAGGGATGGAGCGAGCAGCACAGGGGCATCAGCTGAGTGAGAAGGGGCTGAAAACAGCCACACAGGTGGGCAACGCGCAGAGGTGACAAGTAAATAAAATCTTGATCTTTTTGTGTCCCTGTTTATAGAACTGTGGGTTTCAAGAGGAAACTGTGTGATTGGGCATGTGGCATGAGTCAGTTTGTGTCAGAAGCAAAGTATGAAATACAATTTGAGGATCTTATGAAAAAGTCAGGGGTGGAAGGTGTTCTACACAATTCCCAGAGAGTTCTCTATTTTTTTGAGTTGCAGCTGGCAGTCGTATTGGGGAATATCAATCTTGTTTCTGGCTCTGCTACTGAACAAATATTTCATAGAAGGAAAAAGGGAGAAAGGCAGAGAAAAAGCATAAGAAAAAGGAAAAAGAGAATTATTTTATGTGTATTCAATCTGTTATTTCCAAGTTACACCCAAGTGAGATGCACTTTTGGAGGCTACATAAAAAAAAACCAAACCAGCCCCACTAGACCTGCTCCTGCCACCCCATTTTTAGCAAGGTAAAGTTCTGAGTTCTCCAAGCCCAGCACAAGAAATTTCACAGCTGGCACCAACAAGGTTGATCCTTCAAATACCCACCCAAGTGACTTTATGTATTCGGTTTAGCACGTGATTTTTCAGACTGCAGCTGCTCATCTGCCTAAAGATAATTTCCCATACAAATGTTCAGCTAATTGCCTAATATGACCGAGGCTTTGTGTCTGTCTCTTTTCTGGCTACTGGGTATGTGGTATTGGCAAAGGAGAGCGCTAGAGAAGTTTCCAGGAATCACCCATCTATTTAAAGCTAAGCACGTGCATGTGTTCAGCAGGGTGGATATCTTCAAGCTGAGGATTACACTGCCTGTCAAATGTGTCTTCTCAGTTTTTCCAAGCCTGAATATGTTTAAAACCTTCCTGATGGCAGCAGGCCTGTCTAACTTTTCTTTCTCTAGTTTACAGAGAGGAGTTAAAGTATTTCGTTCTGTGTAAATTTTATGACATATAGGTAATTTGATTGATACACAGAAAAGTTTAGAAACTTCCCTACTGTACACAGACACACATTCCTCGGATATGGAGGGGAGGGTTAATCTGACACGATGAAATCTCTGCACTTTACTTCATTAAAATCTAAATTTAGACTTTTCCATAAAACTGATGTACTGTTTATTCTTCTTATTACAAACCCTAAGACTTCAGGGGAAAAAAAAAAGAAAAACAAAGAAAAGCGCTGCCATTTCCAAGAATGCAAGTTTCCATTAAACACAAGAGCCAAATCTGTAAACCTCAACCGGTGGGAAAGCACAAAACTTGAGTGATTTCACTGGGGTTTTTTGTCATTGTGCATAATTTCTCATATACCCATCCCAAACACCAATGCCCATCTGCCAGTGCTGGTTGCCCAGTTGAACATTGTAATGGGCCTGACTCTGCCCAACAATAGCTGTGACCCACGAAGAGGCATGTCTTCTTTCTTTTCTTGCAGAGACAGGTAACTAACTTTGTCAAAGGCAGCAAAGGCCGTGAGATTCTGACTTTGGTCTCCCCAACTCTGACGCACGTACTTTGCTTTCTCCTCGCCAGCTGCCTCAGCCAGATGCGAGGTAAGATAAAGCCAGGAAAGCGCAGCTCTTGGCTTCCCAGGGCTAGCAATAAGGAGCACAGCCGGGGCTGGCTTTGCATATGCCCAAAGGAAAGCCACGAACCAGCCGTGCGAGCACCTTGCTCCTCTGCCAAGCGGGGTGGTCCCAACCTAAACCCACCCACCCCCTCCATCCTCCGCAGGCACCGCGCAAGGCAAGGAGCGCNCCCGCGTCCCGCCCCGTCGCGGTAAGTGCCGGCGGGGCGGGGGGTCCCTGCGAGGCGCTGGGGCAGTCGGGCAGCCCCTGCCCTGCCCCCGGTGGGACGGGCCAGCCCGTCGGAGAGCCGGGCTCTCCGTGCGTTTGTTCTGTCACCCGTTCGGGGACAAAGTTTGGGAATAAAGGGAGGGTTTCCCTGCCTCATCTCGGAAGGGAAGGAGAGCTCTGAAGGGGAAGTGCGACCGCCTGCTCCCTGGAGTCCCGTTCCCTGTTTCCCGCTCCTCCGGCTCGGCTCCTTCTTGTGATGCTCGCGGGGGACGGGGCAGCGGCGCTCCGCGGGGTGCGGGGTGCGCTGCGGGGCTGTGGCCGTAAGGAATGAGTTTCCACGCTCTCTCCACAGACTAACCTCGGCTCAAATCACCAACGTCTGATTCTTCAGGTCCCGAAGGATGCGAATAACTTAGTGCTTCGTGTTCTGGTACCCACCTGGGCACCGCTGTCTGCTGGAGAAACAGCCTGAGGAACAGACCTGGTTCTTTCACGGTACTTTACCCCGAGTTTGTGATGCTGTTCTGCAGTTTTCCCTTCCTGCAAGGAGTGAACAAATAGCGTCTCTTGCTTCTGTTAGGAGCTGATAGCAACTACTCGTTCAAAAATGGTGATCTGAAAGAGGGAGGGCACTGCAGAA
Source organism: Pitta sordida (assembly GCA_013390025.1). NCBI lineage: Eukaryota > Metazoa > Chordata > Aves > Passeriformes > Pittidae > Pitta > Pitta sordida. The sequence goes on along the minus strand of WEKX01010595.1, from coordinate 104,462 downwards.
TTAGCCTTTGATATATTGGGGTTTGGTAAGGGGTAGCTAATTGAGGCTTTTTGCTGTAGTGCACAGGTGACAAATTTGACCAAGTTCTCTCTTTTTTACAGGGTAGACTGAGCCCTACAGAGACGTACTAGAGGGACCCCCGCCCCCCCCTTGTTTCTCATCTCCGTGGGTGGACTATGGTGGCAGGAAGATGTTGGCTCGCAAGAGTATCATCCCTGAAGAGTATGTGTTGGCACGGATCGCTGCCGAGAACCTGCGCAAGCCGCGCATCCGAGACCGGCCGCGCAAAGCCCGGTTCATCGCCAAGAACGGGGCGTGCAACCTGGCACACAAGAACATCCGCGAGCAGGGGCGATTCCTGCAAGACATTTTCACCACCTTGGTGGACCTGAAGTGGCGTCACACGCTGGTCATCTTTACCATGTCCTTCCTGTGCAGCTGGCTGCTCTTTGCCATGATGTGGTGGCTGGTGGCTTTTGCCCACGGCGACATGGACCCAAGCACAGAAAACATGACAAACAGCACCAAGTGGACGCCATGCGTGACGTGTGTCAGGTAAAGTAAGGTTGGTGGGGTGAAGGAAGGGTGGGAACACTGCTGCCTGCTGTCCTGGCATTATCTAAAATGCAGCTTTTGGTTTACATGGTTGAGACAGCTGAAAAGTGCAGTGTTTTCCTCTAGATTACTTATATTCAGCAAGCCTCCCGGGCTTGGAAAATACTGTACTGTAGATTTCTTTGATTCCTTACAGGATCTGAGAGAGAGGGAGACCTGCTGCTTTTCATGTGTCTCCACACTCTGTGGGTAACATACCTTGCCTGTCGAGATAAGAGCCTGCTGCAAGAGTGGGTATGTGTTATATGTATTGTAACGTTGTCTACGGCAGCGGGGGCATCTCCAGAGTGGTGCCCGTGGTCACTCCAGAGAGGTACCTGAGAGGCAGGACACCAGCCATGGGTGACAGGCAGGGCACCTGCTGTGGGTGCCAGGCAGGACCAGCAGGAAGTGTGTCACTTAGGGCAAAACTAGATGTCTTTTGAGAAGACTATCACGGGACAGTTAAATATGGGGTGCTGCAACATACCTTGATGAAGGCACAAGCCACCAGTTTGACAGAGGAACAGTTTCCACAGTGAACGCAGTGTGTCAGACAGTGAAAGCTCATGGGATGACTAGATTAAATGTCACCTATTAAAGTATTTTACCTTCCACCCCCAAACTGGTTAAGGCACTGATAAACTGGCACATATATACACAGAAGAGAAGACTGTTTATTACCGGGAGGTGGGGTAAGAAATAAGATTGCTTCAGCATCTTATCAGTTCAATCTCTTTCTATAGCCATAGGTGTTTAGGGATAAAGGTCCTGGTTTGGAGTCACCATACTGCCCCAGATCAGCTGCAGTCAGACATTGCAGTGCTGTGAGGGTCTGGGGTTCTGCAGGGTCCTCTGAGATATCTGATCCTCTGAGGGTCTGGGGTTCTGCAGGGTCCTCTGAGATATCTGATCCTCTGAGGGTCTGGGGTTCTGCAGGGTCCTCTGAGATATCTGATCCTCTGAGGGTCTGGGGTTCTGCAGGGTCCTCTGAGATATCTGATCCTCTGAGGACCACTTCTCTTTTCTCCTTTCTCCTACATGATTCTGAGGCACCTCATCAAATTTGAAGGGACATTGTATCTGCCTCATAATGGAGCAGGAACTTGATTTTCCCTTTGTTTTGACAATTTTTTGCTAAACCCAAGCTAAAGGAAATGGGGATTTTTCTAAGCTAACCTTCATTAGGTTTGGGGGGATTGGAGCAGGGGTTGCTGTCTCACTTCTTCTCCAATGTGTGGCCACTCTGAAACGAGATGTCATGACCCATCTTGCGCTCGCTGGAGCATTACCCCTGCCATTTCTGGGATTTGTGGGATTTGTCCAACCAGAATTAGCAAGTAGCTGCAACCCTACAGCTCTTCAGGGTCAGCTGAGGGGACATCCCTCTGCGTGGTTGGCAGCTCCCTCAGCTTGTCCCACCCCACAGGGCTCCCTGCAGAGCCTGAGTCAGCTGCCAAGGGCCTTGTGCCGCTGGGATCAGGCACATCCACAGCCAGGACTCTGCCCCTTACTCCCTCCCCACAGCCCCGGCAGCAGCAGCCCCACACTGGCACCTTTTCCAGGATGTTTCCTGCCAGGACAGCCAGGAGGAGTGCTAAAAGTAGAGTGAATTAATCAGGGTCAAACAAGACACATCCCTCCCTCGTGCAAATACCTGGGGTAGTTCAGCCAACAGCTGCTCAGCTGTCCATGTCCAAGACATGGAAAGTCTTTTCCCTTCACAGTGAAATACTTGGTCTTGTTAAATCTGGCTGCCACTTTGGGTCAAAGCCATGAAGTAACAATTGCAATTGCTGACATTTTTAAGAGTGGCGAGTTGTTTGGTGTAAAATATCTTTAATATCGCAATGATGTGTACGCCAAAACAATGGCAAATAATTTTTAACCCACTTCCTTGAGATTTAGGCCCATGGATATTTCAGGGGAGCTTTCTTAGGTAAGTGCCATTATGGATTCATGGGAAAACTGGCCTTTGAAATTTAAACCAGTGCCTAGAACTTGCATGGCACTTCAATTTTTCAAAGTACTGTAGAAATTTCTAAGTCTCACAGCTCTGCCACAGAAAGCAAACCCTATCCAAGAAGGAAAACTGCTACACAGCTGTAAGGGGAAGGACCCGGGAACAGTGTGGTTTGGAATTTCTGGCTCCCTTTTCACATGGTCCAAATACTTTACAAGTTAAAAAAAATATATTTTCTTTATTTTGTTTTTCTTTTTAAAAGGAGTATCGTTAAGGGAAATCAAAATATTTACTCTGCAGAGTTTAAATGAAATTAAGCTGAATTAAGTTTACTCCAGAAGCTTCATTCTGCATGTAACTAAATATTCATGAGCATATGGAATATATTAATTAACTCCTTCGCCTCTGATTTCTTCAGAGTGAAATGCAAAAATAAACCCACTCAGTACAAAGGAATCTGTTAAAAATTAAAAAAAACTTAGAAAAGGGAAAGAGTTCTTTCAGAGGTGTCTCTGCAGAGACTGGCTGGTTTTCTGAAAGACGGACTTTCTCATTCTGTAGAAATTTATCCCTGATATTGTCCATGTTATTTTAATATCTCCTCATGACCCCAGTGAAAAGTCAGTTAGGACAAAAAAAGGAAAAAAATATTTAAAAGCAGCTTAATTGAATAGTAAACCATATCCAGTGTATGATTTAGACCTGTCTTTATGGGCAGATGTATTTTCCATAGGTAATGTCCTGTTGGGCGTGGTGATGATTGAAATCTGGTGGATTGCACTGTGTCAAAAAGGTGACTGTGATATTAGTTCATATGAGACCCCAATATGCTGCAAGTTTACCAGATAAACCCCAAGCTACTGATTTTAGACACAAATGACTTTGGTGAAGGATGTCTTTGATTATAAAAGGAAATTAAAGACCCTGGTACATACAGGGGATATGACATTGTGGGCTACGATAAATAATGTATTCTGGAAGGTTTTTGGACAGGATTTTGTGATGTCCAGCACTGTAGGGCATTTAACATAACCCACACTTCTACAACCCACTTCTATGGGGTAATTTTCCAGCTGGTCTTGCCATGGCAATGAGTGAAGCCCAAACCCTGGGTCTCAGGATGTGCAGGAGTCACAGTGGAGGCCACTGGCCTCTCCCGGCAGCCTGATCCTGCAGCTTCTGTCACAAGGCAAGCAAAGCAAGCAAAGGAAGTATCACAAATCAGGGAGTGTCCCTTTTCCCTCCAAGAATTTCTGGGTCATGATTCAGGTAGTATGAATGAAATGCTGCAGTTTTCCCTGTTTCCTTTCCCTACAGAGGCTGATGGAAGAATCTTGATGAGATTGTATTGCCAAAACCACCTGTCTCCACTAAGAGCTTCATGGGATGGAGCAGGTGGAAACCCCAGGTGTTGCAGAGCTGTTGACGTACATAGTGTTCCTGAATAGGTGACCCTGAGCTGCTCAGGGTCACCTCGTGTTACAGACGGTCTTTTAGGAGCTCAGGCTCTGAGGTCTTCCCTGCAACCATCCGATACTACACCAACCACACAAAAACATAGTATCACAGTATCACAGTGCTGATAAGATTGGAAAGACCTTGAAGATCATCAAGTCCAACTTATAAGCACCAAGCACACCATGGCTTTGCTGGTGTTAACAGAAAGCTTAAATATAGCAGAACTGTACAAAGAAGTCCTTCAGTTTGCTTCTACAAAGTGTGTGTTAACAGTTTCTCAGTTTGTGTTCTGTGTCCTGACAGTTGACTTTGTGCAATCTTCTCCTACAGGTCTTTCACCTCCGCTTTCCTCTTCTCCATTGAAGTTCAAGTGACCATTGGATTTGGGGGCAGGATGATGACAGAGGAATGTCCCTTGGCCATCACGGTGTTGATCCTGCAAAACATTGTGGGTCTGATCATCAATGCTGTCATGCTGGGCTGCATATTCATGAAAACAGCTCAAGCTCACAGGCGGGCTGAGACCCTGATTTTCAGCCGCCAGGCCGTCATCGCGGTTCGGAATGGCAAACTCTGCTTCATGTTCCGAGTGGGAGACCTGAGGAAGAGCATGATCATTAGTGCCTCGGTGAGAATCCAGGTTGTGAGGAAGACTACCACCCCTGAAGGAGAAGTCATACCCATTCACCAGGTAGATATCCCTGTGGACAACCCCATTGAGAGCAACAATATTTTCCTCGTGGCTCCGTTGATCATTTGTCATGTCATAGACAAGCGGAGCCCTCTTTATGATATCTCCGCCGCTGACCTGGCGATCCAGGACCTGGAGCTCATCGTGATACTTGAAGGAGTGGTGGAAACAACCGGCATCACGACGCAGGCGAGAACCTCCTACGTGGCAGAGGAGATCCTGTGGGGTCACCGCTTCGTGCCCATTGTCACTGAAGAGGAAGGTGTGTACGCAGTCGACTACTCAAAGTTTGGCAACACCATCAAAGTGGCAGCGCCACGGTGCAGCGCTCGGGAGCTTGACGAGAAGCCATCCATCCTCATCCAGACCCTGCAGAAGAGCGAGCTGTCCCACCAAAACTCCCTGCGGAAACGCAACTCCATGAGGAGGAACAACTCCATTCGGAGGAGCAACTCCATGAGGAGAACCAACTCCTCCCTCATCGTGCCCAAAGTGCAGTTCATCACGCCTGAGGGGAGCCAGAGTGCCTCAGAAACGTGATGCACAGCTTTGTGGGAGGTCACTGGGCTTTGGAAGGAGGAGGCACCTGTGGCGGTTTTGCTTAAAATTTCTCTTACTTAGGAAAACAAGATGCAGAAGAGAACCGTGCAAGAATTATTTATTCCATTACTTACTGAAAGCACCACGTAATGGCATAAGGAAACACTTTAGCACTTAGTGTATGAATTAATAAAAAATGGCACGTACACTAAAGAAAACACAGTTCACTCATGTAATATAATGTGTATTTATACTTGTTTTAATGGCATGCTAATTTTTTTAATCATATTTTCCCTATCAGGGGTCTCTTTTTTATCTGCTACTGGCTGTCACAAAATGTGGGGTAGTTACGCACCTGCAGGCAGAAGCAAGTGCTTTTAAAAACCTTATGCATACAGCAGCTCCCATGGATTTTGAATGAGATATTTGGATGTTGGTCTTTTTGGTGTGAATTCCAAGGCATCAGTTCTTTTAAAAGGAGTAGCTAAATTCCTCAGTGATTTCACCGGAGGAGAGAGACACCACTTTACCTTCACTTTCCAGGCTTTTTCTTTTCATTGGTTCATGGCAAGGGCATTTTGAGAGCAAATTCAGGTCAGGTGAAGTGACCTGTCCATCCCACAGGAAAACTAGTGCTACTCTGGGCAGCACTGGCAGGAAAACCAGTGGAACAGTGGAGAGATACTCACCTGCAGGACAACACACATCTGAGTAGCCCAAGCTGAGAAAGCCCAGTCCTCCGGGCTGCCACCTGAGCATCTCTTCCACTGAAATAATCCAACCTGGAAAAAGCAAATGCCTCTTTAACATCCTCTTCGTAACAGTGGAAAACCAAGTCCTGGTTTGTTTTCTCTTTTAGCCTCAAGCATGGAAGGCAACACACGTACTTCCTTCACTTACAGTATTTTTCACAGGATTAAGTCTGTTTGCTCCAGTAGAACGTTACATTTTGCCAGTGGGAATTCATGAATGGGAATCTGAGGGAACCATGCCAATAATATTAAAGAAAGTATTTTCAAAACCGTCTGAATGATGTTCAGGGGGACCTGGAGGCTGAATTACTATTTTTTTCAGCAGCGTCTCACTTGTGTTTTTATATAACCTGGCATTGAGAATTGGCATTAAACAGCTTTTCTCTTCCAATTAAAATGAGCATTTGTTACCTAGAGCCTTCCCAAAAATGTCATCACAGGTTTTTCTACAAGAATACATAAATATACAAGTACTAATTGTAACATATTTGGAAATTCTAAATTGGTACCTGCTTTTTTCCTCTGCCAATAAGAAGCATAATTATGGACAAATTCCCTCAAATTTCTTACAAAAGTTGCCTTGTGTCTGTGGCTCAGGAGAAGTTCTATCCTTGCAATGACTCTCTGAGCCACTCAACCATTTAAATACTTCTGCAATTTTAAATATTTGCTTATTCCTGTCAGGTAGAACGGTCGAAAGCAATGCTGGATTCTCATTCTCTTTGGAAGTTGGTTCATCAGCAGTTGCATGGACGGTTTTCAGGCTTTGTATGGTTTTGTTTGGTGGCAGGGAGGGGCATTGCTCTGCAGTGTAGACTCCCTACGTTTGTAGCAGGTGCTCTCCAGAACATCAACTCTGACAAATTACTGCATCTGAAGCAGTAGTGGAAATGGAAGTTTCTGCTAAAAGCATTCATTCTCTGGCCTGCCCACTAATGTTCTGGAAGAATGGATGGTGAACATCTGGAGAGATTAATCTGTCCATTGTGTGTCCAAACAATGAACATCTGCAGCTTCCAAGAGGAGCCCGAGCAAAGCATATACAATTTATCTCTGGCCTGTGTTTCCAGGGCTGTGAATTTCTTTGAGGCTGTCTGTTTGATACATGGTTAAGTCAGATGCTGTACAAAAGCAGATTTTCTACAAAATAAAAAAGTGACAAGTATGTTTTCTTCCGTCTCTGATTTTTCCCTATTTCTTTGCTGTTATTCTTTGTATTCTGCATGCATTCTTCTATACTTTCAATCATTATATCCCAGCCTTTTCCACAGTCCTTTTGAATAATAATTTTATATTGTCGCGATATTCTCTGAGTATTTCAGATGTGCTTTTTTCACCCAGAAACATTTTTCATTTTCCCCTTAATACGTTCTTCCTTCCAATTTTTATTTCATTTTCACCTCTCTGCTTTACACCTCATGTACTCTGTTTCTTGTAAGACTGTTATAGGGGTATTGGTATGTTGGGATAACACTAAGACACATCAGTCATTTGCTAGGATGCTGAACAGATACACAAGGCAGACCCTTGTGCCATGAGTGTCATGTTCACATGTGCTGTGATTCTGCTCCGTGCAGAAAACCCTTTATTGCAGAGTCCTTTCTCTGGCAAGTTTTGCAGACCTGGAAGGGGCCAGTGGCAGAAGCAGCCAGCTGTGAAGTAGGGAAGGGGTTTTGGGAGCTGCATTCCTCATTGAAAGAACACGTTTCAGACACAGCTTGGCAATATTGTGCCTTCTGAGAGGGGATGAGCTGGCAAGGCCATAGCTCAGTATGTTTAATTATTTATTCTCCCTGGTGAGTTTATCAGAAAGAGGCTTTATTTTAAATTTGAAGTTTTCTGTGTTTAATGTAGACTGCCAAGTTAAGAAGGAGAGACGAGACTGCTACCAAATACTGCTGACAGTTCATGTTGGCATTTAACCATCCATCTCTCTCATTTATAATAATTAGAGGCAATAACATATAAGCAGCATCCCTTCACACTTATTTGTGTCCCTACCATTCCCAGACCTCTGCAACATCATATAACTGGAACTGCATTACTTGATATTGCTTATTCTATGTATTTAATATGGTTTTGCTCTTTGAACAGGCTACCAGACAGGTGTCACCGAAGACCAAAACTATTTTCTAAGTGTAGAAAAGTGATTGTAAAGACCTTACAGGTCAGGTCTAATGGCTAGGACTGCGTTTTATTTTTTCTTTCTATCTTTCATTTAAAGAACTTCTCTGTTTTAAGCACTAAAAGTGGCAGTAAGACCTTTTGTCCGATTTTTGGGTGCCCAGAAGATTCAGAATTACCCTGGTGGGGATACAGAGAGCAAATAAACACAGAGTTTGCTTATAGGGGATATGAAGATTAATGCTCCAGGGTTGCAGCCGGTGTCTGAGGAACAGAAGCCAGGGACGGAAGTAGGACCTCGACAGGTGTGCACCCTGAGCAGGGTGGGTAGATCAGGTCTCTGCAGGAGGGCTGGCACACCACAAACAAAAAGATTCCTCCATAAGACCCAGTGGAGCAGTGAAGCCACAGGAGACCCCCAGCTGCAGCCAGGCCTTGCCAGGACGTGCAACACGCAGTCAGTCATTGAGTGCATCCTGGAGCCAGAAAAGTGTGGCTCCATGGAGGAGAGCACTGCTAATCCCGGCTGCCCAGAGAGGTGGTGGATGCCCCACCCCTGGAAACATCCAAGGTCAGGCTGCACAAGGCTCTGAGCAGCCTGACCTCGTTGAAGACATCCCTGCCTATTGCAGGGGGTTTGGGCTAGGTGACCTTTAAAGGTCCCTTGCAACCCGAACTATCCTATGATGCTGTGACACTACTGTCTGCTCAGAGACACCTCTTGGGAGCTCTCCAGTGCACCCAGCTGCATCCTGCTCTGCATACCAGGCCTTAAACCTGCTGCAAGACACTCTTGGAACCTCTCTGTTACCCCTGGCATCACTGTGGCCTCATAAAATGATTCCCTCTCTGGAGTATTGCTTCATGGGCACGTGTTGCACCACAGCAGTTTGCCCTCACCAGCTGGTTGGCCCCCTCCACAGAAGGGTTAACCCAAGCTTTTTGGGATACTCAAGACAACAAGAGAGCCAGAAATATATTCTGATTTACATGAGTTAATACCTCATGTATGCAATAGGCCTTTGCCCTAAAGCAATGGCCATCAGGTCATTCCAGGGGCCCAGGACTCGACTTGCCTGACATCCACTATGAATGTATTTCACAAAGGATGTGCCTCATCTATACTGCATAAAGTTCAGGCCAGGAATCCTGCTTTTGCTTTTCCATCTGGAAAGCAGTATGGATACATTCTTTCTGACTGGAAAAAAACACGGCTAATTATCCATATCTTTTCTTCCCTTCACAAATTAGAGATCGAGGACATTTTCTGAAACCAGTTTCCAAGCACTCCAGTCAAGCAAATGCTTGTGGCAGCAAGCTGCAAATGTAGTTAGCCCAAGGCCAGAAAGGAATTTTGACTGGAGAAAAAAAATTAGACACTGTGTGATGAAAGGAATAAAGCTTTCATTATTTTGACAAAATACTACATATTCTCTGCGGAGCTTGATATTTTCCCCACATTGGTGGTGGTTTGGAAGGCACCATCAAGCAAGACTCATGATTTTGCGTTGTGCTATTAGCAAGAGGGTTTTGTAGCCTCAGCACAACCTCCTACAACCGTGTGACAGCCTGATGTCTGGGTGTTTGCTGTCACCAAACGTGATGCTGGGGGTTTGTGGTGATCTGGGTGGTGTTTGACTCCAGGAGACACCAGACTCTACCTGGAGTGATGCTGGGGCTCGTGGAAGTGGCGTTAGGGCTGGAGGCAGTGAAAACCCTGGTTTCAGTTCCCTCATTTGGTGGCTTTTCCCCAGGAGCAGATTGGGAAGTGCTGTGGCTCCCAAGGTGCTTTGGACAAGTTGTTCTACCAGGAAGATGTCACTCTTCGTGTCAGGCTGATGGGGGACACTCTTGCTGTGTGTGATGGATGGCAGAGAAATACAAAATGATGCTGTCAATTCCCACTTCTCTAATGCAAATTTCCTGCTCTGGGTTGCTTGCATAGCCAGGTGAGAGTTAACTTTTTCTTCCCCAAATGCTTGTATTAGAATGTTTTTACCCCTATATTTATGTTTCCATCCCATCCAGACTAATCTGAGCTGATAGGCAAGAATTTCTAATACCCCTGGCATATTAATAATGCTTCTCAGCCCTATCTCCTTGAATTATGTTTCCTATTTTTCCCTAAAGAATTCTTTGAACTTAAAACCAAAAAGATTTCTCATGTGATAACTGGACAGTCAAGATAAAATATGCTCCCACATTTCCTTATTGGACAGTGAAGAGAGATTTAGGCTGCAGAGACAAGATCAGTATTGTCCAACAGAAACAGCCACAGAGATTGAGGCCCTCACAGTCAACACATATCACCAAGGGGCTTGGATTAAAAGAAATATTTTAAAATCTAAGTATTCAATGGGTTTCTGGCTGAGTATTCTCAGAACACTGATGAGTTGTTGGCTAATGGTGAAGGGAATATCCTGGGACCACCAAGACACACTAGAATGTAAGAAAGCCAAAATACATGAAATCAAGGAAAATCTTGTCCATACTTCAGTCATTGCAACCAATTATTTTAACATTTAGCTTATTAAAAATCCAAAGAGGCAAACAAAGAAGTGGTGGACTCTCTCTTCACCTTTACCAAAGTTTTAACACCTTTTTTTTTCCTACTCTAAAAATGTTGATCTGTGTGAAGACATTATTCCTCCACACAAACAGGCTGGAATTTTTTGGAAGATACATGTTAATCTCAACACATTTTCTGGGCAGGAGTCACTGTGTATGATGTCACGGCCTGTGCTGCTCAGTCTGTCAGATGGGATGATCTAGTGGTCCCTGCTGCATCCCAAAGTTATGGATAGGGAGAGCTAATGAGTTTTGTTCAAGAGATGGACTTTCTCTGAGACTTAAATTAATCTCCCACTGAGGGGAAAAAAACCCCCACGGGATAAAAAAGCCCAGCAGAGCTAGGCATCTCCAGATGGTTGATTTATTTTGACAATTGCATTTCAGTGCTAGTTATGGATTCTTCAAACAGTATTGACAAATGTCCCTGGGGATAATTAGCAGAAATTAGGGTATCTTATCGTTATGGGAGTTTACTTGGCTTCCTACTGTTGTTGTATTTTGGCTTTGTAGCAGGGATGGGAAAGCCAGCTTCTGTGTGGGCCCAAGTGAAATTGTATTCCTTGGCTTCATGGTCTGAGGTCTACTGCAAAGACCATTAAAGTGAGGAATGGCACTGGAGTGGCTGCAAAGGGCTCTTGTGGTTTGGGGCTCAGTGTCTGCCTCATCCAGGGAACATCACTGCTTGCCTCAAGTGCATTTAATTTATTTTTTTTTTTTGTAACCACAATAGCCATGAAGATTAATTGCCCAGTCTCGTTATCCTTCAGGATATATTTTTTGATGTTAGGTCTTTGATTCTGTGTGATCCAGGCTGGCCTGTCAAGAAAGGGCTGATTCTGGTGACTGTCAGGGTTTTCAGATTCAGTCAAGGTCAGGACATGAAACAAAACTGGAGGGTTGTGACGCCCAGTAAAAGGAACTGCTGAGTTTGAGTGAGAGCAAGTGACAATTGTTAGCCCCCTGGGTGGTCAGCTTTTCATCCCACAGCTTTTCAAAAATATATCAAATACTAATAAATGTTGCCTGTTCAGCCATAGCTAGTGTTTTAAATCATATTATAAACAGATGCTATTCCTGGCTGATCAGATTAAATTGTTTGTGATGTGCTGTTTTTTCCATATACAAAATCTCACTGCATTCTTTAAATATTTTGTGTTAAATGAAGAGTGTAATAAAATTGCTGAACTGAGGCTCTCCTTATAGCCAGCCCCTTTGTACTGCCTATACATCCATATGAAAAATGGAATACAAGTCTGAATGTTCGCCTTGAAATATTAAATTCAACTTAATTTTCAAGACATAAATGTCCTTTGGTTTATATTGGTATTAAGTATGTTGTTATCAGTCCTGGGTGCTTTCCTTAAGGCACAATAACCTGTTCAAATTACAATTCAGATACTCTAAAGTATCTGAAGTTAAAGATAAAAAAAACCCCAGGCAATGAGGAAAGAGTAAGTTTATAGTTTGATCAGCTGCTAGACTACAATAAAATTGCTTAGGATATTCCATCATGTTTCTGTGAAGGTTTGTAGGAGATTGTGCAACTGAAGCCAAGTTTTCCAATGTGTCCTTTTACAGGGATTTAAAAAAAAAATTCAGTGGAGCCACTAGTGCCTCTTCTGCCAATGAAGGTCCTAAGAAAAAACCACTGTGTTTTTTGTTTTTTCCCCCTTGCTTCAGTCCTAATAGATGTTTCACCTCTGTTTAGTTAAACTTGGAAACAGCGCAACCCAAATCACACACAAGCCCCTGAAATATTTCCTCACAATAGTTTAAAACCTCTTATGTTCATAAGTAATGGAAAATCCTATGTTTAAAATGCAAAGGGGGGAGCTGGAGAATATCCAGGGCTAATGTACTTCGGTCATATCATTTACTAGAGGAAAGGCACAAACCAGAGAAACTAGATTTTCAGATGACTAAAATAAAGATTTCTTGACCATGCACTGAATGGTGGGTGAAACAGTCTTCAAAGGAGAGGTACCAGAAAATGTGCTCATGGATATGTTCAAAGTGAAGTTGTACACAGACATGTACAAGCACAGTAATTTTACATTGAATGGAAACAGGTAGATTAAGTCAACCATATCTTTCTCATTCCAGATGTCAACATCTGAATGCTCACTCATGGAAATATGATTTTAGGTGTGCAAACACCTTCCACGGTGTTTGCAATTCAGTGCAAATCACTCAGCTGGCAACTGGTAATAATTCCTTATGTCTTTCCAGCATCACACATCTGTGTATATTAATGCATCCTTTCCTATTCCACTTCAAGCACAGGACTATTGATTCCCGAGTAAACCCCTTACATTTAAATTCTCCTCATGTACATGACCAGAGAAAAGGAGAAAACTTGTTTAACTTGGTATTTACATAAATACATACATATACCTGTATATATCTGCGTGTATGTGTGTGTGTATATATATACATATGGATATATATGAATAGTCAAGTGTTTGCACTGCCAGATTTGACAGTAGGAATTGTCCTGGTTATTTTAACTTTGGTTTTCCAGCCCGAAGGTTCCACTTACAGTTTAGTCTCTGGCCATATACACACAAATTTCATATATATCTCATGATTCCTCGTGTCTCAGGGACCCCATCATGTACTTCAGAGAGCAGAAGATCATCATTGTGATGGGGCTTCTCTCCTACCAGGGGCCTCAACTCACCCCACTGACATTTGAGCAAGGCCACCAGCTCCATCTCTTCTGGCAAACGTTAAGAAAGGTCTGACACAGCAGAAGATGATTTTTTTAAAAATTTGTTTGTGTGAACAGGCTGTGAAGTGAGAATTTTCATCCTTATTAGTTCAACCTAGCAGTGATTAATGTGACATGATGTCACAGTAGAAGCACTGATTTTGAGACTGATTTTTGTTTGTGTTGGTTTAGATTTCTGTCAAGTATCTCAGCGAGTTTCACATGATCCCTTTGCTCTTTGAAGTTTTCCACTTGACTTACACGTATGTTTCTAGTGGTAGAGAGGGGCTGGTACATGCCAGTGTGCCACCTGGACAGAAAACAGGGCAGGATAAACACTAAGTGAAACTTCTCTTTCTTCCCTCATTATGATTTCCAGGCATTTTGTGTGGGTACTTCAGGAATGCCATTTGGAGTTCGACACAAGGCAAATTAACTGCAATGGAGAAATGCACAAGTAGTGCCTGTGCAACTTCACATTCAAAGATTGTTGATGTCTTGTTCCTGGACTTTTTTTTTGTGAAAAGGGTTTTCTTAGTAGAAACAGATTTCAGGTGTCGCTTTGAAAAGCTTGCCTGTAGTAATTTGGGACGTGAAATTATCAAAAGGCCGTGACATTTCAACTCAGTAAAACTGCCACATATACAGACCCATCTACCCAACAGCACCAGCCGTGGCACGCACATGGAAGAGGGCAAAAATGTGAAACACTCATCAGAAAAAGTTGCAGCAGGCTTTTCATTTGCTTGCTCTCAGTACCACTCATTGCCCCAGGGAGCCCCCCGAGTGCCCCCAGCCATGGCTGGTGCTGCACGGGGAGCAGCACACACTGTGTGGGACACGCATTCCCGTCAGGAATTTCGGCAGCGACCACACTGCTACGTGCTGCCCCAGTCACATCAGCAGGGACTCGCTTCCAGCTGTGTCAAATGCCATGGCCATGTGAACTTCACAGCAGCAGCGAAGATGAGCCCAGGATCTTGCTCTCAAAAGCACATGTGCCTGATTTCCCCCCAGGGAAGGTTTGCTCAGAGCTGCCAGAGCACGGTTCAAAGGACTGTCAAAGGCAAACCAGATTCCTGCCTCCCTTCCATGACTTTTGCTTTTCGTCTAGCTAAACAATTGAGTATTGCACGTGAGGGTCTTGCATATGCTCAGGAATAGTCCCTTGTGTCCTCTGACTGAGCATGAAGGAACCTGATTCTCTGTAATAAACGGTGGGTATGTGAATGCTGGCACAGTTCCTATGGCTGGGCTACTACAGAGAATCAGCTCAACAAGTGGTTGCTGGGACAAAAAAGGAGAAAGCCCGAGACTGGTAGGACAAGCCACCTGTAATGACAGGCCAAACAGGAGACTGGAGCTATCAGAGACAGCAGACTTGAAGGAACACATCATCCAAGGAAAGAGAAGACAGCTCCTCACAGGCTCATTGGGAAGGCACTGAAGGAGTCAAGAGCTGGCTGGCTTTTAAGGGAAGCAGAAGTGAATGTCAGCTGCTTAGTTTTAAAAACATTTCTTACTAAGTGTACTATTCTTTTTCATAAAGCAAATGTGATTTTAGTTTATTTCAGATCAAAGACTTCTGAAAGGGAGATCTGCAAGTGAATTCCAGTTGTGCTGGGAATGACATGCTAAGACACAGACACCCAATAGAGTGTGAACTGTCTGCTAATATGAATAAATGTAACATAGTTAAAACACCGAGAACCCTGTTACCCACTGAGATAGACAGTGTTCAAGGCCAGGCTAGAGGGGAATCTCACAGCCTGGTTTGGTGAAAGGTGTCCCTGCCCGTGGCAGGGGGTTGGAACCAGATTATCTTTCAGGCTTCATCCAACCCAAACCATTCTGTGATTTTATGAAACACTTTAACATCTCTAAATTCCTAAACAGTTCAACAATCCATGTACTCCTGTGTTAAATTAGAAAGATTCTCAAGGAAGCCTCTGAAGTTAAAGATATGGTTAAGAGTCCAGGCAGGAAGAGCACTCAAAGGGAAAAGCAGCAGGATCTCCAGAGCATAAAGCTGTTTAGCAGAGTTTTCCTAATCCTGAAGCAGACCTTCCCAAGCAGCGTGGGTGTGTGCCTTTCAGCCCCAGGGAGCTTTTTAACCCTAAACTGACATACAACCATCAGCATCTCTGTTTAGACATTTCGATACAACCTCTGACTGAAAAGGAAATGGCACTGAGTTGCCTTTTCCTTCCATGTGGCAGGAGGGTACTTCTGTTTCCTAGGTTTCTGATATAAATAAAAAAGGAAAGACCCGGTTCTGAACTGGGATTTCCTGAGCTTGCCATGCTACTTGCCACAAAAACATGGCCGAAGTAGCCCAGCCCAGCTCAGCCTTGCTCAGAAAAGCCCTGGGAGGACAAACCCCTTCATCTCCACTGTCTTAAACCAGTTTAGCCTTAAGCATAAGAACTTCACAATTACATAATTAATTACATGTACTACTTGTAGTCAGGGAAAGAAAAATT
The DNA here is from genome assembly GCA_013390025.1 of Pitta sordida. Classification (NCBI taxonomy): domain Eukaryota; kingdom Metazoa; phylum Chordata; class Aves; order Passeriformes; family Pittidae; genus Pitta; species Pitta sordida. The sequence continues at coordinate 88,576 of WEKX01010595.1, read as the reverse complement.
ACTTATCTCATCTGAGCAAAGGTCCAGTAGTCACTTGAGAAACAAAATGTCAAGGAAGAAGAATCTCCAGGGTACTGAGCATTCCCAGAGGAAGCAAAAGACACGTTTCTTCTCAGGAGATTTTCCCACCGTTGGAAAGCAAGGCTGTCATGCAGTTTACATAACAAAAAAAATGAACAAATCCCAGTAGTAACAGATCAATTCAGCTGGTTTGGCCTGTGGTTGTTTTGTTTGGTTTTGGTTTTTTTCTAGTTCATAATCTTGAAATTAAATATCCACAAGCAGTATTTTATATTATTTTCCTGGTGATACGGGCTTCTCTTTGCCATTTAAAATGGGAGAAGCAGGATTACAGTGCAAAACCTTCTCGGTATCAAAACCAGACCACATCCTCTTCTAACATACATTATATGAAAGAAATTAGAAAACGTGATAAGGGTTGTAATAACTTAATTCACAGGAACTGCTCTACTGCAGAATTCTCCCATGGAACATGTTACAGGAAAGGGAGGTCTAGCCCTTCATGCATCACCCAAAACCAGATGAGTCACCAAAATGGAGAAAACCCTCGACATCCCAAATGGATGTCCTGTTCTGATACAGTCTTTCTTTACCGAGATGTAAAACCCAACACGTTGAGGAGAAGGATAATGCTTTGGATTTTTTTTTCTGTATAGTAAAATGAAATCCTTGAAAATTACTTTTCTTTCGTCAATGAAGTCCTAAGTTTGGATTCCCCCCACATACACAGCTCAGTGTCAGCCTGAAACTCCTGCATTATTAAATATTTGTGGCCTGAAATATGACTGAAGATGTTAGGCTTCCATTATTTAAAATCTAAATAGTACTTAGCCCAGATTTTAATGTCACAGTAAGACACCACTGGGAACCTTTTCATACTTTTGTTTTTCTCTGAAATCAGGAAATCACAGAAGGAGATACAGAATCACAGAATCACAGAATATTATGAGTTGAAAGGGACCCACAAGAATCATCTAGTCCAACTCACCATCTAACACCCGTGCAGAGACTGAAAGCCCATCCCAGAGCGGTAACACAACCTAGTTCCCTCTCAGTCTAGCAGGCCACTCCGAGCCGGATGGGACCCAGGACCATCCAGCCCTACACCCCCGAGCTAGACCATGTCACTAAGCTCCTCATCGACTTTACGTTACTCTTTCTCTTAATGTCATCTTTCACAGGATTCATGCCAAATATTTCTGGAAATATGTTTAGCCCACCAACTGAAACAGCCAAACTGTTTCTTACAGACTGTAGGATGAAAATACAGCCATAGGAATCAATTCTCATTAGTGATCAAATCTGGAGGCTGTTTATCAGACTGGCTTTACAAGAAACCAAAGCACAGAAATCTACAGACAGTCACTCCTTTCCACACAGGACAAAGCTTTGGGAGAGTGGAAAATTAGAATAAACATTCTTTACTCTGTGTGTATATATATCTACATAAACATATGTGTATATGGAGGTCAAGGAACAATTTAAGCAGTGAAGATTAACAGATAGGCTACACTAGTTCTGTATGTTGATCTTCTAAAAACCGCAGTGGATTTCATCTTAAAGCCTTTAAAAGATGGATTTTGACCCCCTCTGTGAGAAATAAAACATATTCTCTCTGGTAGAACAGTATTAAGAAATAAGCCACTTCAACAGTACATCGTCCTTCAGTGATAAGGAGCTATTAGCTCATGTTTCATGCAGAAGAGAAGGCATATTGCAGCATATTTCTTGTGGCACTCATCTGTAAGAAAGGCCAGTCCTTCAGCAGGTATTTCTGCAATCCATGCTGTGAATTTCCCAGCAAACCTATTGTTCTAGAACTTAGCAATGCCCTACACCAGTGGTCATTTCTCTTAGTGAAAGGTAGGGGATAGCGTTCCAGTGAGACTCGCTTGCCTTCCTCGTGCTTTTGCCCCTACTTTGGCTGAGGAAGACAGAGCTGGTCAAAGACAATTAGAGATATTTAATAAATGCCACCATCATTTTTTCTGATGAAGGGAAAAATGGTGGGTGGGTGCACGAACAAACTTCCCTGACCATTAAGGGTAGGCTGGGAGCATTGCATGGGCCTGTCACCTTGGGGAGTTCGTTTCCACATAAATCAAACGTTTAGCAGACAGGGGAAAACTGTTCTCACTGCTACAAAGGAGGCAGCTGGCCAGCTCAAAAGGACGAAATCTCTGTTCCTCTGGGGCATATGGAAATGGTCATTACAAGACAATATTTATTTATAAACACACTTGGCCCCGTCAATTGGGCTTGAATATATAGAGGAATGGAGCTCATTAGCAAGATAAAGCTTTCCCATGACCTATAGAGGACACTGCATAGGGACCACAGATGTTCTGTATTAATAAGCTGGAAAATTTATGTCAACAGCCATGAAAAGCTCAGTTGGAAAATAAGTAAATAAATAAATAAGGAGGTCACCAGCAAAGACAAGGTTAAGGACACTGGAAAATGGATCTTCCAGGATACTTAACCTTTATTTATTTAATTAAGCAGAACAGATCCTGACCTCAATTGCATGTGTCTCTCCTGAGCAACTCCGCTGAAGTTACCAGAATTATGTTGGATTTGCACCAGCACAGAGCTGGGCAAATGGCTGGAATTCACACAAGTAGTGCCAGGAAAGGGTCAGGCAAGGACTGTACTTCCGAAGTACGTGCCACTTTCTGATGCAGGTATGGAAAAATCTCTGTCCCTACCAGACAGAGGCCTCGGCTTCAGCTGCATAAGCTAAATCATGGAGCTTCTTAACACAGAACTTGTAAACTATTTTAAGATGGAAATCCAGAAAAAGCTACACAGACTCATCATAAAACCAGACTCAGCTTTTATTTACAAGGGCCTAGTCCTTCAGCTCGTGCAAACTGGTCTAAGCCCATGGATCCTCTGCTTACACCAGCTCTGAGTCTGCTCCCGACCAAACGCAAACAGTACCATGTCCTGGCTGCCCCACAGCCTCGACTCAAAGGTTTTGTGTATCTGTGCAGACTGTGCTCGTGAGAAGCCGTGGACACAGGTAGATGTTTGCACAGCTGCAGGCTCACTGTGCACCTATGGTCTGGCTCACAGCTGCCTTCTGCATCATCTGCTTCTTCCTCCAGCAGACACAGAGCAAGCAGATCAGCATCTCCTCACCCATCTGCATGTCTGCATGGAAAGGGGCTTTTTCCTGTAACACACCAGCTCCTTGGGCAATCTTGGTCCCCCCATCACCCAAAGGATGCGTGCTAGTTACCTTCTCTTCTGAGACACAGCCAGCAGGGACTTCTGTTTTTCCAACCTTTAAAACGGCTTTCTCACATTCAGGCGTGCCAGGACATTCACTGGTGCTCGTGAATGCAACTAGGGGAAAAAAAAAATCGTTTTTTTTCTAACTAGGTCTGAAATAAGTCCCATTATTCCTCAGGAATGGGAGTGTGGCCACAGAACCCTCCGGATGATGAGACATCTCCTCTTCAGAGCTTTGCAAGGAAAATGCTACAGCTGTAAGAGCACCACAGGTATATGAATTGTCTGATGAACATGAGACAACTGAAGTCTAAATTCTTCTAATGCCCTGTGATGCTGCAGGAGTTTTCCAGCTGTCCCTGACTTCAGAAGGCCAGGCAGGCACTCCTGCAAGCACAAAAGTATGAGTTCATCTCTACTCAGTTTTCCTGACTTTCTATTTTTCCCTAAGCACGTTTCTGACAGATATCCCCACCCTCAGTTTACCGTATTTCAGAGCTACCCAGCTTTCTCCCAGGCATGGATAAGGCAGTGGATTTCCTGGGAAGGGTGATACTCATCCTGCAGCTGGTGAGGAGATGGAAGCGAACTATGAGCACCCTAAAATCAGAGCATCTACTAAAGATCTGAAATCACTGCTAAAAAACCAAGCAAACCACACTGTAGTTCAACATTTTTTAGTATTGTTTCCCATGGTAGGAGAGATATAATGTATCAGTCTGATTACTGCAGCTCAGGCTGGGATTACTGCAAGGGCAATTATTGAAGAAATTTTTTTCTTCTCTTGTGAGCTTTGTATAGTTTACACTGAAAGAAAAAGAAATCCCACAGTATTGTTTTACAGAGTCATTTTCCTTACATTTGTTTTGTTTCAACTTTACTAGAATTTTTTTTTTTTTTGGAGTAGTTAAGAAGGAGCAAAAAGGTTGAAGTACATATAACCCTCTCTGGCTTATAAAAATTCAAAGAATTCCCACTAGCTTTCAATGACAAGGATAAAATTTTCATTTGGAGTGTAGTAATATCTGCAGTATGGATTTTGCTGGATATGGTATTTTCTGTTCAGTCTTTGATTCACTAAGTCTTCACAGGGACTTTTGCAATTGGAAGTAAACCTAGATTGATGATAATTCATTCATTCATTCATTCCAATAAAAATACAAGAAAGAAATCAAACTGTCAGCACCTTTATAGACTATTAACAGAATTTTAAGGCAATATTGACCCTGGTATCAATTCCCAGAGCACACCACTGGTGACTGGCCTCCACTGGATTCATGTCACAGATGACAAAGGTAGCAAAAGCTCAAGAGTAGCTGCTGATTTTCAAAGGTTTACTAAGCTGCTCATCTCATCACATGAGTCTATAAGGTTAGTCAGGTAAAATTTCCCCTTTGTAAATCTGTGCCTGACTATTCCGCATCAGTTTCTTGTCCTTTATATGTTTGGAAATAATTTTCAGGATTAGTCGCTTCACGACATTCTCGGGGATTAAGGTGAGCCTAGCTGGCCTATAGTTCCCCAGATGGTCCTTCTTGTCCTTCCTGATGATAGAGGTGACATTCGCTTTTTCCAGTCCTCATGAATCCACTGATTGTCACAACTTCTCAAAAACCATTGAGAGTGGCCTCAAAATGACATTGAACAGCTTTTGTGAGAGCAACCCATCAAAACCTATGGACTTGTCTATGTCCAGTTGGTTTCTTGGTTTGGACACTTATTAATTTTAATAATTTTTTGACTCATTTCTTTTCCCGAAACAGTGATGCTGAACTTGTCTTCTCACAGTCTGTGAATTTTAAAGTTAGCTAGGCATCCCATTAACAGAGCCAGAAGTTAGAGGCTTCTTCCACACTGCAGTCTTCACTGTCTGCTTCATCACTCAAGGTAATCTAGTTTATAAAACACAAAGAACAGATTAAATATTTGTATGTGGTTCTTTGTAATGAGACTCTAGAGTTGGTCTGTTCGTGTGTGTTATTTACTCTTGCTCCTCTTGATACAACCAGCAGTATTTCCAATTCAGGATTCTCTGTTTTGATGCGAACCTCTCTGGTTCTCACAGAGACTATCCTGTGTGGAATTAGAAACACTGATTCATCCCAATTAGTCTGTGCTCGGAGCTGCTCCTCATCTTCCCATGCGAGATTCTGGGTAACCCACAAAGGGAAAAATACTATCACAATGCAACCTTTCTTTCCAAAGCCTCTGCTGTCCCTGGATACCACAGGAGCCCATTTCAACCACAGCAGAGACAAAGATATTTATTTTGATTTATGCTTTCCTATCTGCTCTCCCTTAGCCACAGAAACTGATCTCCAAGCAGACACATCATCTCTGCGTATCTCTGCTCCCCAACCAGACAGTGACCTATTTCAGAAGTCAAACTGAGATCAAAAGTTATTCTCTGGTTCATGGGTAAAAAAAAAAAACCCAACAACTTGGAATCATAAGAGGAACTAGAGGAAAAAGATGTCCCTCCTGCACACTGCTGTGTTCACAGTGAATACGGTTGGTTCCTTTCCCACACATCCTTGCTGTTTATTTGTTTTTTGATTAAGCTAACATGCACTTCGACAGCTGGATCTCTGAGAGTTTTTAGAATGTATCTAGGAGTAGGCTAATCCTTTAACAAGAAAATAGGATCGGGAGAAAGAAAAACTGGAAGCTGGCAGATGCTGAAGCTTTCTCGCAGTATGGGGAGATAAACGAGTGTGCAAAGATTTCACAAAGCCCACAGTGACAACACAATGCCCAGAGAAGCTGTGGCTGTCCCATCCTTGGAAGTGGCCAAGGCCAGGCTGGGTGGAGTTCTGAGCAACCTGGTCTAGTGGAATGTGTCCATGGCAGTGAGTGGGATTGGAATTAAATGATCTTTTAAAGTCCCTTTCAACCCAAACCATTCTGTGATCCTATGTTTCTATAAACTGTTTATCCGGCTTAAAAAAACCCTGTTACATCTAGAAGAAAAAGAAAAATGAGAAAGCAATGGAGACAGAGGATGAGACAAAGAAGAAGGAAAATGAAAATGACAAAGGAAAAGGAAACAGAAAGGGGAAGCAGAAGGAGAAGGGGAAGAGGAAGAGCAAGAAAAAAAGAGATAAAGGCCCCAGCCAATAGCCTTGTTTCAGCAAATTAAAGCTGGAGCCACTGACCTAAACAAGTCAGTTATAATGTTGGCTCTGAGTCCCAGAGTTCATATTCATGGTAGCTCATGGTCAAATTGAGGCTCTTAAATCAAGGTACAAAAGTACCACAGCAATAGATACTCCCTATATTTAAGGGTATTTAGACTTGAACTCTGTAACCTCAAGTTCTTGCCACAGTCTCCCTTTCTGTTGCACTGCTAAAACTTTGAGGTTTTGATGGGGTTTACTGTGTACGACATCTACGAACAAAAATGTTTGTCTGGACTTCAATATGTCACCAAAACATCAATCAAATAAACATTCTGTTTCATGTTCCTTATCAAAATAATGCAGAACTTTCCTTCAAAGGAAGATATTAAATGCAACACATCTATAGTCTGTTGTCTGGATGACTTGTCTTTCTGAACCAGCTCCACTGGTTATTTGTCTTGGATGGAACCCAGTTAACCTTCAAGAAGTGGGTGGAAAAGGGAAGAATCTGTCTGAGAATTAAGCAGCTTCATAGTCCCTGCCCTAATATTGATCTCCCCCAAACCTGTGTTATTTTTTAGGGCTGCTCGTATTCCTGATACAGGATGTATTAAGTCAGTTGGTAACAGGGTCTCAATCCGATTCCAATAGAAATAAAGGGAAAGGATTTCTCACATAAATTGTTCTAGAAATACCTAATAACATGAAAGAATCACAGACTCACAGGATCATTTAGGTTGGAAAAGGCCTCCAAGATCAGCAAGTCTAACCTAGGATTGATCCCCACCTTGTCAACCAGAGCACTGAGTGCTATGTCCAGTCATTTCTTGAACATCTCCAGGGATGAAGACTCCACCATGTCTCTGCGCAGCCCCTTCCAGTGCCTGACACAGGACTTTTCTGCCCAATTTATCAGCCTGAGTAACTCCAGGATGGGCACAACAGGCAAGGATCAGCAAAAGCAAGCTGTGCCACCCAGCTTCATCCCCAAAGGTCCACAGCAACACTGCTAAGGGGTCCCAGACTGGCCACCCACACCCAGCTGTTTCCCCCCAACAGCCTCTTCTCTCCCATGGACTTGCAGCACAGGGATGACTCCAGGGTTGTTGAATCTGCAAACCCTTTGTCAGCTTGTAGAGCTGCTGTTGTTGAGCAAAGCCCTAATTTACCTGCCAAATGCAATGACAGATGCTAAAGCTTCAGTGTACTCTGGCTTGTTTGTTATTAGCCGCGGTGTAAATGTTCTAGGAGAACAATGTTTAATACCCCCATCGGCCGACAAAACAGCTCTTTCAGCACTATTTACAGGAAGGGCTCATTTCCCTTGAGTAAGTTTGCTTTGACGTTATTGGGAGAGGTTTTGTGGCAGATATTTACACTCGGTCAAATTGCTGTGGCATCCTCTGAGCACATCTGACACAGGCTGGGGGCCCAGGCTGCCAGAATATGAAAGAGCACTTTCCACAGCACCTTATCAATTTGTTGTGCTAACTGAGTGGCGTGATTACTTTTCCATGGCCGGGAAGGCTGACTAACCCTCCCTGAACCATTAATCTCAGGACAGTTTGAACCAAGAGAAACTTCTGTAAAAATAGGCCACAAAGAATGCACCAGAGACGGGAGGCTTTGCGTCTTTTACAGCTTCTTGACCTCTTCTGGCTGGATTTTTTTTTACTAATGGGAAGGATTAAAGGGAATATCCTGGAGCCTCAGTACAATGCAGTGACCAATTCGCGCAGCTGTTCTCTGTCATGTCTCTAAAGAACATGGCAGCTTGGGCTTCATTGTTTGACTCACTGCTTAACTCAGTTTCTGTCCAGCAGCTCAGATTTTTTGGGTCTCTCATTGATTTATGTTCATTTTCCAGAAGCCGGAACCAGGAGGAAAATGGCAAGAAGGGAGTACCTGGGAAGACAATCCCTAGAGTGTCCCTAGAGTGTAACTTTTGTCTAGGTGGCGATTAGTTGTGGCTGACCTGGGTCAAATAAATCCCAACACTTAGTAACAGTTACGCACACAGTAATGTAAGATTTGTGATAACAAAGCAGTTGAATGCTAACGTAATTGAATAACAAATTAATTGTTATTAATTGTAATTGATAGCAAAGTAATTGAATGCTATCCTGCAATTCCAAAAATATGAAGGACATGGAACAATTTGCCTCAAACCGGGAAATAAAGCCTCCTATTTTTCAAAACTGTGTTTGTTGTACTATAAGGTTCTTTCTGTCTTTGTATTTTATCTGACAGCATAAAATAGAGTTTTATATTTTATATAAAATAGCTTCTACACCGTGGGAGAAATGCGCTCACTTTACCAACCGAGTCTCAGAAGGCTTAATAAATTTATGAACTGGAGTTGTAAAGGCTGAAGAATATGGAAGTGGTCCTTTAATCAGGGTGAGCGCAATAATCAAGTAAATCTTCATTTCAGATTACAACTAATAACATGTCAGTGTCACTCTCTATATGTTCATATACATTTAGCTACAACATCAAATTCACAGTTGAGAGGAATGAGCATGTAGAGTAGCTACACCAGTTGAAGTGCCTATGCCAGCAGATATAGTTGTTAATTTAGACACAGAGAGAATTAAAATTTTACATCCTGATGTGATTTTGTGTGTGTGTGTAAACCTTGGTTGTTTGTGTGCTGCCCGTGCAAGGACTTGCCTGCAAAGGTGAAGAAAATACTTGCACAGAACAATGCTTGGACATTGGTCTGTCTAACAGAGATTTGTTTTTGTGATTTTGTCAGTTTTCTGATTGAAAAAATGTAACTATTGGGGAATGCAAGACTGTGGTATTGGTCAAGACGCTTTTAAACATTCATAGCTATGATTTTGAGTTACTGCAAGGGAACAAATGCCTAGGGAAAAAAAAAAAACAACCTCCATATTAAAAAAGAAAATAAAAACCTCCAACTAACCAAGAAATCGTGTTGTTACCACCATCTACTGGTGGCCTTGAGAGGCTTTCGGCAAGCATTCTTATTTCATAAAAACAACTTCAGAAAAAGACTTTATGCATGTGATTTATACAACTTCTCTTTCAGTTCATAGCTCTTTGGTGTGTGTACAAAAAGCTTATTCATTTTCCCACTTATGCTGCTTAGAACTTGTTCGGCTTCTGATTTGATTTGACTCAGAACATGTGATGAGGAATAAATTCATTTGACATACCTAAAGTAAAATTGCACAGAAGAGTGTAAGAAACAGCATCATTTATTTGGGTGTTCATATGTGAAGTAATTGGGCATTCATGCATGAAGTAAGTGGGCCCTCAAGCATAAATTAATTGAGAATTTATTAACACATGTGTGTAGCAAAGGAGAGATATTCTGCTGGGAACTTCACACAGCAGAAAGGAGGCAGTCCAGAAGGTTCATAGAGTGTATTGAGGACTGCTACCTATCCCAGCTGGTTAGTGAGCCCACCAGAGGTGGGGCTTATCTTGACCTGCTTTTCACAAATAGGGAAGATCTGGTGGGAAATGTGGCTGTTGGAGGTTGTTTGGGAGGTAGCGATCATGAGATAATCAAATTCTCAATAAATAGTGCAGGAAAGAGGGGGGGCAGTATAACAGCTAAGCTGGATTTCCATAGGGCAGATTTTGGGTTATTTAAGGAACTGATTAGGAAAGTTCCTTGGGAGGTGGCTCTTAAAGACAAGGGGGC
>WEKX01010595.1:54226-77594 GCA_013390025.1 Pitta sordida | reverse complement strand
TGGGGTTGTTCAGTCTGGAGAAGAGGAGGCTTAGGGGGGAGCTTATCGCTCTCTACGACTACCTGAAAGGGAGGTGTAGCCAGCTGGGTGTCAGTCTCTTCTCTCTGGCTACAAGTGATAGAACAAGAGGACACAGTCTTAAACTGCGTCAGGGGAGATTTAGACTCGACATTAGGCGGAACTTTTTCACAGAGAGGGTGATCTCTCAGTGGAATGGGTTGCCCAAGGAGGTGGTGGAGTCACCGTCCCTAGAGGTGTTTAAGAAAAGGTTGGATGATGTACTTGGTGGCATGACCTAGATATTAGGGTAGTGTGTTATAGGTAGGATGGTGTGTTTGTAGTAGGATGGCAACAGGTTAGGTAACAGGTTTGACTAGATTAGATTAGGTAATAGGGGATAGCTTGGACTTGATGATCTCTATGGTCTTTTCCAACCTTACTGATTCTGTGATTCTGTGATCTGCTCAGCAGATAGTTAAACAAGGTATTAGATACCTGTAGCAACTTTCACAACCTTCAGAGAGGCTTTAAAAATCTGTGCTTTGGGACAAGCGAGACTCACTCTATGGGTCTGGATTCAGGGTCACTGAAAAAGAGGATCCTCCAAATTTTGCTTCTACTATTAAAATAATTACAGAGCTCAATCGGTTCCTACCGGATAAGGCTGTAATTTTCGGTTCAGTCAGTAGATGTCAGTGATAACCACGCAAAAATAAACATGGACAAATTCGGAAACCAGAATGCTTCGAGAAGAAATTACAGCATTCTTTTCTGCCTGATGTCAGGATGCAGTGGGTGGAAAAGGGCAGAAGTGAATGTATTTCAGAGGAAAAGTATTCCTGAGAAATATTTGAGATTCCTGTGTCCTACCTACGATGAAACAGCAAAATCGGATAACGACAGATTCAGGGCTAAAGATACATAATTTCAGTCTGAATTCTGGAAAGCTTTCATTCATCCTTTGTGAAAACGTACATTCTCACCTTCCCTTTTTAGACTAGTCACAGCTAGAGAGTTAAAAAATATATAATGTTTAAATTGATAGGCTAATCCTAAATCTTTCTCTAGTGAAAATTAAATAAAGACTCACTCATCACACTTCAGCCCAGTTTTCTGATTTTGTCAATACAAAGGCAGCTTGGGAAATAACCACTATTTAAACTGTCTTTAACCTAAAACTCAATTGTAAGTCTCATCCAAAGGTTAGTTGAATACATGAAGGCTACGCTTCTAACCACAATTGCCTCATGCAATATTCACAGCTGTGGCACAGACTAAACCCAGTTTAGATCCTGTGAATGCCCTGGTGTGACCACACAGGTTTGGCAGGGCTGTCTGAAAGCAGCCAGCTGAGTACAGCACCTGTAAAACCTGACATGAGGGCGCTTGAAACACCCGCAGTAAGGTTAATTCTCTCCATACAACTGTTCTGGATGATTCAGACCTGTGGCCAGGTTTGCACTCCTTTCACATTTGGGGAACAGCTGTTTTTTTCTAAAGCCACTGGCACTCACAGATGACTGAATAAAGCAGGAGAACCTAGTACTTATTGCTTAGTTATTATTTCTCACTTGTTTTTGGTTTGTATGGCACCCTAGGACAAAGACAGTAAGTCAAAGAGTGTAAACACTCCTGGTAACACCAGCTACCCCTCATCCACAATGGAAGTGAGTGTTTTATTATGATCCACTGTACATTGCTATTTGCTTTTAGGAATTGGCTCACATCTTTACTATATGACTACCTTCAGGTAAGTATGTCTGCTAATTACTTAAAGCACACAAACTCCATAGAGAGAGTTCTTAACACTTTCCTGGTTTTCCCCCAACTAATTTAATAAAAGAGATCAGCACCCTCTGCAAGTCGTCTGCAACACAGAAAAGAGATGACTTTGGGGTGACCTGATTGTGGCCTGCCAATACCTGAAGGGAGCCTACAAGAAAGATGGAGAGAGACTAGGGCCTGGAGTGACAGGAAAAAGCGAGAATGGCTTCAAGCTGAGAATAGGTTTACATGGGATTTTAGGAAAAAATTATTTCCTGTGAGGGTGGTGAGGACCTGGCACAGGTTGCCCCGAGAAGCTGTGGCTGCCCCATCCCTGGAAGTGTCCAAGGTCAGGCTGGATGGGGCTCTGAGCAACCTGGGATAGTGTGAGGTGTCCCTGGCCAGGGCAGGGGGTTGGACTGAGATGATATTTAAGGTCCCTTCCAACTCAGGCCATTCTGTGATTCTGTGGTATTGTTATATGCAGTAGTTCTCGTGTCAGCATTAAAATATACACCATAATATACAGGGGAACCACTATTGATTCCATTGCACAGCTTTTGTGTGGAATACTTCCAAGCTCTCAATACACTCATCAAAAGAAGAAGCCATCACAAAAATTGCTGTGTAAATGCAATACTTGTTTTTTGTTTCATCTTGTCCTTCTTCCCGGAATTCCTCAACACCCTGAGTTCCCATCAGAGTAAGCGTGTGTGCTTACAGGTTGGCACCATGGAAGAAATTGGCATCAGAGGGAAAACACGACTATGAATTGGCATCACAAAGGACTCAGATGCCTGGCTAGGAGCAAAAGGTACTTTAAAACCCTGGAACCCAGCACTGAACACAAAGCCACTATGCTGGCAGCTGTCTGTGTACATCTCCATTAACTCTTCCTGCCCCGGCTTTATCCTAGGGGGACCATTCCACAAATGAGTTATTTTGCCAATTACTTTTTCTAAAACCATGGCCCACCTGGGAACACTGAAGGAAGCTCAAATTGGCTTAGAGCCCTTGCAGCCTCCAAACTTTTTCAATATCCAAACCAGTATAAAAAGTCAGTGAAAGTATTGACTCTTTTCTATGAATTACAGCCTTCCTGTGCTTTTCTTTGCTGTTGATACACCCACATACCTATGTGCACATCCAGATGCAGAGCCACAGATCTCAGCCTGAAACTATACCATATCTTTTTTAACTTCCTCCTTCATCCTGACCCCTCATTCAAACACTGTAGCACCCAAAAGCAGCACCCCACAGGCTCACTGTGTGCAGACCCAACACTAGTCCTTGCTCTGAGTTTTCATTCGTCTGCTTCTTCACTTGTGCACCTGATTTGGCAACGCCTTGGAAACATTTTCTTTAGAAGAGAGAAAATAAACCTGTTCAACTGTGAAAGGAATATAGAGAGCTGGGGTATAAGGGCAATGGAAGTGCACTTGCAACACTCACACTGCAAGCTCTCTCCAGAGATGTGCTGTCAGTGTTCAAACCTACTCTCCTGCCTATTCTTAGGAACTGGCCTCCCTAAAACCTCCTTTCTAACTATAGCATGGACCAATAAGGTGGAACACTTATGAGTCAAACTTTTGTACCCTTGACTTCTTCTCTAACCGATTTTTTAATGGAAATGTTTCCTTTTTAAGAGGATTTCACCTTGTGGCACCCATATGCCTTGCAGAACTGCAGGCAGCTGAGTCACCCCGGAGGATGCACAGGTTTAGTATAAAAAGAAGGTTTGATTCCTGCAGGGCTTTACCTTTGTGATTAATGATGCAGCTAATTACAGAGCAGCTAATGCAGTGCTTTTGTCTTTAACGGTATAAGATAACCAACTTTGCAAGCATTTCTACGCTGACACTACCATATCAATGGTATATATTTTTCAGAAATTTTGTTTTTCACAATATCCACCCTTTGCTATTTATGCTGTGCCGTCAGCCATATGGGTCGTGCATTTTGTTTTATTGTCTTTCTGCATAAATGAAGCATTTGTGCTCCTCAGATCTGTTATCTTCTGCGGTGGTTTTTAATTTTGTTTAGTTTAAAAAAAAATCAGAATGGGCACCGAGAGAAAAAAAAATTTGCAGAGGTTTATCTTGAAAGGGAGAACAATGACACTTTGCTGAATTCTTGTCTGAATATTGTCTTGCAATCCTTTATGCCATTTTCCAAAACTACCACCATTACCTTTCTCGTCTGAGTTTCACTTCCCTATATATAGCTGTCACCTGAGACCTTAAGCAAAAAAATTCCTATAAAATAATGTAAGTTATATGAATCTTGTTCCCCTTTGAAAGTCATCCTAAAAGCTTAAAAGATATGGGTTTCTTTTAAAGGAAAATTGCTGGAAATTGCCCTGGCTTTGCTGCCGCACAAATAAATTGTAACAGATGTCTCAGCACCCACATGGAGCTGTGGAAATATCACATCCAGGCACAGTCCAGAGGCTTGGTGGAGGCTGGGAGCCCAGCAAGGCGTTCGGGCTCTTTCTTCTTTTGGTCGGCAGTTTAGTTCAGATAAAACAAGGTGAAATCCTCAGAGCTCATTTGTGGTGCCCGTTTGGAGACACTGTAGATGTAGCAAGAATCCCCAACCCAACAAATTCAGCGCAGCACGAAAACAAGGCTTTCCCCACTCCGGCTGGGGCAGCTCACAGCACCAGCTCATTTTTTTTTAATTCCTGCTCGTGTCATTGCTTGTCGGGCCACAGGGAACATGAAATGTCAGGTGCTGTGAGGCACAAGTAATGTCTGTTTGCAAAGCACTCCAAGGCACTTGAGTTAAAGCGGGTAGGAAAGCATCACCCCGGACTACCAGGAGAGCTGGGATGTGCACCACAGCCCGCCTCTGGAAGCAGTAATTCCTGTACAATGGCTTGTCCAATAGTCACTTATTACATCTCAGGGCTCTGTAAGGTACATGCCCTCTTTGGAGGGGTGATGGGACACGTTTCCTCATGAAGTCATAATGAATTGGACATAGCAGCAAATGCCTTCCACTCTGAAAATGTCAAAGCTGCCCTGATGGCTCACCTGGCCTGAAGTGGATCTTAAATAGCTCACCTTTCCTTAAATGTTTGGCAATTTNGTGAAAGCCCACAGTTGATTTTTCTGCTTTCTCACTCTTTGTCTGAGCTTGGTAGTTGTTTTTTTTTTCAAAAGCAGGTATAAAATTAAATTTTGAGTGAAGGCATGTCTTTGTTTCCATTTAAGCAGTCCCTGAAGAAAAGCAGCATCATTTTTAAAGTACCACACATTGCACCACAAGGACTTGTCAGAAACAGCTCCTCAGTTTATCCCAATACTAAGTGCCTCCTCCTTCTGTATTTTTCTCCTCCACAAAGGAAATCTCCAAGTAGGATCAAAGCCCACCCAAGTCCACATTAAAACTTTTTCAACAAAGCAACCTCACTGCCCCTGGCCTTGCTGTGAATGCAATTAACCACACTTTTATGGCAAGTAACTGGCATAGAGAAGATCAGAATTAGTCTTTCTTCTTCTGAGAAAACGATGAATCTGAAACGAGTTTCTGGATCAGACTAAACCACACTAGATATGAGTCAATGTGCCACATTTCTGTGCATACACTGTTTTCTGTGCCCTTTAGATTTGTTGTATGTGTATAAAGACTTAATACTTTATGTTCACACATAGACTATATATGTGGGTGGATGGGGAAACAAACATTTCACAAAAGTGTCTTTTTGGGCCATTATGCAAAGCCATTCACTGTTTAGTAGGTTGGTTTTGTAACACTTCAGTTTTCCTGTAGTGGGTTAGAACATGCCAATGAAGAAGACAAAGAAACATAATTCTGCTCCATAAATTGACTAATTACCATGAAAACTTTGCAACTTGGAAAGGCTGAACTGTTCTGCCACAGACAGCGTGCAAGAAAAGCAATGTTCTAATTCAATTTGAGGCCTCCCGTGCCCCAGGCAGGAGAATGTCTATATTACCTTCTGCTCTGCTTTGAATTTGGTGCAGATGCCAGCTACATTTTTACCAAAATCTTTAAAGTAGGGAGCACACATGTTATGTTATGAGAATTTGAATTAAATTTTAGAGGATAAGAAGAGAGAGGGAGAAATATCCGTTCCTGGGACTGCTGACTAGGACACTTGCTGGATATAGGAAGGAGGAAGCAAGATTAGAGTTCCGGCTCCAAAACACGTTAGTATTTTATAAGTTCACAAAAAAAAAAGTGTTTGGCATCTTCATATTCCACAGCTGACAGAGAGATCTGAACTCTTGCACAAAGACCAACATTAGCATCAAGGCTGAGAGGCCTGGATAAAAGCAGGGGTCCCCTGAGCAAGCACAAGGAGCAGGGAGACTTGGCACATCCTGCAGTTCCTCCCATCTACTTTCCAACCTGGTGGTGTTTGTTTAAAGGTTGGACTTGATGGTCTTGGAGGTCTTTTCCAGCTTTAATGATTAGTGATTCTATGATCACTGTCCCCTTAATTCCCATCTTATATACAAAGCCAGGCAGAGCTGGTTTCACCCCACAAACTGGAGGTGGATGAGGCTAATGTTGATAAAACACCGATGTTTTAGTTGTTGATGAGCAGTGCTTGCTTTAAATCAAGGATTTTTCCGTTTCCCAGGTTCTGTCAGCAATCAGGTGGACAAAAAGCTGGGAGGGAGCATAGTCAGAATACTTCTTTCCTGGATTCTCCTCCCCATCCCACCGGTGGGGAGGAATGAATGAGCAGCTGCATGGTACTGAGCTGCTGGCTGGGGTTAAGAAATACACAGCAGCCTGGCAGAAAGCCCAGGCTGGGTTGGCTTCCACAGGCCACTGGAATTACTTCCTTGTGATTTACACCATCACGACCCACACGTCACAGAGGAGGAAATGCACAGAGAGGTTTCCAAGGACAAGGTCACCCAACTTCCCAGTAGCAAAGGAGAAATAGCAACAACACTCCCTTTTATCCCAGCACCAAAATTATTCTGAATAACTTTATTTTGTGAGTATCATTAGGGCACCACTGTGGTAAAAATTATGACAATTAAAAGATGACAACGACTACTGGAATATAAAGAGGAGAAGACACAGAACCATGTTTTCAGAAAATTACAAATAAATGACAAGTGTAGCTGTGGGTGAAACAGGAGCCTGGACAGGAACTGATCACACCTCTGAGACCAGCACCAATATGAAAGAAAAATCTGCAAGAAAGGGAAATTTTAGATGAACGACTCATTTGGTGCTCACTCCAGGCAGGGGAAATGACAGGCTGCAGTGAGAACTCTTGGGTCACTTTTCCGGCTCCACAGCCAGGAATGGCGTGGCTGCAGCTCAGCAGGAGAGTCCAGACCTCTGGACAGACTCGAGGAGCTCTGAATGACAGATTTCCTGCTTCCCCCCATCCAAGACAGAGCCCCAAATGCTTGGCATGACCTATGGTGTCTGCGGAGTGAGTCAGGAGTGATTAGTATGCACAGCCATGAGTGCACAGCCGAAATAAACCAACCAGCAGCAGTAGATCTGCAGTAAAGAAATAAAAGCAGCAGAGCCAAGAGAGAGAGAAAGGGGCACCTCTTTCCCCCTCTGACCTCAGGAGGAGGTCAAAGGCTGGTGCAAATCTCTTTGAAGTTGTGGGGAACAGCTGTGTGTTTTCAGTGAGCCCTTCTGACTCTTTTAGTTCTAACTCAGCTCTTTTAAGGAAGAATAAAGGAACATAAGGAAACACACACACAAAAAAAGGACTTTTCAGTGCGTTTTTTGCTTGTTTATTTGTTTAGGTTATCCAGGATGCTTCAAAGACTGTTCATGTGAGTGCTGAAAGTGCACTTGTGGAGAATGAAATAGTTAGTGGCAGCAGAAAACAGTTTTAACGAATGCAAAGCATCCCTGTGACTGGGAAGCCCTTAAATGTAGAGGCTTAGTAAGTATCAACAAATAAGTAGTAAGAGGAAACGATCAGGAGTGTCCAGTTCTCTCCTTTCATCCCTCCTCCAGATATTTAAAACTGAATTGACTGATTGCTACTTTGAAATCAAGGGAAGAGGCAGAGCAGTGCTCAAGAGTTTGGCTCAAGGATTGCTGGTCTAGACAGTCCCCCTTTCCTATCTGTAGTTCAGCTAATATTCAACCACTGAATAAACACAGCCATGCGACTGGGGCGGCTTTTTATTTAATGAGGGGATCATCAACAAGGGTCTGTATTTCCAAGGCCTCTCTTACCTGCAAAGCTGCTTTTGGACTGTGAGAAGGATGTATTTGTGTATCTTGCTAAATAAAATACCTCCCACACAGAGCTAGAACTCTATTTGCTTCAAAATCCACATTGTTTCACGTGTGCATAAAATAGGATTTAAATTCAAGTTTATAACCAACGTACAAACCCCTTCCTAAATGAGAAACGAAACATAAAACATTGTCTGAGTGAGTACACGACTTCCTGGGTTCTTTATCCACACAGTTCTTACTGATCTCCTTTCTTATTTGTTCTTAGAATCTCAGCATAAGTGAAGGTTTTCATATGTTGAATGGTTTCATGAGCCCTCTTTCCCACTCAGGAATTTGATGGGTTTTTAACAGCCCCTTAAATGGAAATTTCTTTTCTCTTCTTTTTCCTTGTCCTTGTGCTTGGAAGGTACAAAAGTTCCCTGCAATGGGATAGAACATTCATGATCCCCTACAATTCCTTTTTGTACATCTGTGATTCCTTCCTTTATAAAGCATGAACAGGAGATTGAAGTGCTAAACTAATTCTCCACAGAGAAAAAAAAGAAGCCTAAAAAAAAGCCTAAACAAGGCTCTTTTCCTATTTAACACATACATCCCAATTATCTGCAAAACAGGACTTTCGCTCCGTTAATTACACGTGCAACAGACAATTCAGGTTATTGACAGGAAAGAACAAAGAATAATTGCAGAAACGGGTGCTTTTCAACCTTCTCCCTAAAAAGTTACAGATTTCTAGACATCATACATCTCTATTGTGAAGATGAGACACTTCCATTATAAAACCTGGACTTTTTATCCGGTTTATATGCTTTGTGTGTGTGTACCTTAGTGTGGAAATGTCACATTTCTTGTAGAAGCTTGCAAAAGGAGAGCACGGATTTTGCCTCCCAAACAGCCTGTTTTGTTCCTAACTAACAGCCTCACTCCTTTTCAGCTCAGATTCTTGATACCGGCAGATGAGAAAACACATCCTCAAACATCCTACCAAAGATTCTGCTGGACTTTGATTCTGCCCACTGTCAGAGCACAAAAACACGGAGTGGAATGAGCATCCAAAGCTGCTCCAGTGCTTGGGGTGAAACATTTTTCTAAAAGCCGGGAATATTCTGTGTGGGGGCTATTGGCATTTCAGCTTCTGCCCTCCCACTGCACACCACTACAGAGCAGAACTAAACCTGGAGGTTCATTTCCCAAGGCTCAGCCTAGAGTTAATTCTGTAATTTCAAACAGCCAGGACTCACACAGCGACAAAGCTGAAGTGGGAGCTGCCAAAGGTTAATCTTTCCTGCGGGATCTCTACCCCAGCTCTGCTTGGCCGGAGTTGCACTCTGGCTGAGTAGGACAATGAGACTATTTAGCAGTTTGGCTTTGTTTTCCGGGCTGTGGAAACCCTAATTCCCTCCTGGGAGGGGAGCTCTGTAAGAGGAGAAGCTGCTATTACCATGTGCAATCATCAGTACAGCCAGAGAAAGCCTCTCCAAGGATAAGGAGCCTTGAATCGTGTCTTTTACTCCGCTCAGCCCAGGTGGCTCCTCACCAATGAGGTCCTTGGCTAATGCTGGAGAAGCTGGAGTCCTTAAATTAACTTTGGATGAGTTAAAACTAGCAAAGATTGCTTCATCTGTGTGCACCTACTAACTGAACTGGTCATACTTTCCATATTCTTTTTTTCTCTCCCTTCCTCTTCTGTATTAAATCTAAGAAAAATTGTCATGAAATGCATAATACATTTTAAGTGAAAATTGAATCAGAAAGGCTAGAATATGAGATATTTCTTACCTGCCATAAAATCAAAGGACATTACTTGCTGACAGTACTTAGTTAACAGATGTTATGAAAAGAGCTAAGTCAGGCTTAGTGGCCAAATACAAGTAAGGTCTGGGCAAATATATCCAGCATTGCTCCATCTGGCATTCAAATCCCACACCTATCCAAGCCCACCTCTGACTTCATGCTGTGCACCAACCCACTGCCTGACTAAGAAAAAATATGTATTCCTTTCCAAAATGTCTGCCCTCAATAGAATTGGTTATTAAGGGGTTTCTTTTGTGGGTTTTTTTAATTATTATTTTATTTTTAGCTCCATAACATAATTGTCTACTAAGGAATGTTTAACAACTTGATTGAGAGGGTCATATCCTTCTGCAGTCCCAGAGGAGAAAGAGGGTGTGAAGGGGGACAGCCACAGCAACAGGTCATCAGTAACCCCCTCCTGATCACAGGACCTTTCACGCATCACCACATATAACTGTATCATCTTGTATGATCTTGTTTATGGCCCCCTTTTTTTGACAAAAGCTGGCTCCCAACCCCACAGTCTTTCTCCTGGTGGGTGAATGCAGGATGGTTCATACCGGCAGGTTTTCTGGCCCTGACTCATGAGCTGCTCTACAAGTGAGTCACATCAGAGGTGTGGGCTGTCCCCTGGGGCTGGTTTAGTAATGTGTGTATCAGAAGATTTGCAGCCAAAGGGTGCAAGGGCTTTGCTGAGTTCCTCTTTGTTAAGCCCAGAGTCTGTCAGGTGCACAGCCTTGCCCAGCACACCTCCCCTTGGATCTAGCCCAAATTATAACTACAGAGCTAACTCAGTTCAGATGCTGTGAAGAGGGAACTGAGGGAGGACATCGGTATCATCCAGACTTCAAATGTGACACCAGTCCTCAGGCTAAGGTATCATCTCTTGCTGCTGTGATGCAAACCGTGTTGCTACAGCGTTGATCCTCCCAATTATTTTTGTACACTTGTCAGACTTAACCACCTACTTGGAACTGGCACAGCAGCATCAAATCGAAAGGGATTAAAGATAAGACCATTAAAGACAAATATAAATTATTAACAACCTTTTTTTGCAATGCCAGCACATGCCAGCCAGACTTATTAAATCAAAAACTCAAGTTGCTCCCGCTTCTTTTTCCCCTGTGCCACTTAGGTATTTCCCCCAGCCACAGCAATCACGGATCTTACGTCACCTCACTAAACCTCACCATGCCTAAGGGCAGAAGCGTTTTCTTTTTTTTTTTCCCCAATTTTTTCCCAATCCATCTCAGAGTTGAATGAGGGTGTGCTGCTGGCACAACCTGACGCCCTCAGACAACTCCAGGAGCCAGATGTGCACCCCAGCACGTCTCCGGGCACAGCCCTGACAAAGAAGATACTTCGGAGGGCTCAGCGGAACGCAAATGCAGCTGATTCAAAAAGAAAGTGAAATTCTGAAGGGTTTGCACGGGGAAACAGTCTGGGGGCGGGGAAAAGAGACTGAATGCCTTTCATTGAAACGCAAAGAGGAAATTTTCTTTCTCAGAAAGAGCAAAAAGCCCCCTCGAGGTGATAATTTTGTTAAGGTAGCAGGAGAGTAACTGGTAGCAAAACCTATGCTAGTTAGGTGCTGAGGAACTGTGGGAGGTCAATCATCCCGTGTCTTTTCTGCTCTTGTCACTGCTGGTTTCAAATACGCGGAGGAAGAAAAAGTCCATCAATGAGATTAGAAATGATGCAAACAGGAATCCATCCAAACTGATGCCAACGTGTCCCAAGCACATGGAGTCATCACCACCTGCCCATGTTCCTTGTCGGCTGGAGTCACTGATGGATGCTTCACAGACAACCATTTTGCCCTCCTCAGAAGCTTTTTTAGCTTTGCCAGGCTGTGCTCGAGTGGATTTGTTGTATCCAGCAGATGAGAAAAAAAAAATAGGAATGGGTTTGACAGGCAGAAACAAAAGATTTGGCTCAGTGTGAAAAAGTGAGATGCTGGTTCAACCAGCAGAGAGTGTTTGCTGGCAGAGGGAGCAGCTAAGAGGAATGTGCCTTAGACAGGCACTGAATTCAGCAGGAACCAATGCCAGAGAGCAATGGTCTGCACTGGCACAACCCCTGTCCCTGGCTCTTTTGGGTTATTTCCAACTGAGCACTTGTGCTTCTCTTTCAGACTCACTAGGTCTCCAAAGACTGATGCTGGAGCACTTATTGGTGATACATCTTCCCAAATCATCTTTTCCTCCTGGTTCTCATCCTCCAGGTTTTGTTTTACCCCTGCCCTGCCCACCCTTCTGTGGAGCACTGACATTACACAATTGCCTGCCCTGATTCATCGGAGCCTGCCCCAGCTAAAGAACAAAGGACCAAGCTGTGTGGGCAATGGTTCATTTTGGTTGGGTTTCTTTTTTACTAATTAACAAACTAGTAAATGTTTTTGCACAATTTCTTTTGCTCTTTCCAGTCACTAGGTTTCTGTTTCCACCCAATGCTTCTTCCTGTGTGTGTGAGTGTGCCAGCCCAAACCTTCTCTCTCTCATTCCTGTAATGGCACCACTGCTGTCCTGTGGTGACAGGAGTGACAAAATCTGTCCATTCTTTCATTCCAGCCTGTTCTGGTTACTTCACATGCTAAAGGCTGCAGAAGGAGTGAAGTCAGTTTTTCAGAACGTCTCTGTTGCATGGATTCTTTAATGCCTATGAAGAAAACAGGCTCATCAGCTTTCCACATAGGAAAGAAGCATGAAGAATTCTCTTCTCTTCTGGTGCTTTTTCTCTGAGTGTGTAGGAAACCAGTGGTTTTGAGAACACAACTCCTCTCTCATGTGCTACTGAAATTTCCCAGGAGTTGCTCCGTAGTTCTCAGGAGATAACAGAGGACAGCCAAACACAGTCAGAGCTTGTTAAAATGATCAGGTTTGGTGCTGTGTGACCTTCTAGGAGACAGGGTGGAAAATAAATGCTTGAGCTTTGTGTCTCCCCAGCTCCAGTCCAGAGAGATGATGAGGGGAGGTCGGTACCCTGCTCTCTTTGCTGGAGGAGAGAGGTATTTCAGCAAACAGCTTTAGCTCAGGTTTTCTGTTGAGTCCAACAAGTACAGCAATTCCAGCCATCCTTTTAAGTGCTGGAGATAAAGGTTGGAGTGCTGACGTTAAGCAAACTCCCTACAGGCTTTGAGGAAACATGTGGCACATCAGATTTTGTGTGCTGAGATAAAGCTCCTGGTCAAATTTTAACCTAACCTTTCCCCAGCTCTTCACTTTCAGAGAAAAATCTAAGAGTATCTATGTGAAAAAAAAATCAAGAAATCGATTTAATTCTCTTTTCTACCCAGCTTTCACTTTCTACAGTGGAAGAAACGAATTCAACTCCAGGTCTACCTCACGTAAGATGACTTAAGTGACTGGAGAAATTAAAGTGTGAGGAAATTCCATTCTCTGCCTTTTCTCTGCTACTGTCTTTCACATATATTTTAGGCTCTTATTCTGCCCTGAGAAAGATGCAATTACAAAGGACTGAATCTACATATGGTTCCTCCTAAACACTGTTGATGATTTCTGTTCCTTTTGGAAATCCTTTTACTGGACTGAGTGAATCCAGGCTTTGGGAGGTAAAAGCACTGCTTTCTGCAGTTGGTTTTTTCCCCTTGAATTTCCTTGTCTAAATTCCTTAGAGAACATTTGCGTGTGACTGGCAGAATATCTAAGTGAATGCCCCCTGGCAAAACGGAAATATCTGACATATTAGGGGAAAAGTTCTTTTAAACGATACTGTAACTGTTTTAAAGAAGTAAATGTAAGAGTGAGTAGCTGTGAAACGTTTCTTATCTGTTTTAAGAAATATCTTTGTATTGATTTTTAAGGAAAAACCAAAATAAGCATTGCCAGCATTAACATTTCCACCTCCACAGTTTCCACAGGGGTTTCAAAGGACTCTCTTGCCTTGGCCAGCTTATGATGTCTGTTTCAGCCCTGATGGAGGTCAACGGAACTAAAGATAAGATGCTACTCAAAATAAAGAACTTTACAAGCCCCTGAGACTACAAGGTTTGCAAAAACGGGATCTTTGTCCTTGAGAGGGGTCATGTGAGCCAAGGAGCATGGATTTATCTTCTAGAAGGGTTGAATTATGCGGGCACTGCTGTTTTTGTTAGTGACCAGTTCCAAATGCCTGAGGTGATCACCTCCCTTCAGTTACAGGTAGTACCACACCAGGGGGTTGGGATTTGCCTAAGGGGTACTTCCAAATGTACAGCAGTGGAGATGCCCTGTGAAGAAAATGTAAAACAAGGTGTTTCATACATATATAAATTCTATAACTCTCTTTGCCTGTAATGTAAAATTACTACAAAGCAGACATAGCTGGGAGCTGAAAGGTTTCCTGTGGAGGAATAAGCTTGGATTGAATGCCCCAGGTAATTCCTATGCTGGGATGCCAGAACTGAACTGCTCCAAATGCAGGTTTAAATCTGGGCTTCTGTACTGGAGCTTGTTCTGAAGCAACGGTGTCCAGATCTCCCCAGCATTTAACCCCTGTCCCCTCCTACTGCTGGTGTTGCTCTGGGGACTCCTTGTCAGGGTGTTGTCAGGACTTTACTGCTGTGGATTCCAACAAATGACAGACTTGGAGCAGCAAACTCCATCCCTAAAACCACTGGTTGCTGGAATTTAGGAGGACACGTCAGAAGGAACTTCTGTCAGCATTCATCATTCCTCTTCCGTTCCTTTTCCAATACAAGGGGTGTCAGGATTCTGGAATAAATGACCGTTGCTCTGACCCAGCACAAGTCCTTAAAAACCCACCCAGTGCAGCAGCCAGCTTGTTTTCTGCAAGCTTCAAAGTGCTTTACACAAGTGTAGATGCAGAAGGGAAGGGACTTGCCAGCAAGCTCTGACCAGACTGACTCCCAACACTCAGGAAAAGCACAGAGATCTGCTCAGTTCATCTGCAGTGCTCCTTTCTCTTTCTCTTCTGTGGCTGTTCCTCATTTGTGTCTTATAAAGACCTTTGTTTATCATTTTGTTGGTGGTGTTTGTAAACTGCTAAGCTCAATATACCAACAATCTCTAACATGCTCTCAGCTTTATCTGTGCTCTGATTCAATGATTACCGCCCTTCCCTTATTTATTTGTCTGTTTCACGATACCACGAAATGCAGCAGAAATAAATAATAACAGAAGCTGTCACTCACAATGCTAATCACGCATGAAACATTTCAGAGGTCCTGAGGTTTTTCTTCATGATAGCAATATTGCTTTCTTCCCCATTTGGCAGCAAATCTAATAATTTGAATTATAAACCTCTGAGCCTTGACACAACCTTTTACAGCCCCCTTTTATGTTGCTGCTTGGTCCTGCTGTCTCACAGATGGCTAAACCTATGTGGAGCCATTTATTTACTGTTGGTTTACGTGTTTGCTGTAAAATGCCCTATTCCCTCCATAAGAGATCCCAAGCTCCAATTCTAAGTTTGCACTGTTGGACAACAGAGTCTATAAAATACTTTTTTTCTGGATTTATGTTCTTCTGCACCTAGTGGATAGACACAATGAAAGACGGAAAAACCTATTTTCAGAGAATAACAACACAGGATAAGAAAAATACTTAGAGCCATGAGGAAAATGAAAGATCAGTCCATGCACAGAAAATATAAATGTCAGATGTACAGACATAGTAAGTGCCAGAAGCACTTGAATTTTCTCCTTCCCTGTTTCTGTGATAGCACTTGGTTCATTTTCCATCCTAAAGTGCCTTCAGTTTCTTAAGGGTTAGGAAACCCTTAAGGACTGGCCAACCCTGGGTTTGCAGAGCACTGTTTGCAGGGGTCCACTGAGTCTCCTTCATACGGTAACTCAAGCTGATTTCATTTTTCATGCCTGCTGACAAGATCATGACAGAATTCATCAGAGCTGCAAACCAGACCTCCAGCCTAGAGCAGCAGAGGGAAACAGAGCTGGAGATGGCATTCCTAGACCTGCTGGTTTTCCTTCCTTAGTCTGGGCACTCAGGGCTGCCTAAGGGCACAGCCCTGCTGCTATAAATACACAGGCAGTCACTTGACCTTGGCGCTTGTTTGGTAAAATAATTCTCCCTTGAAGCTGGCAGGGGCTCAATAGGAGCACATGTCCCGCCGCCCCTGCAGCCCAGAGCTCAGCTGGAATGAGTGACCTTTGCCTTGCCCTCAAGGTCTGGCTTATGCTGAGCTAAGAAGGGTCAGAACCAAAACTGTGACTCCTCACCTCCTCTTTCTCCCCTGCTACATGTCCCTACTCACTTTTCTTACGTCATTGAGCAGGCTAAAAATCAATGGGTTTTGGTGGTTTTCCCCCCAACAATTTACCCCACTGTCAGAGTGAAGGGAAGGAAAACACACTTTTAGGATTCAATATATTTTTCTTCATGACACACATCTGGATTAAAACAGGTAACAAAATAATTTCACTTATTTCTTTTTACTGTAACATGACTAGGCAACAATAAGCCTATGCCTTGTTTATTTAAAGGGAGATGAGAATAAAAAACCCCATCATCCAAGTGAGTATCCATCCCTCCTGTATTTCCCCATTGAGAAGTTTTCAAGGCCACCTGCCCAGAACCCTTTAAAATCCCACTGAGAGGTACCCAGGCCTACAGGCACTTCATCCTCTCAGCCTGGATTTCAGGATGAGCCAAATTGCCCTCAGGATCGCATATCAGGTGCTGATATATTTGTCATTGATGTATGTAGGTTTCTCTGTTTTTCATTCCACACATCAACAGTTGACACTGAGCAAGCCCAGGATGGGCTCTGTCACATCAGGTTTCAGAATCCCACCGTTGGCCTCACGCCCAACAGATCTTTCAGCAAGATGCTTTCCTGTGCTGATGAACATGGGAGAAAAGGTTGCCCAAGCCCAGTACCCACAGCCATTTTTCACGGCAAAAAGAAGTAGAAGAGGGCTGTGCTCTTTCTTTTTTGCGTATTTTTTTCTGCATTCCTTTAATAGCTAACATCTTACAATTGGTGGATTTGAAGATCCTTGCGGATCTCAACTCGGAATATTCTGTGACTTTTAGAAAAGCTGCTGCTACAGCTAAAATCAAACTGAAGTTTGTAAAAAAATACTGCGCTGTACCAGCAGAGCTTATATATAGAATAACTCAATCATGTAATAATAGAACTGTTGTCTAAGTACACACACCACACCCACTAAATATCAAAGGTACAACAATGAAATAACTGAAGAGACAGTAGAATGTAATTGATTTCATCACATAGTCAATAATTTCAATCATTAATAGGTTTGCAGAAGTGAGCGACTAGAAGGTGCATCTGCTTCACTGAGGAAAGTTAAACAATAAGTTTAGGATACCACATCATTCCAAAGGGGTTTTAATCTACTCACGGATATAAAAATAAATAAATATGACAATTACTAAAGAAAGCAACAAGTACACCACAGATCTGTAACTACAGGAATTACTTGGAAAAAAATGGGGGGCTTGATACCTGTCACATAATGTTTGTTAATTTTTGTCTTCAGTTCTAAGCAGCTCACTTTTCTAAGCAGCTCAGAGAAGGGCCTCCATCTTTCAGGCACAGACCCAGCCCAACCAGGCAGAGCAGTCACTGTAAACTTACAAAAGGACACAGCAGCTCATGATCACACAAAATACAATTTTTACCTGCTTTCAGGATAGCTTTTATGCAACATCCTTCCCTTATTTTTTAAACTTTCAATGGAAGCCACTTCTGGTTGCACTTTTGTAAGCCAAAGCCCCTGCCATCAAATATGCACCCTTTGAAATTTATTAATTATAATTACTATTCCAAGTACCGATCAAGAGAACTAAAATCCAAGAGAACTAAATTTCTACCTACTCTCCTTAAGGTGCTAAAGAGCAAATCAACAAACTGCGACTTTCTGAACCTCTCATATGTCCCAGCATTACTTAATAAGTTTACAGTGACACTGAGATTTCACAGAATCACAGAATCACAGAATCAGTAAGGTTGGAAAAGACCTTAGAGATCATCAAGTCCAACCTATATTTGAGGCACACAAGCAAAATACTCACAGGAAATTTCTGGCACGCATCAAGGAGAAAGAAATTGTGGTGCTTCTCTAGCTGGTGTTAGCTGATATCACTGCTGGGGCTGATTCAAGACAGTTTACAATGGTTTATGTGCATGAGTTACTATTAATAAGAAGTGTTGGAATTACAACATCGGGTACAGGAAGAGGTATTCACAGAGACTAAATTTAGCCGAGCGAAGCTAATCCCCAGCTCCTTGTGCAGAGTGGAAATGTAAGCTTCTCTAGAAGGCAGCTCAGAGCACGAGCTCCAGTTGGGCTCAAGTTACAGGCGAGGCAGAGAGCTGATTTAGTGTTTCCCAGGCACAAGAGGGAAGGGGCTCTCCTTGTGCCTGCTCATGCTGCTTCTGAGCTGCCTCTGGTATTTGCTGGGCGCTTCACTGGACCCAATGAACAGCAACACACTTCAAAAGGGGCAGTCTTCCACTGAAGGAACGAGCTGAACTGGCTCAGGAGGAGACTGGCTCAGTGCTGACTTGCAGAACAGTTTCCATGTCTTGGTTTCTTTGCTTCAAAAAGAGGCTTGATACTAGGAAAAGGTTTTTTACTGAAAGAGTGATCCGGATTTGGAATGGGTTGCCCACAGAGGTGGTTGAGACGCCAACTCTGGAGGTATTTCAGGGTAGGCCAGATGAGGTGCTGAGTGATATGATCTAGATGTAGAGGATAGGTTAGTTGGATTATAGGTTGGATTAGATGATCTTCAAGGTCCTTTCCAGCCTTATCTACACTGTGATACTGTGATACTGTAATATCATAATGAAAATAAGAGATGGAGCCAGACAGTCAGAAAGCAACATCTTCTGATCTTTGCTTGTTTGACCCTGTTTGCACTGGAATCTTCCAGCTCATGCTACTAAATTCCAGCCAGGAAACATTCCACAGGTTCTTCTTTCAGTATATATTAATGGTGTGTGCTAAAGAAAACAACAGTTCCTAACAATTATTAAAAAGGATGAAAGAAATTATAAGTGGGCACCTGTTGGATCCAAATAAAAAATCTTTTTCACAGTCATCATATAAAGTTCATGGCTCACTTTGTTTTGCCTTTCAACATTACAAACTGAAGTGGAAACTTGATTTGTTGAATAAGTGGGATATGTTTTATAGTTTGAAGGTGAAGATTCAAATTGTGTTCATGGATACCTTCCCTGATGCTTTGTGTGTCACCCTCTAGGACCACTACTGGAAAATGTAACCCCATTCACTTCATGTGAGACTCACATCTGTCCTCACTTTCAGCAAAGATATTTTTTTTTCCCCTGCAAAACTCTCTCACCCCAGGAACAGAGGAGCAGAGCCAGGAGAAATAAGCTGTGACTGAGGTCACTCCAGGAGTCTCCACAGCATTCAGATAGAACTTGATGCATTGCATCTGCCAACAGTTCTCTCCCCCCTCACCATGAATCCATCACCATCAAGGGTAGGATGCTCCCTCACATCCCCCGACTGATTTCTGCCAACTTCCACCAAAAAATCTCTACCACACAAGTGCCCAGTGGGTTCAGCACAAAGAGTGTCCTTCCTAACCTTCACACGGGACTCGACTGTAGCAGTGGAGCCAAACACTCCTCAGTACTGGGAAACATGTTCAATAATGCTTACTGGAAGCTCAGTTGTGTCCACAGTGTTTTCCCCAAAGCTTGCCCTGTGAATGGCAGAGTGGGAAGGGTCCAGAGGGCAATATGGCAAAGGTTAGTCCAGATATCAAGCGATGCTTCCCAAACAGGAGGGCAGTCAGTGAGCCCTGACCCTTAACCTCATCCATCTGCTCCACAGGCAGGGGAAGTCTGTGACTGTAGGAAAGAGCACAGGCAGAGCTTCCTGTAAAACAGGCAAAAATGTGTCTGGCCTGTCTTCAGAATTATGGCAATTTTTAACAGGGTAAATTGAGGGATCATGCGAATGAATGTCTAGGTGGAAGTGAATGGGAGAGACGAATAAATCTGCTCACAAAATCAGTGTAAACAATACAAAAACAAACAATACAAAAATTCTTCTCCAAAGACAACACACATGCGAGGAAACGTGGAATCAACTCCTTTTTACTGCAGGTAAAAATCCTGCAGTTATGAAAATCATGGAATCAACTCCTAAAGGGATAACAAATCCTGCAGTTATGAAAATCATGGAATCAACTCCTAAAGGGGTAACAAATCCTGTAGTCGTGGAACTACTTCAGAAGTTACAAAAGAGATAGATATGTTCCTCCATGAAGCACTACTGTATAAATCTTTCTACAAAGCTCAGTCGAGGTGCTACACTCTACTCTTGAGGCAGATATGCCTCACTGTGTGACTGTATTACTGTAAAAAAAATTCTTCAGTATGAACGTGGCCTTACATTTGTGTCCGGACAGGTGTTAGGCTGACAAAGCCACATTCACTTCTTCAGACATACAGTGAGCAAAATTCATACATAAAAACCTTAGGACTACTAGGTTTTCTGAACAGTTAAGCAGTTCAGAGGAAAGAAATTCTTCCTACATGGATATTCTCCCATTGATTAAATCACAGTCTGTAGGCCATTCCAATTTTATATACAGATTTTCGCCTGCATTTGGAAGGCATTGGCTGAATGTTCCTTCTGGAGGCCAGATCTCTGTTTATCCAGGCATGGTGTATAGCCTGGATTATTATGGAATAGGAAAAGTTTCAAAGTATTTCTTAGCTAATTTAAGGAGGAATTAGAATGAATCTTTGGTTTATCCCCTTATTTAGTAGCTGTTGTTTCTCCTGAACTTTTGAGACAGAGCCATCAATGCAGTTCTTGCAAACTGGGTGCTCTTACTCACCTAATTGTAAAATTCATAACCATTTGTTTCCTCTGGCACCAAAGATATTCATTAAAAGAGATCATCACATTTCACTCCTTTTGCGTTATAACCCCCAATCTTGTGATGTGTTTGTTTTTTTAATAACTGCATTATAAAGCACTTAATTATTATGACTGTGTTATCTCTATAACACTGTCTAATCTTTAAACAGAAGTTAAACAGAAAGTAGGCTGGCTCCCTGCCAAAAAAGGAACAGTTCCTTCAGACAAAAACTTGGGGTAAAAGAAGCGAAGCTGCCACACCGAGATCACTTTTCTTTATTGTGTGATGTATTTTCCTTCAAATGGCAATGTTAGTTGTCTTCACACAGAAAATCCAGATGTATGAGCACCAAATTAAAACATAGGCGGACCAGAATTTTAATTCAGCATCAGTCAGCAGAGCGTGTGACAGCAGATTAACTCAGTTCTCTGTATTTTGTGAGATTTAACTGCAGTTTTGGTAAAAAGGGAACAGCAGGGAAATCCTACCTGCTTTCATGTGTTTTGGGCAGATGACGGGACAGATGCAAGCAGGGAGGTATCTCAGCCTTCTGTAATTACACACTTTCTATACAAATCAAAAGTTAAACCTGATTAAAATGTACACACAAAAGATATGTCGTAATTGTATGAAGGTTACCAGGCAAATTTATTTAGACTGTGTCCCTTAGGGTTTGTTTTTCTGCAACATTGCACTTCATAAAAAATGCCAGTGTTGCCAAACTGGAGCTGAACTTTGAAACTGTGACCCATCACCAGGAGACCTTCCGTGTGACCCTGGGGAGATCTTTTCACCTCTCTGTGCCTCAATCCTCCATCACCTGGAACAATAAGTAAGTAAATAATTAAGAGCAGGAAGAGGGAATAATCTGCTTTCTTCCACCCACCGTCCTGCTCCTGCCTGGTGCATTTAGATGGAAAGGGCTTCGGGGAGGGGATTAAATTCCCTGTGCTTTTAACACTGCAAGCAAAATGAGTCCTGATCTAAGCGAGGGCATAGGAGAGCTGTTGTAACAGGTGGCAAATGGTCCGGTTTGCCTTTAAAAGCTTTAAGATTTTGCAAATAGGAAGGTGGCATTTTCCTCCCTATTTAATTACAAATGCAATCAGGAAAATTGATTGTTGAGTGCTCATAAGGAGAGATGCTCATTATGTCCAAAGAAGATATAATGCAGTGGTGAACTCTGCAGGACAAGAACCCTTGGGTTCTGTTTCAGGAATGAAAAAACATTGCTCTGATCCTTCCCTGATCTCTCCAGAACTTTTTCATCTCCCTCTTTATTTTCTCAAAGTTCATCTATCCGTGTTCCCATTGTGATTGTACAGGATAGATTCCCTTATCCTTACATTTCACTGAGTAATTTTTATTTACCTCCAGCTCCCACAACAGCTGTAATTCCTAGTCTTGGATTGACTTTCTTACAGCAAGATGCTAACCTGAAGCAACATGTGGATGGCTTAACTCATCTCTTTCCCCCCAGGGGGCCTTTTGCAATGTCAAAACAACATAAAGAAGCAAAGTAAGCCAAGGTTAGGTAGTGATTTAAAGCCAGCATGGATCTTTACTGCTGCCCAGAAAGGCAGGTTTGACCCTTCACTCATCACCAGGCCCATCACCTCCCTCATCCTGGCACCAGCATTTGTTTGGCTGCCGTAGGAGCCAGAGGGAATCAATCCAGTTATTACTAAGCTGGCAAAATACCCGGTAAAATAAAATAAAATAAAAAAAAATCAATAAAACTTTAAACCAGCCGCAACAACAACAACAACAACAAAGGTAACCACAGTCATAGGCAGGCAGGGCCAGGCTCTCTGGTGACTTTTAACCCAGTGACTTATTTGGGAGGACTCTGGAAGCCACTGTTTTCCCTCTTGTGAGACACAGCTGACCATGTGTGATGAGGAACCTGGGAGACAAAAAGCCGTTTTGTGCTTCGGCCATTAATGTTTGCAGGCAAGGACAGAGAGGGGGAGAAGAAATTGAGTTTTACTCGCTGTCAAAAAATAGCTTGTTCCTAGGACAGGGTTCTCCCTGCCACCTGTAGAAAGTTATTGAAGACCAATTAAAAGGGGGGACTGGGGAACAGGGGGGTCGTGAGTAGTGTAAGGCTCCAAGTGCTCCATCCAATGATCCTTGTGGGTTCCTTCCAACTCAGAATATCCTGTGATACTGTGATACTGAAAGGGGACAGGGACCTTCCCGGCTCAGAGAGGGTATTAAAATGCTGCCATTCTGGCGCTGGGGGTCTGCCTCCCCTGTTGATCCTTTGCTTCGAGAACTTTGTCCCCCTCTTAGTTTCATAAATAAGATGGGGACAAAGAGAAAAATGGGACCTCCCGGACCATTTACCCCCTGCGTGTGCACCAAACAGGGAACAGGATGCTTCGAACTTTGAAAGAGTGACCCCCAAACAAGAAGGGAACGATAATAAATGTCTTGTCTTGGTGAATCCCCGTGAAATGGGGGGCACTGGTGGCACGGAGGGTCCCCACGAGATGGCGGGTTGCTGTGGCGTAGTGGGCAAGGTTCGGAAGGCTCGAGCTGCGGAGCCGGAGCAGCTCAGGAGAGGCATTGCTGGTTCCCCACTCCCTTCCCCAGACCAACACCCCGACGAGCACGATAACCCCATCCCCACATAAGCGCGATGTCCCCCAGGCGCCGCGGGGGCAGCGGCCGCTCCCAAACAGCTGCAGCACCGCTGTGCCCGCGGGCACTCAGCACCGGCCCGGGCCGGCCCCGCGGCGCTGCGGGGG
>WEKX01010595.1:0-53012 GCA_013390025.1 Pitta sordida | reverse complement strand
TTGCAATTCTGTGCAAAAAATTTTATTTTTTTTAAAGAAGGCATGAACAGATCTGCCCTGCCCACTTGCAGAGGCTACCTTAAATCAGGTGCCTCAGATGAAAAATCATACATGTACTACTAAGCTGTATTTTATGTAGATGATCCTTCAGCGTGTTACCCTGAGAATGCATGCTTTAATGCACTGGGGGTTTAATTAAATCAATATATTCTATATATATAATAAAGTTTTATAGTGTAAATAAATATCAATAAGTAGTATAAATAAAGTTTCACAGTATATATATACTATATATATATAAATAAAGACTTGCTGTTATTCATGAGCAAGGAAAAACTCATAGTAAGAAAAGGCCACAATGAAAGTAAATATTGACGTGAAAGCTGCAAATAGTTTGTAGAACAACATGACTGAGGGAGAAATTTAATGGGAAAGCAGTGATAGTTCGTTGTGGGTTTCTGTATTTATTTTTTTAAGCAAATGTTTGCCTCTCATGGTCTGAACCCACTTGAAGTACTGTAACCCCTACAGTGAGGGAGCCAGGTGGCATCACCACAAACTGCACTACAATCCAGCTGCTCTAAGCAGGATTAAATTGTTCTTGCAGATATCTAAGCACCAAGTTTTACTGTTTAGTGAGTTGTATGCTCGAAACCCAGGGTAAAAACTGGTTTTAAATTCTCCGAGCGTGGATGATGACATGGGGTTTGTTTCAATGAGGCTTCTGCTCTTGCTCTCTTGGAAGTATAAGCTGCAATATAAAACATTTTTATAACAAAGCCCTTGGCCTCTTGCCCACCTGGGCTCACGTTCAGCCACTGTCAACCAACATGTGGCTTTGACTTGTGCAGGGTGGTTGGATCTAACACTGATTTCAGTTTACCAGTGTAGTATTTAATGTATGTGTATCAATTTCCATGGTGCTAAAGCTTCCACGTGGGTTATTTTTGGCTCCCTCTGAGGCATGTCACTGATGTTGCCATCCTGATTTAGAAATGGGAACGTCTCTACAGCCACAAATCAGCTGCTCTCAGTGAGAGTATTTTGAGCTGAGCTGGGGATTGTGTAGGCCTCATATCTGTGTGTGCTGATATTGACTCGAGTTCTTCTCTGCACAAGTGATGCAAATTCATGAAATCAGTCACTGGAGCTGTTCCAGCTGCTCTTCTGTTTCCGTGAAAACCTGCAGAGTCTGGGAAATATTGGTTGCAAGTTCTAGACTGGAAATCCCATCAGGCTGTGCACAAAACTACCCATAACTGCCCATGTGCACACATTAATTTTTCAGATTCTGATTGTACTAACTCCTTAGTGTAGCAGTTTTCATAGTATGTATTTAAACAACTTGGAATTTCGTTTTACCCTTCAGGCTATTTTGAGAACAGAGCAAGTACAGATACAAATTCTTAGCATTTTTCTTCAGCATTTCAGTGAAATCAGCTGCTAAAGGAAGCAGTGCAGAGAAGCAATAAACTAACATTATTTCAAAGTATGAAATGAAAACCTTAAATATGCCTGCTGTTAAATACATTTTTCCACAGGAAAAAACAGTGCATATATTGTTGCATGTTTAATGTATTTTAGTTGATAAAAATGGCTTAACTGCTTTCAAATTGAGTGTTGCTATATAGGACAATAAAATTAATAATTTGAATAATTTACTGCATGATCAGCCTTGAAGGATAGTGGAATTTACAAGGATAGTGAATGTTTCTTTCTAAAGGCTTTGGAGCAAAGTGCCTTTTTCCTCCACCCTTGTATTTCATGTCTTTGCTGCTTTGTTGTTTTCAGGATCTTTGTGATGAGCTTGCTCTTGTTGATGTCGTGGAAGACAAACTGAAAGGAGAAATGATGGACCTACAGCATGGGAGCTTGTTCCTCCACACTCACAAGATTGTGGCAGACAAAGGTGAACCTCAATTTCTTTGTTTTAATTCTGACTTGCTTAATAGCAGAGAACTAGTTGTGTGATCCTAAAGAATTCAAAGGATTTGGTGTTGAAAAGTTCAAGTGCATGGATTGGGGTAAGACTTTGTATGAACACCATAACTATGGGGGTAGCTCTTAATCTGGGCTTCCTCTTACATCTCTAATGGGCGTTTCACATTTGGGACTTGTTTAGTAAAATTGATATTAATGAAACTATAGTGCCTCCTTGTAGAAGAAATAATGTTGTTATTTGGATAGTGGAGCTGAGGTTCAGTGGGTATGTTGCTATAAATATTGGACAGTCTTAAGAGATGGTGCTGGATTTAACGTGGATGTTTGATGGTTTGGGGTTTGAATGTGATGCAGAGTGGAGAAGCACCTGTAACAGCTGTATGAACACCATGCTGCTGAAGTTGGTGACAAGTTTATTTAATGCACTCTGTCTCCTCTCCCCCGTGCTCTGGTGCAGACTACGCTGTCACAGCCAACTCCAAGATCGTCGTGGTCACTGCGGGGGTTCGTCAGCAGGAGGGGGAGAGTCGGCTCAACCTGGTCCAGAGGAATGTGAACGTCTTCAAATTCATCATTCCTCAGATCGTCAAGTACAGCCCCAACTGCACCATCCTGGTCGTCTCCAATCCGGGTAAGGCAATCTTTTCCTCATCCCTTGCAAATTTTGCTTGATAAAACATTCGTTCTCTGACAGTCCTTTCAAATGCAAATTGAGTGATAATAGCTTTTTGTGGACATCTGCCAGGTAGTTGCTACCAGCAGAATACAAACAAATACCCCGTTCCTTCTGTTGCTCTCTTTATTCAGAACTTGTCACGGTATCCATATTTTAAAAGTATGGTAAATACTTCAGTTCTTTGCATACTTTGGCTCAAGTAGTAGGTAGTTTAAAATTTTTTATCTCTAAAGGATAACTCTTGTGTCTGGGTGTGATAACCACCATTTTTCAGGCTCAAGAACTTGCCCTATTGGCTATATTTTTAGAACAAAGAATTTGAAGCCTATGGTGGAACAAGGGCTGACTGTAATACACATCTCAGTTAAATTAGGAAAGTCTTATTACTGATTATGCATATTTATGTGCTCATTTGCAAGCCTCTCGTTGCACTGAGGCAGCTGGGATATTTGGATGGCTAAAGCTGGGTGTAAATGTCCCGATGTGCTTTGGAGGGTGTCGCTGTAGGGTTGTCTTTGCTTCATTCTACATCTGAGTGAGGCCAGTGCTACAGAACCCTGGCAGTGAAGTAGGTAATGCTGCTTTTAAAGGTAACTTTGCAGAGTGCATGTAAAGCTAACAGCTTAGCTGGTGTACAATTAGTTCTACTCGATGCTTGTGTTCTGAGAAAGTGGCTACTTTGCAAGTGCAGTAACTTAGGGCAGTTTTAAATGCTTATCAAAAAATCAGGCTGAGACAAAGATCAGATTGTTCTTGTTCTAGCAAGGCTGAGTTCAGTCTGTAGACTGCTCTCCAGCAGAGCAGCTGCAAGAGGAGAATTATTTTTATAATCCTGTGTTTCCTCAACATGTGGAATTTTGTCCACTTAGTCTTGTGTGGTAAAAGTTACCGTGAGCTCATTAGGAGGGACTTCAGGGGGGATCTGCTGCAGGTGTTTTGTTGTGCACCTTGCTGTCCTTCCCTGGGTTTGCCTGGACTCCAGCTCATACAGCCCTGCCCACAGCCTGCCCTGCCCACAGCCCTGCTGTAGGCAGATGAAGCATAATTAATTATTGCAGCCTGTTTATTATTGTTGCTTTGAGTTGTGGGTTTGAGGTTTTTCTCTCTGCTCATGTCCTTCTCTCTGCCCTTCCTAGCTTTGGGGTTTTTTTTTTCCTAAAACTCTATTTTTAGAGACTCTTCAGTGCAGCTAAAGCATATTGGTCATCTGGCTCTTCATGCTGCAGAGGTGCTAAATGCAGAAGCTGCTTGGTACACAAGTCAAGAAATTAAACTGAAGTAATTACCAACTAGGAGGAGTGTGTAAATCTCAAACTTG
The DNA here is from genome assembly GCA_013390025.1 of Pitta sordida. Lineage (NCBI taxonomy): Eukaryota > Metazoa > Chordata > Aves > Passeriformes > Pittidae > Pitta > Pitta sordida. The sequence continues at coordinate 49,077 of WEKX01010595.1, read as the reverse complement.
CCATTGTAAATTGTTTCCCCTCCTGTTGTAATGATGAATTGGAAGGTAGCATTACTCCAGGAAATTACTTGAATTTAGCCCCATGAAATCAGTCCCAGTTTTTTGAATGCCCTACTTTTGAATGTTCAACTTTAGCTGGTAGGAATCTAATCTCCGAAAACCTCCCTTGAATTTTCTTAGCACCCATCAAGCTACTGCTCAAAATTACAAGCAGAGCATTCGTTTTAAATCCCCCAAACCAATGACCACGACTGTTGTTTTGAGTCCCCACAATTGCCCTACTACTGGCAGCCAAGGAATTGTTGGAGCATTCTTGCTGTGAGTGGTTTCATTTTATTGTGCATGTTTCTCCTTTCAGTGGACATCCTAACCTATGTCACATGGAAGCTGAGTGGCTTGCCCAAGCACCGTGTCATTGGAAGTGGCTGCAATCTCGACACGGCCAGATTCCGTTACCTCATGTCCGAGAGGCTTGGGATCCACCCGAGCAGCTGCCATGGCTGGGTCCTGGGAGAGCATGGAGACTCCAGTGGTAAGGAACAGTTCGGACCTGCTTGGGAATAAGCAATACAGTTCTAGAGGTTGAGGCCTAAGGGGTGTTGTAAACCTCTGGAGGAACCTGAGTAACTGATGCTTAGCTGTATTTTTATGAAGATTAGACTCGAGACAAGTCCAGGAAATGTAGCTACATATATTTAATAAATGTGACTCTGGCTGTACAATTAAACTTTGAACTGAAAAAGCCAATTTTGAGCTGAAATTGTGTACTAAAGGCTACAGCTTACTACTTCTCTTTATTGGCAGTTTCTGGAGTATGATAACGTAGCCTGTAGCACAGTTCTTTTCTGAAAGCAGTATGAGCTCTTTTTAAGTCAATGGCAGAGCTTGTTGCAGGTAGTAATCCAGGTTCAGGCTGACCAGATTATCCTTTATTTTGGGACTTTTCTCCATGCTGTTTAAAAGGGAAAATGATTTTAAGCCCCTGTAAAATCCAAGAAGCTCATCTGTCTTAATTCAGTCCACGTACTTCAAGTCTGAGGTGATGCAGCAGAATATCTGTGTGGAATTTTCATGCAGAGTGTTTCCAAGGGAGCCATCTCTTCACTGTCCAAGTACAGTGTCTGATCAACAACAGGAGTTACTGTAGCCAGCCCTTCACTAATGACAGCAGAATTTGGCTGAGCATACCCAGAGCTCATCCTGCATCAGTTTTTGCTTTGAGGTAACTCAGAATTCCCTGTTGCTTCACAGGAACAGGCCATGACCCTGCCTGTAAGCTTCCCACATGAAGGGAGATGGTAAATTATTGTGGTTCTAGCTACTACTACTATGTATGTTTCCCATTATTTTAGACAGGAAGGAGAGGAGGGGGAGTTGCAAAGTGCTGTTCACACTTATGTCCTCTTTCTGTTGCAGTGGCTGTTTGGAGTGGAGTTAACGTGGCAGGTGTTTGTCTTCAGGAGCTGAATCCTGAGATGGGAACGGACAAAGATCCCGAGAACTGGAAGGAGGTCCACAAGCAAGTAGTTGAAAGGTACAATGACTTGAGGACTAACGTGGATATATGTGATGCTGAAAATAGCTTGTCTGCACACTGTCTCTGATCTTACTGCAGCTTTCATGCCTTTTGATTTAGAGGGCTGCATGAATAAGTAAGTGGAAGTGCTGGTTTAAACCCAAAAATGCAGAATTTGATCCTGTAAGCTTCATTATCTTGCAGTGAGACAAGCTGTTGCATAACAATCCCACTTAAGTACTGCAGGGCTTAGGACTGTGTGCACTTGTTTTCTCAAGTGTGGCCTCTTAAATGGTGAACACTCTCCTCCCAGTCCTGATGTTGGTTAAAAACACCGGATGTTTTAACCTCTTCCAAATGCATTCCGAATGATTGTGCCCCTGACTTAAATTGAGGATTTACTAAGTATATTTCTGTTTTTTCTTAGTATTAAGAACTCTTCCTACATGGAATATAATTTTCTTTTCAGCTAATCCTGTCAAAACAACAGTGGTTCTTTTTTTTTATACGTATAGGATAATGTAGACTTTATGCTTTATTCTCTTAATCCTGAAACACAGAACTCTCCTGCTTTGATATTTTACTTCCAAAACTTAAAATGTGTTGCAGGAGTCTGAAGTGGTTTTACTGGGAGACTTTCACTCATCTCAAGACTTGGAAGTCACATGTGCAATTGTATTTCTCTGTTTTTTAGTGCCTATGAAGTGATAAAACTGAAAGGCTACACAAACTGGGCCATTGGCCTCAGTGTTGCTGACCTGTGTGAGACCATGCTGAAGAACATGCACCGGGTTCATTCAGTGTCCACCCTAGTAAAGGTAAGGAGTGGTGGCTAATTGGATACTCTGGTTCATTTTGTTGTGATGGTCAAGCTAAATACCTTCAATTAGCAATGGGCTGAACAAAGGAAGGGTTGGGAAATACTGTTCAGCCTACTCCTCTCACAAGTATGGAGCTGAAAATTAATTACAGAATCACAGAATCAGTAAGGTTGGAAAAGACCATAGAGATCATCAAGTCCAACCTATCACCTATTACCTAACCTAGCCAAACCTGTTACCTAACCTGTTGCCATCCTGCTACCAACACACCATCCTACCTATAACACACTACCCTGATATCTAGGTCATGCCACCAAGTACATCATCCAACCTTTTCTTAAAAACCTCTAGGGACGGTGACTCCACCACCTCCTTGGGCAGCCCATTCCACTGAGAGATCACCCTCTCTGTGAAAAAGTTCCGCCTAATGTCCAGTCTAAATCTCCCCTGAAATTAAATTCTCTCAGCTCAATAACTTTGTGTTAGGTTTGCCATTTGTGGCTTGCAGATTCACCGGGAGGACGTTTTTGTGTAAAAATGGAAAACCTCATGGAGGCCCAGCTGCAATTCCGTGAACCACTGCCTAGCCCAGGTGCTGGGGAGGGGACCTGTGGTCTTTTATAGCTGATGTTACTGGCTGCATCTGCTCTGTACCAGCTCCATAACCCCTGGTGCAGCACGGGCTCAATTTACTGCTTCTTCTGTAGCAGGAGGGACACCCTGCCCTAATCCTGTGTCTGAATTTTGTCAGCTTCTTGCTATGTATAAATACAAGTGAGAGGTTTGGTCCAAAGCGGCTCCATACTACTCATTTTCTCAAATACATCGTGGCTGAAATTTTTCTGCAGGTTGTAAAATGATAACTCTGAGCTCTGCCCTCAGGAGGCAAGTGCAGATTTGGGGTGGTGGGCCCACGTCTGATTTCTTTTTGTCTGTGGCAGGGCATGTATGGCATTGAGAACGACGTCTTCTTGAGCCTTCCTGCTGTCCTAAGTGCCTCTGGATTGACAAGTGTCATCAACCAAAAGCTGAAGGACGATGAGGTGACTCAGCTGAAGAAGAGCGCGGATACGCTGTGGAACATCCAGAAGGATCTCAAGGATCTATAAACAGTGAATGTTAGGTTCCAGCAGTAGACAAAACCAGCATGTTGTTTGCAGTTGTGGGCTCCACACACTACGCATCTATGTGGTTAAACTGTTAAATGTTCTTCCAGACTGAGCTTTGTTCATGGTAGTTAAACTTGTTTAATGCTTGCTGTAACGCACAAACCTTATGAACAAATAAAGCAATTTTCGGGCAAGTTTGGTTTGTCCTAGTGACTTACTTTTAGTATAATTACCTGCCTTACTCTGGCATTGCCCTCTGTTTGCCACAGACTACATGGAAGTGCAGACTTGGCACATCCTTAGTGAAATTTCCTGTTGTTATTTCTAATAAACTCGCCATACTGGAACCCTTATCCCAGTCCAGGTGCTGGCTAAGTCTTGTCTTTCTTGTTTACCTGATAGAGCATGTACTCCCTAATTTTATTTTTCTGGTGGGTGGAAATGGAATATGGACTTGTTAGTGATGTCTGATTTTTATAACGTTTGGGACAAACAAGATTATTTTCTATTTGATGACCAAAATTCAAGGAGTTCTTTCTTTTAGAGTTAGACTGGAGTGCCATGGTGGTAGTCTTATTTATTAAGTTGTGTCTTTAATCTTACACTTCGAGGGGAGAACAGATTTAAAATCCCAATTTTTTTCTTAACTGCTTAGAGTGATGAATATTAGCCATAAAATAGCCACTACTTGCTTGGCAGGTCTAGAACTGATCCATCTAGTCTGTGGAAAAAACAGTATTAAATCTATCTTCTATCATAATTCAGAGGCCTGTAGGGTTTTTTTTTTTCATGACATGAAAAGACACTGGGCTACATTAAAACAGGTTTCTCACTGATTTCATCCTTATCCATTAGACTGTTCCGTGGTCAGCCAGCAGCCCCAGGGTAGCTTGGTACATTTTGGAAGGCACACGGGCATCAGTGTTTTAAGGTGGGAAGCTGCTGTCACCTAGTGTTTGTCAACTGCTCCTTCACTCTCCGAGACCACAGAGGGGTTTTATTTTCCTGGTTCTGAGGACGTGGTATCAGGAAGGAGAATTCTATAAAATCTAAGCAGCACTGAAGTGGCCTTGTGGATGTTAATGGGGGATTGGTTTGAAGTTGTTAAATAGGAATGAGTATCCCAGACTGGAGATCGTGAGACTTTATGAATCAGCTATTTATTTGCATTAACTCATATTTGTAAGACTCATATTTGAAAGTTATTTTAATTGCTCCAAGGACCTGGACCCCCTTGCATTTCCAGGTAATTAGATACTGGCTACAGAACAAAAAAGTCAGTCTGACTACCCTGCAAATATCAAACAAGTAGATACTGACAATCACAAGGGACTTTACTGACTTTTAATGTTAAATCATTACATTTTTAGTAGTCAAAAGGCAAAACTGTGGCAGGGAATTGAAGGCGGGTTTAAACAGTGAAATAGTTTTAAAAAAACAGGGCTGGAAAGTGATAAAAATGTTTTATAAACATTCTGAAGGCTAGTAGTGCTTAGGTGAATTTCATAGCAGCTAACTTACAACAGTGGTTTGTGGTATGTAGGTAATTTAAGTTGCTCACAGAGTTCCTGTTGTCATTGAGTTTACTTGCTCTGTGTTAGCCTTGTGCTGCGAAGAAATGCTGTTTCCCCTGATTTACAGATCAATCAGAACAATTAAGCTCCAGATTCTCAGTGGAATGTAGATGCTGAACTTTCACTGATGTCAGGAACCCCCAAAGATTTAGAAATCAGATCCTTACATTGTGCTCCACTGGCTTTCCAGGGCAATGTCTAAGTTTCGACTCTGCGAGCAAAGGAGTCATACAAATGATTAACTTAGATTGGTCTGTTGGAGTGGTTGGACGTGGCAGGGCTGGATTTGCTCAGTGTCTGAAATGAATAATTTACCTGCAAACAGAAGCAACAAAGCACAGTGTGGACCAGGCAGTGGCTATGCAAAGTAGGATTTCTGAGTAAATATTTCCTTTTTTTATGTTCTCCTCTTTCGTACCTCTTCAACGTTATTTAAATGTATTTATACATTCAGTAACTGAGGTAAAAAAAGTCGAGAAAATTTGTCAAAATAACATGAGGGGGAATTGTACCAGCACTGACAGGGGATATTCATAATTTATGCACTGTGAGATATGCTAAATGAAAATACAAAGGAAAGAAAAACCCATTTTGGATGGAGTCTTGGGCAACCTGGAGTAGTGGAAGGTGTCCCTGCTATGGGCATGGAATTGGAATGAGGTGATTTTTGAAGTCCTTCCAGTCCCAGACGGTTCTGTAATTCCATTAGTCTTGAATTTTACTTTTTCAAGTTTTTCAAGTTTTTTTCAAGGTGTTTTCAAGTTACGGGTATATCAGATCTCAAACAGAAAACCTTGGTGTCTCTCAGGAATTCTGTTTGCATGTGCCATGTGCCTGTACTTTTATTTGCCAATAGAATTAGTGGGATTTTTTTCAATATCTAATGCCTAGTTCCTGGCTGGAGATACAAAAAGGAAACTGCCGCCGGAGAATTTGGGCTGTGTGTCCATCCTTCGTGAAGGGATCACTCCAGCCTCTCAGCCCAGCTGAGTTTGGTGTGTCCTGGAGCCTGCACACTCCTGCCTGTTTATTTTGGGCAAAATACCCCAGATGTCAGTGAGAAACTCACAGAATCACAGAATATTCTGAGTTGGAAGGGACCCACAAGGATCATCGAGTCCAACTCTTAACACTGTCTCCCTGGCGGGAATCGAACCCGGATCTCCCACACGCCAGGTGGGGACCCTTACACTGTACTAAAGTGGATTCGACTGTGTCACGGCACTCCCCAAAACTTCAGATGTTTCTGAGCCCCCTGTCCCTCATGGTCACTTCACAAGGTCACTGTCTCCTCACTGGAAGGAGATTTGGAGCATTTTCTGCCCTTGCATGAGGCAGCAGCAAAGGGCATCAGCTCACGTCTGGAGTTGTCCCAACTTGCTGAGGTCAGGCAGGGAATGAGGGCTGTCCCTGGGGCATTTCTGAACCCCTCCCTGGTTTTCCCTGACAAAACAACACGGCCCCCGGAGAATTGATGTTAATACCGTCAGTGCCACCTGCTGCTCTGTATCTAAAGTACAGCCTGTGTACACCGGTACCTGCTACAAACCATCCATGTATTTCCTGCTTTAGAATTTGTCTCAATGTCTGTGAGCGTTTTTAACACCTTGTACCTTATTTTTTTTTTCTCTTTAGGTTAATGTAGGCAAACCTTGAAATCATGGCTCTGTTCAGAGCAAGCCAGTCCTGCACAGTTATTTCCTCATAAACCCGCCCTCACAGAGATTGTTTGTCCCCACACGCGTCTTCTCACTTGCAGCCAGGGAGACTGAAGTGGATTTTCCAGCAAAAAAGGTTGTCTGAGGTGGTTCTTGTGGAGGGACTGTGGTGTGAAGACAATATCCTTGTCTCACTTCCTGGGGTGATATACTGGAGTTAATTTTCGCAGAAAGCTTTGATCTACTCCAGGCATTTTAAGTAGAGCAGAATGCACAGGGTTGTCCTTGCATTGCTGTCTCCAGACAACTATAGGAAATCTGGGGAAAACTATACACGTTTTGTATATTTCTTTTCAAAGTTCTCCTTCTTATTGCCCAGTAACCTTGCAAGCAAAATTATTTCACTTTTGTGGGCTGAAAAAGGATTTTGTGAGGTAACAACTCCTGTCTGGTAGAGTTGTGACACAATGCATTACCAAAAGCCATCTATATATTTAATGATAGGAGCAATATGAGGACCTGGACAGGCCCGAGCCAAAACCAGTTTCACCGGTTTCCAGATTTCTGGAAAATATTTTAATCAATGTTATACATATTTTAAAAACTGTGCTTTTTTTTTTGGTACACGTCCATCTTCCCACTTCAGCAGCTGTCCTCTGTTTTTGCGCGAACAAAAAAGAACAAATTGTACAATCATAGTCACAACCTTTCCCAGTCTCTGTGACAAAAATGACACATCCTTCTGGTGTCAGCAGAATGTCCTTTTCATCACTCACACCTCACAGCTAATGGTTGCCTTTCTTAATACCAGAACAGAGCTTTTCTCCTGGGAGGGTTTTTATTTCATTTTGCTGTGGGTGCACAGCTACACACATGGCCTCCTTTATGGCTGTAAATCTGGATAACTCCAGGCGCACCAGATACCCCACAGTTAATCCTTGAAGGCCACAAATATAATGAATAGGGCCCTTTGCCCTCTAGCAATTAAGAGCATTTGCAGGGATGAAAGTTTCTGGGCTGCGTTGTTGGAGCCAGCCTTTCCTAGGTGCTTTACATACTTTTCCCTCACTCATAGCAAAAAGCAGGAATTTGGGATGAAACAAACCTTCTTTAAGACATGCAGATTGGATAAAGTGAAATGTACTTGGAATACAAATTACTACTAATGTTCATAGTGGTACTGAGCACTTTATATCAGTTAAAAAAAAATAAATCCATTAGTTGTCTCCAGGCTGTGAAAGGTGAGTTACATTCACCCAATGATAGCCTTGACAATGCTTGTGAAATTGTCGTGTAAAATTCAATGATTCTTTCAAAATTATTTGCCAAGGTTTAAGGAGTTAGGCTACCTTTTGTCAAATTCAAAAAATAAAAGTATCCTCTTACTGCAAACAGAAGCTGGAAAAACATGACACCCAAGAAGCTGAAAACCACAGACTATAAGGAGCTTAAAAAATTTGTTATTACAACCTCAGTTCATTGTTGTAAAATTATTTGCATGTTTTTCAGGCTTTTGAATCCTTAGGCACAGTGGAAGTTCTCACCTGAGATGGCCTTTGTGATCCTGGCAGCTTTCAGCCTCACCCTCAGAGTTGGTGTCCAGGGAAATGTGACAGTGTGGCTCGGGTAGATTTGATGTTCAGAAATGAAATGAGCCTTAAAAATACTACTGATTTTTCTTTTAAATAACATGTTTTATAAACTATAAGATGATCTGGTTTCCCACCTACTCCAGGCAGTAAAAGCCATAGCTGCTCCAAAAATAGCAGTTCTGGGCCAGGCCACTTTTCCCATCTCCCCCTGTTCCCAGCTGTGCTGCTCAATCCCCTCTCACCAGGCTCTCTTCTGAGACAGCTCTAGTTCCTAACGTGGCAACACAGTTGTCTGTGTCCTTAGGTTAGTTCAGTGAGCCGTATCCATCTGCCCAGGGATGAGTCTGACTGCCATAAATGCCTGGGAAGTGGAAGAGCAAGTCTTTTGGAGGAGTCATTCATCAAGGTAGGCTCAGCTGTACCATGAATTATGTATCATGGCTAATAGACTTGCATGCAGATGGGTTGCCAGTCTTCTAAACCAATTGTCTTGGACTTGTTTTGTCCTAAGTGAGCTCAGAGCCTTCCCTTCTGCCTGCTGCTGCAGTGTCATTCTCCACAGTGCCAGAGATGTCCTGGATCTCGCCCGCTTGTTTCTGCTCTGTGGATTTTGGGGCGGGTTGTGCTCTGAGCTCAGAATCGGATTTAACTTACACAGCTATCCCAGAAGCTCTGGCTCCCCAAGCAGACCTGTAAGTACATAAGTATCATCCAAGCAGGGAAGCTTTGAGGATCTCGGGCTGTGAGTTAGGGACCAGCATCTCTGCAGATGTGTGCACACTGCTCGCAGCATCCCAGCTCTGTGCTGGAGCAAAATGGGGGCATTCTGTGCCCTGACTTGGTGCTCACTTAACTTCTCTGGGTGGAGGACTTGGGCCCGGAGGCCAGGAAAGAGCTGTGGCATAGAAAAAGAGAAACCAGGTGGAAAATCAGGGACCAGGTCTGCAAGGAAGAGCTAAGTGAATGTCAAAGCAGGGATAGAGCATTTGTAGCTCTCTTTGTAAAAGCTGGGCTGCTCAAGAGCAGAATGCAACCAACAGCTCCTGTAGAACCTTGGGAGCACAGTTGGAGATAATTGTGGAGGAAGGATACGAGGTAAATCATGTCGAATGAGTGTACTACACCCAGCTGGTGACTGGCCAGCGGGTAGAGAAGCTCCCTGGGTGTTAGTGGGAGGGTGTACCTCGAGGGGAGGACTCAGGGGCTGGACTCAGATCAGGTGGTGTACTCCAAGTGTCCTCCCAATTGGAGTTTGCTCAGGGTGGTGCTGAATTTGCAGCCATCCAGTGTCAATTGTCCCTGAGGTGGTGTTACACACTTCGAGCTGTGGCTGAGGAGCTCAAAAGCATTTTTTAGCTCCCTCTAGAAGAAGAAAAAGAGCTCTGGCCCCAAAACAGCCAAGACCTTTCTCAGGTCAGTCTTAAATTCTTACCTCTACCAGCAGCTGCTTCTCAAGCCCTGAGGATTTCACTGAGCCAATTTAATGCTGGTGGTCAGACAGTTTAAACCCATTAGCTCCCAGCTATCTGAATAATTTTCTCCTCGGATCCCAGCACACCTGCAGACTGCTCTAACCAGAACTGCTACCTTACCTGGACCCTTGCTAACTGCTGTGGCCTGTGTGGTGAGCACTCAAGGGCTGAAGAAAATGCCACTGGCTCGATCCCTGTCCATGACATCTCTGAACGGGCTTCCTCACTGGGACGATGAAGACCTGCCGGTAGAGGACTTGTTGCTCTTTGAAATTTCTTGGGAAGTCACCAACAAAGGTTTGTATAGCAAACAGAGTGGAGGGAGGCATGAAGGGCTTGGGCAAGAAAGGCATGAAAGGGGAGATTGCAGAAGGAAAAGTGTGCTGCAGATCTGCTGCACTGGGAGGAGCGTGTGTGGCATCCATGTGCAAACACGCAGGTTGTGTGACTGCATCTGCCTGTGCTTGTGTGGATTGAGCACAGGTTGGCTGCATGTCTTGACACGTTTCACCACCAGGGAGAGGTGGTTTAAACATCCAGGGGAAAAGTCTGGGTGTGCAGATGTGTGGATGCACAGGTATTGCTTTGTACGTGTTTATGTTTTGCCTTCCATGCGAATTCACTTGGGGATGAGAATGATACCTGTTTTACAGCTCAGATTCCGAGCAGTTTGGAATATTCTGTGATTCTCTAGAGCAGTGTGGAGAAGAGGCCAAGCTTGGAAGAGGTATAAATAAATACAGCTGCATTGCAGCCACTGAACAAACGTCAGTGACCAGCAGAAACTCTTTTGGCCTGGTCTTTGCAAACACGGGTGGTGCCAAACAGGGGCTTCGTTTGTTCACTGCGTCCAGCTGGTCAGGCAAAGGGCATCTCTGCCTCCATTTCTAATTCACTCATTAAATCACCCGCTTTCAGGTATGTGTAGCTCACTGGAGGGTGAACTCATACTAAAACACACAAGTGAGTTTTAGTATGAGTTCACCCCATGTGTGTAACTGTCCTGGCAGATAAATAGAGATTGTTCAGGAGGGGGGGGATCTGTAATTTGTTAAGAATTTAGCTTTGAAGGGGAAATATGTGTGAAAGGTGCAGGCAGTGCTGGTGTTTATCCCCATGACAAAGTGGGAATCACTCTTCTATGTTAGCTTCTGGTATTTAATCTACAATGCACTTTTAGGTTGCCCTTTTTAAAGTGCTGAGCTGGCTCCATACCCAAAGGTAGTACAGAGTAGCTTCTGCACTTTGGGCTTATTTTTCAGTAGCTTCAGCCAAGCTTTTTGAGTTGACTTACTAATTGCAGAAGTTGGAGCATGCAGCATTCCCTTTTGCAGTGTGATGATAAGTAAGGCTCTGGCAAGCAGATGGCAGCAGAAATCTGGGAAATTCAGGAGTCCTCCTGCCATCACTGTATCTCACAGTACTATGTGTACATATAATTTCTGACTCATCTGGACCCAGTGGTTGTGCATATCACACAAAGTGTTTAAGAAAAGGCAAAACAATCAGATTTATGTCTTTCTGTGTGTATACAGAATACAGTGAATCATTTAATCATCCATACAGCTCTTGTTGACCTCACTGAACTGACACAGCTGAAATTCACTATTCTCATTATTTATGAGAGGATTAATATTCATGAGTGAATATTTAGTCAGTTTAAAAATAAGGTGCTTTCAATTGCAGCACTTCCCAAACCCATATACTTGAACTAGTCATGAAAAACAATTTCTTCATTAGAATTGAATTGAATGTCAAGGTTTCCTTTAACCAACCTTGGCTGGAAATATCAGTGTAAACACTCTATAATAAGACTGTGTCAACCTTTATACTGGTTTGGGTTTTTTTATATATATCTTCCAGGCAATTGAATGTCTGAGTCCGTGGTGAGATTCTGTTCCTTGATGGTTAACTTTTATAAACAGTTGCTGGAAGATGTCAGGGCTCTGTGAGAGAGAGTAGCCAGCACAATACAGGGAGAGCCATCACAGAAGATATATAGGCTTAGGAAATACATAATAGCCTTCCCCACCTTCTTCAGCAGAAGGAAGAATCGTTGATTTGACAAAGTAGGCTGACCTCACACTGATTTAGTACTGCTGCATGTTTTAGAGTTTGTGTGGCTGTATATATTCTTAGCATAGAGAGCAAGACCAGAATTTTTTGCTGTTAAGCTAATTTTGAGCATTCTTTCTTCCCTTCTGACAATGTAAAGGTGTGTCAGAGTAGTTGCTGAGATCTACAAGTGTCCATTATTTCCAGAGTCTCATCACTTCCTTGTCAGCAGCTAGAACAGTGAAGTTGTCTCTCTCTTTTTTTTAATTGTTTTCTTAAATTTATCTTTGTCTCTTTTGAAGTCTAGACTGTTTAACACATGCTCTAGTAAGACAGAGTTTTCTACTTCTCCGTGTTTCCTTTTTACATTTTCTGTCCTGGCTGTGCTAAGTTACAACCTCTGCCATAAGTGTTGCAAAGCACTGGCCTCTCGGTTCGTGCCCTGTCTCCTCTGTCTGGAGCAAGCAAAGCTGAGGTGGCTGAAGGAGAGAATGAGAAATAAAAAGGGCTCATTTATCACCCTCCTATTTCCCCCAGGTCATGTGAAAAAGAACTTGGCACCTAAACCAAGCACAACATTGAAACGCTCTTGCACTGAAAAACCCTCTGCCAAGGAAAGGAGCAAAGTGTGGTTTGTTTTGCAAGATTTTCCACACTTTATTTGGCTTTCCACTGCTGGGGTACACCCATAGTGGGAAGTAGATCTACTGTGTTTCTGTGGCAGAGGGGGAAAAACGCAGGCAGACAAGGGCCTGCCTCTGTGCACTGCAGTGCCACATGTCTGGTGGTAATCCTGGGGAAGTTCAGCATTTTTCACCCTTCCCCTTCTCTCCTGACCTTCAGGGCCCAATAAAGCCAGGTCTGGTCATATTTCTGTGGCAAAAAGGGCTGGTTTTCTTTCCTTCATAACATGAAGGCCAGTAAAAATTTTAGGGACAGGAGCACAGACCATGTAGCTCTTGTGTCTGACTTGTGTTTGCCTGTCGTGGGCTTTTTGACACATTAATGAGAAGGGCTGCGAAGGTTCAAGATCTGGTCTGTTCTCTGTAAAGATGCTTTTAGAATAATTCCAGTGGTATTTGGATTAGTGTCCCCTGCTGCACCACTAACAGCTTTTGGCTAGAAAATAGAAGAATGCTTAAAACTGCTGGGCCAACAGCCAGCTTGTGTCTTTCCATGATGAAATTTCCTTGGGAGAAGGTGAATACTTGGGGAGTGGGAATGTGCTGGCATAAACTTGGCATGAGCACCACATCAGAGCTCTGCATCTCTAGAGTGGGGTGGTATATCAATGTCAAACCAATTTCACATGAAATTTTGTGCAGTGGGGGTGATGCAAACAGAAATAGCTATTTATTATCTTTCCTCTTGCAAGTCATATTTTCTCTTTTTTCTTGGATCACCAGGCTGCTTTGGACTCAAATCTTCCCTTATTCTAAGCTCTCTACTCCTGCCAATTCAAACCATGACTAAGATTTCTACCAAGATTCATATTTATCTGTGTTGGATGGAAGCCCCTTATGCTCACATGATGTATTTATCACTCTGTAAGAACAGACGTATCATTGAAACTATCACTTTATACACTGAATTTTGTGACTTGCCTCATGTAATTAAAATGTTATGTTTATCTGTATCCAAGCTATTTGAGTAGAATCTCTCAGCATATGAGCAGAGGAACTTGGAGGGAATATATATGTTGTGTCACTTACCTAAGATTTCTCTAAATCTCTGTCCAAAGCAGCCATGGAAGAATATGATGACTGTCAATGAGATTTTTTGAAGCTTTCTATTCCCAATGATGTGGAGAGTAACAGTCTTAGGCATAAATTTCCTTCTGCAGTTCCATGTTTATATGATGAGAAACTATAATTGTAAGTTTGGTTTAGGAATGTAGACCTACAAGATTTTGGTGGTTTTAGGCCTTGAATTATTAAGGGAAATAATTTATCATATTGATTCTACTTAGCAAGCTGGTGGATTGGAACAGCACTTGTGATTTTTGGTAAAATACACAGAATTCTGAAACGTCCTGACATAAAAATATTAGGGCTAGGGATCCTTCCAGCATTCAAAACAAACGGGACATTTGTGGCAAAGCAGAGTTGAAGTGCCCAATTTCTTTTCTAGGAGCATAATTAAACATGTAGCTCTGTCATTGAGTCCCTCAGGGCTGCAAGATTATCAGGCACTGCACGAGGCTTTCTGTAGTTGTCAGGGGATACAGTTTAATTCATCTGGGAACTCATCTCCCCAAAAACTTCAGCTGCTCTATTGTAAATATGCTTGTTTCTGGCAGATTGTTAAGGAGAAGTGGTAACTTCTCAAGATTCTTGACAAATGCAGTTGGAGGAGGTGCATTGGCACCTCTAGATATTCCAGTACCTTCAAAAACATGAGTCTGGAGTGGCAGCTGTCAATCACTGACAACTTTCAGTGCTGGCTCCGAATGTAATTTGGATTCACTGTGGAAAGGCATAGTTATGGTCTTCTTGCCTGGAGTATTGGCAAAGACAGTGCTGACATTTATATTGTCATTCATTCCAACCCTAATTAGAAGGATAATGGAATAAGGCACCTTCTGCTTTGAGGATATTGGTTTAAATCCATTTTTATAGTTCGTAGTTAATGGAATTCATCCGTCCCTCAGCTTGTCTCAGTGATTTGTGTCAAACAAGCTGGAAGGGCCAGCTCAGTTCTTACCGTGTAATGAAAAATATTTCTGAAAATTTGAACTGCAGCAATCAAGAAGCAGAATTCTGTGCTTGGGATGCAGCAGAATCAAATTAGACATGGGAGAGTGGAAGCATGAGCCCCAGGATTTAAATCCTTCAATAGAACAGTGAAGTTTTAAAGTTTATTTCAAAGAGTCAGGATTTCGCTTCAACTCTGCGTGTATGAAGTGATTTCAGTGGAGGTGTATCTGATCCACAGGTGGGTTGGAGCTTAGGACAGAGATTTGTGGCCTGTTCCCCTTTCTACTTTGTATTATTTGTGATGTTCCTTTGCAGTGGGAGGCATTTACACTGTGATCCAGACAAAAGCCAGAACTACGGCAGACGAATGGGGCGAGAACTATTTTCTGATCGGCCCCTACTTTGAGCAGAATGTGAAGACTCAGGTGGAATTCTGCGAGCCTCCAAACCCTGCAATTCGGAAGGCAATGGACACCATGAAAAACCAGGGGTGTCAGGTAAATCAGATGTGCTGCTGCTTCCCAGGGCAACAAAGCTGACTCTGAGGAGATTACAGTGCCGGGTAATGCTCTTGCCGTTCCACTTGACACAGCAAGTCCTGGTCAATGTCACCATGGGAAAGGCTCAGAATCCACTGTTAGAACAGCAGAGTCAATTCATTAAAGGTTATTTTTGAGGAAGAACCGGTTTATCCAATTACAGGTTTTAACTGCTTAATTGGATTAATGACTTATTTATCTAGTCTCAAAGTACGGTGAGATTTTAGTAGATATAATATGACCTTACTTTGACTGAGCCCTTACATTCACATTCTTGTGCTGGGGTGAGAAGCAGGTTCCACTTACTCACAATTTTTCTTTGGTAACTTTATATTGGGTTGAAAGCCAGAAAGGTGCTTTAGGGAAGCACCCAACTGAGAATGAATCTGCTTCCTCAGCTCATTACAACTATGTAGTTCTAGGGAACCCTTGGGAAGAGAAGTTAAACCACAACATCAGGAGTGAATTTATCTCCGTTTCCAGTTTTTAACTGGAGTTTTCAAATCTCGTGGCCTTTCTCTGACTCAGTTTCTCCAACAATTCATTAGGAATAAACTGCATCCTATAATGCTGAAAGGGATAGGATCTGCTGTGTTGATGGGCAGCTACTAAGCTGCAAGCAGCTGCAGCCTTGGGGACAGTTCATTACGTGAAAATAGGTGGAATATAACATAATCTAAGCTTGACGTACTTTTATGACAGTTTTCATCAGAGATCTCGAACTCACCTTCACTCTGATTCAGCCTTGAGTCCCCAAGAGGTGTTAGTTGGCAGGAGGAAAAGTTGTCTGCTTGCAAGTGCCAAACAGATATGAAAAGCTTCGAGAGACAGTAACAAGAGCTCTTTTACAAGTGTCTGTTGCCAAGGGGCATGACACAATTTAATGTAGAAATTAGCAAAGTTCTTGGACTGCCCCCAGCTGTGGCCCTGGCAACGTGTTATTTCCCTCTGGAAGAGCAGTTCTACTGTTATTAGGATGTTCTATTGCATGTTGTGTAATATAATGCTGTTCCAGCAATACATTAAATTTAATCAGCCGACTCTGCCAAACTGACATGTGCATTATGTTGCTGAAGTGTTCATATACAGCAGCAAATCTGTTTCAGGGACGTCAAATATAGCTTTGGTCTCTAATAATGACGCTGTATTTTCCAGGATCTGCACTTATCCTATTAACATTTATGTCCAGATTTTGCTTATGCATCACAATGAGTCGCTTTAAACCAGAGGTTCCAAATTTCTCAGGTCAGGTGTGTCCCTTGCCACAACCTACAAATGTAGGTGAATAATCTGAATTTGTCTGGGTTCACACAAAGTCTCTGCTTTTTAACCTCATTTTCCTGAATGACAAATCTGCATAGCCTGAAATAAATACGTAAGGAGCAAACCTCTCTGTTACAGCCTGAAAAAAATACCTAAGGAGCAAACCTCTCTTTGTTACACCCTGTATTTTTTGTGCAAACAGGCCTGAGAGCTTTCAGCTCATTTGTTTTCAAGACCTGACCTGTATTTAGTCTGTTGTAGCATCAGGGCTGGGTACAACCCCTGAGGCCCAGCCATTTTGATGGTGGAATTAATGTGAAATGATTTGACTGTGCAGACTGGTACAATCTGCAGTGTGGGTCTAGCTGGCTTGGTTAAGGCTTAAATACTGTTGGAGATGTTTAAAAGACAAAGCAGAAAAGATGTATTTTTAGCCTGGTGTGGTTTTAGGTATTACTACACCCTCTGATTGATCCTTTCGCTCTGCCAAATGGGAAATATTGTGGTAGATACAGGTCCCAGGCACCTGTCCTTCAACATGTATCCCCAGTGATCTGGCACAAATGGCAGAAGACTGGGTACAAATATGACTGAAAGAAAAAAATAATTTTGAAATAAGAACAAATATAGGATAGATACTTTAATAAAGACATAAAACTTAATTATTCAACCAAGTGCAATGCTCCTAAGCTGTTTTTTTAATTAAAAAAAGGTTAATGTTGCAATAAAAATCTCAAATGAAAGTCTTCAAACTAAAATGTAAAGACTACATTTTCCATTGTTCCAGTATTACTCCACATATTTTGCAAGTCCTGTGTGTGTAGGACTGTGATCACAGTGTAAAGTACTTTAGATTTGATGGGTGAAAATAGTTGTGCCAACTTGCCTTTACATTCACTTTGACATTTTCTTTTTATATCCTTTTCTGTAGGTCTTTTTTGGAAGATGGCTGATAGAGAGCAGCCCATATGTCTTACTGGTTGATATAGGATCATCAGCTTGGAATCTGGACAAGTGGAAAGGTGAATTTTGGGAAGCCAGCAACATAGGGATCCCTTTTCATGACCGAGAAGCCAACGATGCTGTGATTTTTGGATCATTAACAGCCTGGTTTTTAAAAGAGGTACAGTTTTTAAATCTAGAGATTTGTAGGCCTCAGTCTTGTCAGGAGACCAAAAAATGCTCTGGGATATGGTTCCTATTCTCCAGTTTAAAAACTGATTTTAAGGAATTTAAGTTTTAAATGTTAAATGGTCTTTAACCATGTTTTCCCAGAAGGGTGGGGGGGCTGCCCTGTGTAAATTCTGCTGTGTCTTTACTGTCACTTCCCACTATGTTTCTTCTCAACTCCCTTATTTGTCACTGGATGTTCTTACAAGTAGGATCTCAAACTCCCTTTTTCTCTCCTGTGGAAGTCAGATTGTCACACTCTCAAACTGTCCTTGAAGCCAGACGAGCCAGATCTCAGCAATTAGATACCACCTTGAACGGGGAATGTAGACAAGACAGAAAGAATCAATGGTGACGTTGTGACTTCAGTTGTCACTCTGCCACAGCCTACCTGAAGAAAGGAAACTTAGTTAACCTGCATCTGTCTGTCTGTCATAGGTGCTCGTGGTTTTCTCATACAAACAAGAGTTTCAACAGCAGAGGGGCAAGTAAAAGGAAATAAGAGTGACTGTATTTGCCAGAGCTCTCCCGCACTCTAGGAAGGAGACTTTTCTGAGACACGTGTTCTTGGGATAAGGATTAGGGCTGATGGTAGTCAAGACATGTGACCCCTTAAAATGTTGTACTGTTTTGTCACGAGAACGAAAGCAAATACTCAAAAGGTGTCATGAAAAAAGAAGTTTTTGAGGTTGGGATGATGGGCGAGATAATGTATGTTTCATGTATGTTATTTCTATTTTCAGCTTTCCTGTCAGTTTGATGGCAAGCCCAATATAATTGCCCACTTCCATGAGTGGCAGGCAGGAGTGGGTTTAATACTGGCCCGATCTCAGAAACTTCCTGTTGCCACAATTTTTACCACCCATGCGACCCTGCTGGGGAGATACCTGTGTGCAGCCAGTATTGATTTTTACAACAATCTTGACCAGGTAAGAGACATTTTTCTCATTCCTTTGTTTGTTTGTTTGTTTGTTTGTTTGTTTAAGTAGCAAATCAGCTCCTGACTCTTTTGCTGCTTACTGTCCTACATCATATACATGTATTGTGTTTTCTGTCTCGTGTGATCATTTATGATTGACCCACAGCTGGGTGATCACCTGTCAGTTCCAGAGCACAAGAAGTGGTATTTATAAGACCATGAGGTGTCTAGTCATGTCATGCCATTTTCTCTGTGTCATCTGACAGTTCTTAAAGCTCTGTGGAGACTAGAATACTTCCACTGGCTTCAGTTACTGGGAGTTACTGTGAAGCAGCATGACTAACCAGGGAATGTAAAACCTATTTACCTGTCACCATCCTAACTTCTAGTGCAGCCTCACAACACTTTCTTAATGAAAACCACTAGAAAAAAATAACCAGTAGCCCTCCTCTTGTTGAAAATACCCTGGAATTACATTAAACGATCAGGCTTTTTTTTTTCTTTCCCTTGTCTACTTCTTAATTCTTGCAAGTCATAGTAAGTCCTTCTAATTTCAAGCATTTCAGGTTAGGCTTAATTTGTAACTGGCAAATGCAGGAAGTGTTTTCTGAGTTCAAGAGACCCCCATCTGTTTCTTGGAATTTTTGTTAACTGTCTAGTGGTTTGGGTTCTTACTGTTCTATTTCCACTCAAAGCATAACACAAACCAATGTTTCAAGGCCCAGGTGTCTTTAGCACTGCCTTCAGCAGAGGTACGTTGCATGAGCTGGGATTTCTAATACAGTCACAGACAAACTTGAATTCAAGAGATTATTGCATTTCAGCACGTAGTGAAGGCAGAGGAAATTGAAAGAACTTGTTTGTTGTCTGTGTATTTCCTTGTCTAAAATCAGTGAAGAAAATGACTCGGCTGGCAATTTTTCAATTGGGTGTTTGAAGCTTCACACTCTGTGGAGCAGTGTCTTCCAAAGACAAAGCCTCAGCAGTTGTGTACTGCTGGCCTTACTCAGAAACACAGAATCATAGATTGACAGAATGGTTTGGGCTGGAAGAGACCTTTAAAGATCATCTAATTCCAACCCCTCTGCCATGGGGAGGGAGACCTTCTACAGAGCCCCATTCAACCTGACCTTGGGCACTTCCAGGGATTGGGCAGCCTCTGCCAGGGCCTCCCCGCCCTCACAGGGAAGAATTTTTTCCTAATATCCAACTTAATTTACTATTTGCAGTCAGTTTAAAGCTATTCCCCCTTGTCCAGTCACTCCAGGCCCTTGTAAATAGTCTCCCTCTTTCCCCAGAGCCTTCTCCTCCATGCTGAGCAGCCCCAGCTCTCTCAGCCGTTCCTTTGTACTTCAAGGCAGCCTCTCTCCTCTGTTTTGGTTTTTGTTTTTGTATTGTCCTTTCCCACTAAAGACAGCTTCTGAATCTCCTGAGCGCTCTGAGGGTAAAAGGCTGTCTCCACTCATTTGATCATATGCATGAAGGTCGGAGCATGGTGGTGTGTGCAGGAATTTTGTCTGCCCCACGTGAGGTAACTGCTATGGGTTGTCTCCCTGTATCAAGAGTTACATTGGCCTCTTCATATTCAATGAAGTCAAACACCCTCAGATTTTCATCTGACACATCTATCACCTACTAAAACTAGTTTCCTGAGTCAGATATGTTTCTTAGGTGCATTAATGAGGCAGCATGAGTAACCCAGTCATGCTGTCTAGGAGTCTAGACATTCCTGCTCCCTCACATTCTCTTCATGGGTATATATGCAAAATCTAGCATTAAAAGTACATTAGTTTTCTCTGGGCAGAGCTGGATTAAAAGAACGAAATGCACGTGGTTTTAGGTTTAACACTGGAGAAAGTGAGGGCTTTTCATTCATTCACCCTTGCAATTCTTACACATAACTTGTTAGAAAGAAAATAATAGTAAAGAAAAAGAGAAGGTGTCTAGAAAATAATCTGTTTTTCTCAAAACCAACTTTTTTCCCCCCATCTATGGTAATTTTGGCTGCCTCATCCTTGTCTGTGTACTCAAAGGAAAAAGTAATGATCCCACATTTGAGTGGACTTACAGATTTTAATATATTTATAATCTGGTATTAATATTATTTTTTTTAGTTCACACATGGCAAGGACAACTTTATGTGCAAAGGTACTGTCCAGTACTTTTTAGTATGACTCTAAACTGCTGCAACTAACATTCAAAGGAAATTTGATTGTGGATTGACATATGTGGATTGATATGTGGATTGACATATAAAGGTACCAACAGAGGAAATTATGCCAAGCTGTTACACCTCCATTTAAACTGCTTATGTTAAAGCTCTTCCTAACAAAGTTAATTTAGTGAGGGCTCCTTTGACTGTATAAGATCAACTTGGCCCCACAGTCAGTTGAGAAATGAGAGGTTATCTACCATAATTAAATGATACAGAGAGATAAATCTTCAGATCTTGTCAGTGAAGAAGATTCTTTAGGGCTTCCTAATGTTTCATCTTTAGTGGAAACAATATATTTTTTAGGGCAGGTCATCCCCTCCCACCCTGAAGTGCAGTATCTGGTTTTCCTGTTTCAGTGCTAGTGCATAAATTTCTTCCTTTGAAGCATAATCATGATTAAGTTCTCACGTTTGACATGTGGGCGTAGACCTCTTCTTCCAGGCTGACGACACCAGAACGAGAGGGCACGGCCTCAAGCTACGCCAGGGGAGGTTCAATCTTAACGTCAGGAAGCGGTTTTTCACAGAGAGAGTAATTGCATATTGGAATGGGCTGCCCAGGGAGGTGGTGGAGTCGCCATCCGTGGAGGTGTTTAAGAGAAGACTGGACGAGGAGCTTAGTGACATGGTCTAGCTGGGGGGTGTAGGGCTGGATGACCCTGGATCCCTTCGGGCTCGGAGTGGCCTGCTAGACTGTGAGGGATCTAGGTTGGTGTTACGCTCTGGGATGTGCTCTCGGTCTCTGTACGGGTGTTAGATGGTGAGTTGGACTAGATGATCCTTGTGGGTCCCTTCCAACTCATAATATTCTGTGTGATTCTGTGTGTTTCGCACTTAGACAGCAATTCCCATCAGCTTTAAGTGCAGCAGCTGGGACAGGTGGGAAAAATGAAGCTGCAGGATGTGCTGTCCAGGATGTCCCAAAAAAATGGGTGCAGCACCGAAGGAAAGTGTGTGGCCCAGTTGTGTCTTGAGACAGTCAGGCCCATAGAGATCCTACTGAAGAAAGAGGAAACCTCACACTCCTTGTCCTAGTCCCCAACACAGTCCACAAAAAGCTGGGTTAGCACACCTGTCAGAAAGAGTTTTACACTGCCCACAGAGTGCAGGACTCTTGCGCTGCAGTAAAACCACCCCTGTACATAAGCAAGACCACAAGATACAAGACAGGAGAGTCCTGAACTTTAGGCTACCCAAACTCTTCGTTTCATGAGCTGAGGGCACATGTAAGCCTCTGTAAGAGGACATTTTCTAGTTGCCTGGGAGAGGAGAGCTGTGGATTGCTGGCAGGCAGGAGGGAGCATTATGGATGTAAGATGGTGATGTTGTGTGACTCCTGACCAACCCCTGAGCCATTTGCCCTTTGCCTCTGTCAGGGACAGGATCCTGGTTCTTACACAGCATTGCAGCTTAAAAACTGGATGACATTAACAACTGAGTGCTGTGGCTTATTTGACAATGTGATGTTTTGTGATAGGTTGGGCTTGATGCCTTGAAGATCTCTTCCAACCTTGGTGATTCCATGACTCCATGATTCTGGAGCTACAGTATGAAATATGCCCAGGATCAGGGTGAGCACCAGAAGTAACACTGTGGTGTCCCTAACAGACTGGACATGTCTCAGCTAAGGAACCCTGAAGCAATAACCATCTAACAGCTGTTCAGTGTGCATTTTAGTTCTCAGATTCACATTTAAATCATTCTGATCCTGGAGGAAGGAAGGGAGGGAGAACAAAAAGAGTGAAATAGAGAGTGACTTGCACAGGCGCTGTCAGTGTGTGATATTTTTGTCTATGTACTTTCAAGCATACCAAGAACCCCAGGGTCAGAGATTTCAAGCCAGCAACCTGGAGGTATGGTTAGCACTCTTTTTAGGCTTCATAATTTCAATAACAGAGTATTTTATGAGCTTGGTTCCCCACAGAAGGGTAAGTAGTTTTGTAGGTCTAAATAGTCCACCCAGAAGCGTATTTTTCCTATTGTCCCCATGTCCAGTGTAGGATTATGTTTGTTGCCAAGATAAACTGAACCAAAATAGCAAGTCCAGGAGATAGGAAGTTCTGTGGAAAAAGTTCTGCTGAGTCTGTGCAGTCTTTTTGTCTTCAGGAGGAACTGATTCCTCAACTGAAAATCAAGAATGTTACTCTTTTATTGCTTTCCCCGTCGTTTAAGGGGACTGGCTTATTTAGTTTGTGATTTTGTTGGTGCTGTGGTTTGGGGTTTTTTTGGTTGGTTGGGGTTTTTTGGTCTCATTTGGTCCCTCTGGGGTTTTAAACAGACCAACACATTTCATAAATTGAATGAGAGACACTGGTGATCCAAACAAGTTAATTGGTGAATGACAGCTTGTTTTGGGAAATGATTTACCCTGGAATTTCATCTGAGAGTTGATGATGTGCAACTGCTTTGGGACCACTGGCCTGGCATTATGGAGAAGTTTTTAGGTTTCAGCCTCTGATGCTTCTTACTAAAAACCACTTTGAGTTATAATGGGAGAAGTGCTCCAATGAGAAGAAGGACAGGTTAGTCTTATTCTTCATTGCCTTTTTCCTTAGGTGGCCCTGCTGATGTGTAAAACTTCTGCTTAGAACCTGCAGCATTTTCACGTGGCTCACACAAGTGCAGCTGAATCTGCTTTGCAAAGTGGTGGAAAATCCCATCCCAAGGAGTCTGAAAGGAGCAGTACTAAATACGTATCCGAAGGAAATGAATAGTCAAGAGCTTTTCTGCTGACAGTATCAGAGCACAGGCTCTCATTCCAATTAGTGCTGCACTGTGCAGGCTGTCACTGAGCTCTTTGTGATACAAAGCTGATCCTCTTTGTCAGCAGAGCAGCTCATGGAAATCTGATTTAAGCCAGGAAGTCTAGATTTCAGTCTCTTTTGGCAGGGCAGAGTCAGACCAGAATGAAAGTTGTATTTGCACAAGATAACAGTCAATAGGAGGTAAATTTGACGTAAACTGGATATTCAAAGAGTGATTCTTGCGTAATTCAGCCAGTGAGATTGTGCTGGAAGGAGAGATCTTTACATTCTACCTTTAGGAATTTGAACTCCAGGCCTACCTGTGGCTGTTCCTGGTCCTACTGCAGGATCACTTTGAACTTGAGTGTGCCGCTGATTTAAATGACCAGAAGCGATTATTCAATTCTCTGCCTAAAATCCTCAGCTAAATATTCACACCTCAAACCTATACCTTTGTTTTGAGATAGGAAATATTTATAAAAATATTATCCATTCTTGAGGCAAGGTTCCAGTGGTGAGAGTAGTCTGTATTATTTCTGTAAAGGTGTCACAATATTTTATTTAGGAGAATTATGTATTTTAATTCCAGTTTGAATTTGTATTGGGTTAACTTCCACAGGTTCTCATCATACCGTTTTTTTTTATTATAGGAAAGCATTATCTAGAGATTCTATGCAGACTGTGACTAATTATCTGTCTTGCAGAAAAGTATTTACATATCTAATCTAGTCCTTCCTCTTTTTCCACTCTCAAATCATTCTTCTTGTGCTTTGGAAGTATTTTGCATTTTATCTTTTTAACTTTAAAGGAGGAATGCCTGATTTGAATGTGTTACTTCAGTGACTGATCACTGTTTCCAGGAGAAACATTACACCTGTATTCCATAATTCCTTGATACTTGTTTTTCGTTCAAAGATGGTCTCAGTTCCTTTAAACAGAATGTCATGCTGGGAGGTTCAGTGATCATCTACTGTGCCCCCTAACGTGTTAAATTTTCAGATGTGAATGAAATGTCAGGCTCATTATGTAGATCCATTGAAAGGCCAGAAATGGGCTGAGATTTTTACTCACAATTGCACTGCAGCAAATGCAAGTTTTACTCCAGGGCGTTGTGCCTGTGGAACATCGTCCTGTTTTGCTTTGTAATTAAGAGTGGGCTAATAAAGGAGTTGTTTCCTCCTTTAATTCTTTACCTCCTGCAACTTCTGATAATCTGCTTGATTTCTAACAGTCAGGAGAGGAGAAGATCCTCACTGGGAGAAGCACTAAGGTATTTACAGGGAAGTGGATATCAAAGTACATGGTGAATAGGAGATCTGTCACTTTTATATTTTGTAAAAGTATATAAGGTCTTGTTAGTAACATAGGAGTCTCATTATATCAGTGTGGTTATGTATGTATCACTTTTGTATTTTGTAGATTAGTGTGGTTAGAACTAATGCAACCTTGAGAGAGAATTCAAGAGATAAGCCTGGGCAGCTAGCTACCCCATAAATTATACACTCCTCATCCCAGCAAGGCTGGAAAGGAAACTCCCCTGCTTGATGTAGATGGTATAGGCAATTAGTGGAAGGAAGAAGCAATTAGCACTTGGAAAGATTGCCAAACACTGAAAAATCTAGACGAGTTCGAAAGTTCACCCGAGGAAGACTTCTTACTTCTGTCCCAAAGACCCCCAAAAGACCCCCAAAAGACCCCCAAATGAACACTTGAGAGGCGGAACCAGGGCAGAGACTGGGAGGAAACTTATGCTAAAGAGACACTGGACACTAATCTACATAAACCACTCCTATCCTCGGATACTTAATGTTTATGCATGTTTTCTTTAATGAATATGTATAATTATGTAGCATATAATGGGTGCCTGGGATGTTAGTTGTTAGGACTGGCAAAGGAAAACTTTTTCCCCCCGACCTCGCAACGTTGCTATTAAAGACATGCCTACTCTAAAACTCTTCGGAGTCTTGGGGTTTGTTACGTAAATCAATAGTTAGTTTAAAAAATCAGCGAGAGAAGAAACGGTTGGACTCAATGATATCGGGGTCTTTTCCACCCTAAATGGGTCTGCAAACAGTTAATCTGGCTTAGATCTGTTTTCCTCCTGTTGCAGCTTTCCCTCGTGGCTTTGCTTGTGCTCCCATTTCCTGATAACAGCAGACAAACAACAGCAGCCATGACGCACTTCACAGGGGTTTTGCTTCGCTTTTGCTGCCCATGAGAGATATGGAACATAGTTCACAGGTGCCTGGGCTGGGCTGGACAGGCTTTCAGGAGGCAAAGCCCCTTACTGAGCAGAAACTGCTCTGGGGGTGAGGAGCAGCCCAGCTGCCCTGGTGTTCAGCTTCATTTTGGTGTATTGGCTCCATACAGCACCGTGTTGCCTCTAATTTTGGACCTAATATTGGCTCAGCAAACTCGGCTGTCGTTGCACAGGACTGTGTGGACTAAATTTGTCACCTGGCCCATCAATTAATTTTCATTTAACCTGCCCTTCAACTTGTCTAAGGCTATTTTCACTTGTCTAGCCTGCTCAGAGGTGCACAGTTCTTACTCCACATTATAAGTGAGGTCAAACATCAAGGCCCTCCTTTACTGGTTGGTGGTGGAAGCTGCTGGAGAATGAGAGCAAATGAAATGTGAGAATTCCCTGACCTCTGTTCATACTTTCTAATACACGTGGGATTGTGGACCTTTGGTTGGACGTGATGATCTCTAAGGTCTTTTCCAACCTTACTGATTCTGTGATTCTGTGATTCTGTGAAAAACGTGCCAAAAGTCTTGCAAAATAAAAGATTTCCCACTTCCAGATAATGAAAAAAATTAATAGCAATGAAGAAATAAACATTATTAAATGTGTAAAGCACTTTCATCCAAATAAATAAAAGCTAGCTAGAAGTAAGACAAAGTCCTTAACAATTTTTATGAACATTTCTCCCAGTAGTGTTGGAGGGAGTGTTTTTCTACAGTTAGTGAAGGGATCCCAAATTTAATTTTTAATTACATTCTTGCTGAGGAAGGGAAAAGAGAACAAAACTCTTCTGAAGTCTGAGCAGCTATTTGGCTGCTGGCAATTTAAAAATTATTTTTCATTAATACAAAGTCAAATATATTTGAAAAGACTTTCACAGTTTTGAGTGCACTGCTGCCCCAACTCATTTGTGTGTTTGTCCAGCTTGCTAATGAACTGTCTCATGATGTCAGAGATCTGTGGCACTCTGTGAGTCAAATTAATTCAGCTTTATTTTTCTCTTGCTCTACCCTCCTCCTCTGTGCTCCTTTTACCATTTGACTTCTGTGACAAATGAGATGTATGTTCTATAGAAAAAAGTAATTTAAAATTCTCATGGAGAATGTGGAAAATATGATGCAACTGAGAATATGTAGCATATTGTGTGGTAAAGCATATTTCCTACCATTACTATCTTTGGCCAACTTAGAAACTATTTATATAAAGGAGCATCAATACCAGAATAAAGCATCTGGTTTCTCCGCAAGTTTGCAGCTGGGTTTTTTCAAGAGTCCTTTTTATGGTCACATTAGGGTGACATTGGAAGCCACTTTCCCACAAGCTGTGTAGAACTGCTGCAGAATTCAAGTGCTCAATGGATAAAACCACTTAACTTCTGTCTATAGCTACATCTATATCTATACCTGTCCAAGTAATAATTAAAAGTTATTTGTTTAAATCTAGTTCCTTGAAATGCTTTACATTTGATCAAATCTCCTAAAATATGTTCTGGACCAACATTAAGCACGTCCTTGGCAGGAGAGGTCTCAGCCTGAACAGCTTTATCCTGTCTAAATTCTAAAGTGCTGAAATCAAGGAGCCATGGCAGAGGTCACACAGTCCTAACTATAGAAAGTGCTGTCTGCCCTGCCTGTAATAATGGTTAAATCTATTATGGGCAATGAAGTTACCCAGTCAAATGCAATCAGAGTGTGCAGTGAGAGACAATGACAGAGCTCAGTGACAGTCACTGTCACTCTCCGTGGGACTCTCACAGTCCATTTGGTGCCTGTGCTGTTGACCTTAGGGGGTCAAGACTTCTGTTTCCAGAAGTGAAACATCATGTAAGACTAAGAGGATTGTAATTTAATTGAAATCATTGACACCTTTTTTAGCCTCATTGTAGCGATTTTGCAGTGGACATCTGCGTGAACCTTTGAACCTTTAAGCTCAGCAGGTGTTGTGCATTTTCTTGGCCATTAGGGTAATGTAAGCTCACTAAAAAAAGAGTAGCTCCGTGGTTTAAAGGTGATTTGGAAATACTTTGGTATTTAGGATGGTCTTATCTAGTGGTTTAGCTTACATCTGCCTCTAGAAATTAATGGAGTTCAAATTAGAATAAAAGAAATAGCAAATAACAGTGATGAAGTTGGAGAAAGAACATCTCTGAGTATCAGAAAATATCTAGTTTTCTTCTTTCTTTGTTCCCTCAGGATTTGTGACTAAGTCCTCATATCCTGCCTCTCCACCACTACTCCATCTCTCTCCTGTGATTATTATCCCATTTTACCCAGTGCCCATGTTCTATTCTCATCCTCATTCCCTCTTTCTTCTCTCCCTTGTACCTTCACTTACCAGGAACTTCCATGCTCTCCCAAGTTTTCCACCAAGCACTCTCAGGATGCCACAGATCCTTACCTTTGATGGCATCCTTAATCTACGTCTCCTTCCATTGCAGAGCTGCCATTTGTTCAGGAACATGCAGAAACCGAGACCCCTGTCACTCCTTCAAACTCTTCGAAGTTGGTAAAATAGTTCAGAAAACCAGAATGACAGAAGAGCAGCACAGTCACATGGTTCTCATTCCCTGGGGAAATCGAGCTTGGCACGAGAAACCTCCTTTGAGGAAATAAGTCTGACCAGCACATCCCATGAGTGTCTTTGTTTTATCATTTTCCAGTTTGACATTGACAAGGAAGCTGGAGAGAGGCAGATTTACCACCGGTACTGTATGGAACGGGCATCTGTACATTGTGCCCACGTGTTCACCACAGTCTCACAGATCACAGCGACAGAGGCAGAACACATGCTCAAAAGAACTCCTGGTAAGACCCAAATTGTTTTCTCACTCTACTTCCTCCTGCAATCTACATTTCCTTAGAACCAATGAACATAATAAAGACACGGGGAAGAAACAATTTTTCGAAAGTAAAATGCAGATGATAACACTTGAAACACATTCCAGCAGCATTTAATGTAATCCAGACATAATCAAGTTCAGCATCATTTAATAACCGCCTTCAGTACCATTTTAGGAGAGCATTAATTTAGCTCCATGTTAGGCTTTCTTTGCAAGGACATCTGGCTTCAGGAATTCTGCATGTGGCAGGGTTTCCATGCTTTCAGGGCCAAGATATAATATTTTTGATTAGCCCAGCCAGCAGGATTTGAAAAAAGAGTCGTGTGCTCAACAGTCTCATAAAACATGAAACTTTGAAACCTTGTTGTGTCCCATGCATGGAGTTTGGGTAAGGTCATGATCCCCATTTAATGTGTCATAAAAGCTTTGTGAATTTTAAGGACAAAGCCCAGTACTCCATGTGCAGGTAAGCACCACGAGGGGAAAAGTGAACGACAGTTCTGGAGACTGTTTAACAGCTGTGTTCACATCTTGGTTATTTTAAGGACAGCAATGTTCAAATGACTTTGTGAGGGTTTTTTTTGTTTGTGGGGTTTTGTTTGATTTTTTTGTTCGCTTGCTTATTCTTTGTAGATTTTTTAGGTGATTTGCAGTGCTAATTATAGTTTGGGGTTATCCTGGCTACCTTTAGTGCTCCAAGGCACATTTTGGTTCATGAGTCAGAACAAAAGAGCTGTTCATTGGACCCCTTGCCTCATTCCTGAGTAACTGTCAACAGAATGATGAACTTAGATTATTTTTTTATTTTAAAACATGACACCTAAGTCTTAAGTCACTTAAGTGGTCAGTCATTTAAACTGGGAGGTTTCTGGAAGGTCTTGATGTTTACCAAGTGCAGAGCACTCAACCTCTGAAAATCAGACTTTTGAAGCTGTTTTATATTGGGATGAGCCTTCTCCCCACAACAGCAACCCTTGAAAATCATAGTTTATGTTTTGGGATTTTAGGAGACTGAAATGAGTCTGAATCCAGTTTAATTTGGGAGAGAAAATCTGCAGTCTGCTCACAGATAAAACGTCAGTTGAAGCTGAAGAGAATTCCAGGCACAGAGATTCACAGGCCTGAGCTTTCTGTGATTATTCTGGCAACTTTGAAGAAACCAAGTAAATATATTTAATGTTTGGGTTAAAGAATTGCTGACACATCTCATGTTTCATGTTGAGAGTACCTGATAGAAATTCAGTAGGAACTGCCACCCCAAATCCTAGGAGGCAACTAGAAGTGGAAAGTGTTTTGATGGGTATAAGTACTCTGATAGTTTATTTGAATCCTAGACCACAAATAAACTGTGTAGGAGTCTATTCTCATACTATGGATTTATTCTCCCTGAAGTTGGGAAGTCAGCATAGTCACGGGCTGTTTGGAAAGATCAGCAGTCCTTCAGCAGGTCACTGAACTTGAATTCTGCAGAGGAACCTGAAAGCTGAAAGTACGTTTGAATTTCTCAACCCACTTTAAAAATAAGCTCTTCAAAGGGGGATGAAGAATTGGCACAATTAACTTTTATTTGCATTTATTGAGAGGTAAACTTTGTAACCAAATTGTTAGCTAAAAATAACTGAGTAAGGTGCCAAGCAGAGCTGTCTCTGCTGCTCCTCTTTACCATTAAACTTGGATTATAATTTAAATTACAAATTCGTCATTTGGGGTGTAGTAAACCTGATTGCACAGGGAACTTTTGCACCAGGACAAAGGCCAAGTTGCCAGCCTAAACATTGCAGAATGATTGTTTGTGTCATGATGGTTCCTCATGGTGCAGTTATTGTTGGATCAGCATTTTATCAAACCATATTTGTCAAAAGCTCAAGTAAGATGGCAAACTTGTTTTCTTTGATGTACCAAGCAAGGTTCTGTCAGTGAACATAAGTGATTTGAAAACATATGACAGTGTTTTTAATATTTTTGTTCATGTATGAAATTTATTTCTCATTAGCAGTAGCAGCACATTGGAATGAAAATTCCTAGAGACTTAGAAAGCCTGGATCTAGAGCTCAACTGATGCCTATCTGTATATATTTGACCAAACTCATAGGAGCAAACTCTGAAAAAGTATGAGTGAACCCTGAATATCAGTGATTTATCAGCAGAAAACATCATACTGTGCTAATATTAAATCAATGCCAGTTTCTTTCCTATAAATACAAAGGTGAAAACATTCTGATTTGTCGTACTTGGGACAATTTTTCCAAAGAAAATGTCATTAATTCATTAAGAAAAGACAAACCCAAAACATGTAGGAGAAAGCTCTTTTTCATCACTGCTGCCCAAGGGTGTGAGGGCACATTAACTCAGATGGGTTCAAAATATTACTGTGTGTTGAACAGAAATTGTGAACTGAGTGCTTTGGGCCACCGCCTCTCTTCTGCATCTCAAAGCCTTAAATAAGAAAGTAATTAAAAATGGGTGTGGAATTTGCATGAAAAATGTCAGGCAACTATGCTGGGTAGTATATAGATAACTCATTATACTGATTTTTAGATCATCTCGATATAGAATCAATCCGATTGATTTAAAACATAGATGTTTTTAAGAAGTCTCCACAAGTCCCTCCAGAAATAGGAGACAGTTTTGGTTTAGGTCAGATGCCTGATGCTAGACATGAAAGGGGAAGGGATGGGAAACCCTGAATGTCAGCACTCTGTGACTGAAAAACCACCGTGGAAATAATGTTCAAAGATCTTTATCAGTGGCAGGCTGTGCTCCCATCAGCAGCCCAGATGTGAGGGAGGAGTTACCCAAAGGAGGTCCATGTGTTGTAGGGAACAATAATTCCTTACTGACGGTCCTTTGGATGCTGCACAGACCCTTACAAATTGCTCTGGTTAGTGGTTGTGATGACTGGACAGCTGATGACCCTGTCAGCAGAGCAAGGCTGGAACTGGCACCACTGCATCCTCTGAAATTTAGTGCTTTTTGCTTCTTTGAAGCTTTCCTAGAGACTAAGAATCTCTGGTGTCATAAATTAGTGTAGGTCTGTTTTGAGCAGTTGTGTTACTTTGAAATGCACCTGCTGGGGAACTGGGGCTCCCCTTTCATTTCCACACATGGCTTTCAGACACCAACTCAAAGAAAAGAAAGTGGCATTCTTTGCGTCTATTTCAACTGGATTTAGGGCAAGCCTTTTAACAGCTGCTCTGATCCACCAGGAACATGAGGAGTGACTGAATTTCAGTGTTGGTTGGAACAACAAGTCTGTCTGTTGTATATATCCTATAACCTACCTTTAAAATGCTGGAAAATGAATAAATTTTAAATGTAAGATCATTTAGAATCTCTTGGTGGGAGAGCAGCCATAAAAGTGTGAAGCATATTATTCCGTGGCTAATTTTAGGAGGAATCCAACAGATTACACAAAGGAGGTATTTTTTAGAAAGGTTCCTTATATTCTCCTTTTCCTAGTAAATCCTCAGAAGCCTTTATAGAATGGATGCCTCTTGTGCCAGGCAGTAAACAAAGGGCATAGTCCAGCACAGTTTCTACTTTCAAAAGCTTTCAATGTACAGTGACAGAGCAGGCAACAGTGATAGCAAGAAGAGGTAAAGGGCATATTGCACAACTGCCGTGGCTAAGTGGAGACTTCACTGAAGTCTTGGCAGGACAAAAGGGCAGGGCCTATCTATGCTGAGCACAGGTATTAATTAATTAATGCTGCCGACAGTGGAGAATCACGTGCAGTAGCTGTGGGGAGGAAGCTGGTGGAGACTGTTGTGTCAGTCCTGTTCCCTACCCATGAGTGATATAATCCATAACCTGTTCACGTGCTGAGACACACGTTGGTTCTTTCCTGAAAGATTTCTCTGACTCTGAAGATGTCTACCTCTGCCTTTTCTCTGCTTTTCCAGATGTTGTCACCCCAAATGGCTTGAACATTAAGAAATTTTCAGCAATGCATGAGTTTCAGAATTTGCATTCCATGTACAAGGCTAGGATCCAAGAGTTCATTCGAGGTCATTTCTATGGGTATGCTTTTACTTTTCCAAAATTAGCAATGGTTGTCCCACACTAGTTAAAGCAAGAACCAAAGCAGGAAGACTAATGAGAGCTTCATAGAGGAGTTGAAATGCCACCAGCTTATTCAAATATCTGTCTGGGATTTCTCAGTCAGAAGCTGAAGGAATTTGAGACACCAGTTCTAACTCTGCTTAACAGATTGGGACATCAGCCAGCAGATCTTGATACGTTCATTATTTACCCAAGATGCAGTTTCCCAGATTAAGATAGTAATAAATTTAAAGAACATCAGAAAAGCCTCACTTTCATTATTTTCTTGGGATAATAATTTTCTCCAGAATAAAAGCTGTTGTGTGTTTTGTTTGATTGTATCTTGAGAAATACATTGTTCTTCTCTGTTTGTTTGTTTGCTTTCAGCCACCTTGACTTCGATCTTGACAAGACCTTATTTTTCTTCATTGCTGGAAGATATGAGTTTTCCAACAAAGGGGCTGATATGTTTCTGGAAGCCTTATCAAGATTAAACTTTTTACTCAGGGTAAGAAAGCTTGAGCAGCTGTTGAAACACAGAATTTATGCTCAAACGTACCACACTGTGGGAGTCACCTGTAAGGGTTCCTGTGCTTTACTCAGGTTTATAGGAAAGTAAAAATGGAATATTCCCCATTTCCACAGAGCTCCTTCCATGAATCATCAGAGTATATAATGATCTCAGACAGCTTAAAAATAATTGTATATGGTTCTAGAACTTAATCCATGATCACCTCCCTTATTTTTAGAGAGGAATAATGAAAATACTATTCAACAATTTGTCCTGAAGGTTTACACATTGGAAGGGAAATAAACGTAATCCTTTAATGATGCAATTAAAAAATATCTTTTCAAGCAAATTGCTGAATCCATTAGGACCTGATCATAATCTTTTAAATCTATGAGTACTTCCATAAAAATTCCCGGTGTGGCAGTGGCCTGGTGAACAAGCCTGGGGAAGTGGAACTTAGTTCTCCATGCTTCTGTTGCCTCATGTAGAAAATGAGTGCATTGTTTCTAAATGCCTTTATGGAGCACTTTCAATGTTTGAAATAATTTTAAAATTATTTTTTATTTCTTAAGTGTTTGATTTAATTATTAATTTTAATTTTAATGATGTAAAGTATTTGTCTGAATGAATTTATTTTTAATTTAAGAACTAGGCCTTGTTATCATCAAAGAGCAGAGCACTTATCACCTACAATGGGCTTGTTAAAAATGTCCTAAAGACTGATATATTTATAATAAAACCCAGAAAAAGTAGCACTAATTAGTTGTCAGTCATCTAGCAAGGATCAGGTGGTTGTCATGTCAGTGAAGTATGTATTTCTCCCCCAACAAAAGTCAGTTGTTGGGCATTGCAGGGCAACCTCAGCTACCTGATAATGGCATTTACACAGCTCTGACCCTGATAATGTGAGAGGTCTCATGTGATAAGTGCCAAAGAATTGCCTGAGCAAGGATTGCAGCAATCTTTAATTGGAACTAATGGTTTATATCACAATTTATAGCACAGTTGCTTCTCCCATGAGCTGAGCCTGATGTTGTTGCATTCCTGTTCCAGTTTGGCTGCCAGCATCTGATTAGCTGTTCAAAGAACAGCTCTGTAATTATTTCAAGTCTTATTTCTGTAACTGTTGCTGTGTAATTGTTTCAAGTCGGGAATAGAAGGATCCCTCTCGATAATCTGGAGATGATAGTGCTTCTTAAACAAATTGTAGGGGTGTGCCTGGCCCTAAAAAATACACAGAATTGGATGCAATTATTTTTATGGAGTATTTTACCTCTGCTACTTGAAAACCTTACTAACATTTTGGAAAAAATATATTGGTGTAGGAACAGAATGTTAATCCACCCTGAGATCATGGTATGAGGGACCTTGAACCTGCCCTGAAGAGAGGGAAGGGAAGAACCTTAACAGGATAGATGATTCCTATAGGTTATTATTTACTTTGCATTGCCCTGTACATCAATCTGAGAAGAAGGCATGCTAACAGCAGATTTGTGTGTCTGAAATTTAAAGTGGAGAGAACTCAAAGTAACTTAACTTTTACTGCTCTGAGCAGAGTTCATCACCCTTAGCTGTTCTTCAAACAGGAGTAAAACCTTCTTCATTCAAAGAATCCTTTGCTCACTCCTTTAACCCAGTGTAGTTTAGGTCAGGTAAGAGAATTGGTTTTGCAGTTCATGTCCAAAACATCGGCCATGGCCTCTAAACCAGGAGAGTTCAGGAAGATCTGTATTACCCAAACTGAAACTGAGTGACATGTATTTTACCTGTGTCTGTCCTCAGCTGCATCTCTGACAAGACAAAACTTCACAGCTAATTTATTCCTCTCCATTTTTAAATTTTTTTTGCCCTGTAGGTTCATAAGACTGATGTTACAGTTGTTGTGTTCTTCATCATGCCAGCAAAGACCAACAATTTCAACGTGGAGACCCTGAAAGGACAAGCAGTCAGGAAGCAGCTCTGGTAATTCCCATTCTCTCCAAGGGCTTCTCACAGGGAATTCAGGAGACATGCAAAAGTCTCAGCTGAAAAATAATGCTCTGCTAAAATTGAGGATTGTGGGTGACTAGAATGTATTTCAGGGATGAACGAGATGGGAAAGAGAAATAAGGACAGGTTTTTTTCTGTCCCATGTTATTTTCAACAACTTGTCTTGCCATTCTTTGTAACACATAAGCAAATAGTACCTGCTTTGCAGCCAAAAATTCAAATGTTGGAGAAAATTCAGTATTTTGTATGTCTTCTGTTCCTGGTGTTCCCTTTGGATGTGTCGTGGAGCTCCCACAAAATAAGGGCTGCCTGCTAATTTAACACAGCAAGCTTCTCTGCAGGAAAGAGAAATGAATTACACATCCTCTTTTATTTAGAACTATGGAAATTGTGCTGTCTGATCCAGCAGAATAACAGCTGATAAGAATTGTCTGTGATTTTTTTGGTATAGTCTACAATAAGCAGTGGCCAAGCAGCGAAACTTAGAGCTATGAAGGGAAAACTGTCACAGCTCTTCTCAGTTTAAAAGTTTTAATTTTTCAACTTCAACTGAAAACAAAACCAACCCCCCCCCCCAAAGCCAAGTAGGAGCAAATTTAATCTTCCTCTCACTTTAACCGCTGTGTGATTCTAAACAGGGACACTTTCTGTGAGGTACTGCTGAACTAAGAGATGTGGTGAAACTGAAGCTACAAATTCGTAAAGAAAATCAGTGATGGACTATTAAGGATGAATTTTAGAAAAAGTGGAAAATGCCATTACATTCAAAATATTAAGAAATTAATTATCTAAGCAGGGGAATGGAAACGTGCACCTTTAGCAGGTGGCTACAGCAGTTTAACTCCACTGCAGAGGTAAGGAAGCTGGTCTTAAAACTGAGGGACTAAACCCCACAACTAAAACTAAAACCTGGCTTCTGCTTTTATGTTCATGTTTCACTGTGTTTAACCTCTTTGTTGTGCCAGCACTGTATTTTTAAAATGATAGAAGTCTACCCAGTGCAGAGATCTGCAGATAAAAGGCAGTGTGGAAGAGAAAGATATTATATTTCTTGTTATCTCATTAACTGCCTCCAGCAGACGATCTCTGGCTCAGTTTCTGGCTATCTGTTAATCAAGTTGAAGTCCATGACTAACAGATACTAAACCTCTACAAAAACAGTGACAGCAAATTGTTCCACAGGGGTCATCGAACCAATTTAGCTTTTGCCATATCTGGGAACAAAGGCAGATCTGAGAAATCTCTCTGCTCTCTAGATTGTCTCCGGAG
This sequence comes from Pitta sordida, assembly GCA_013390025.1. Taxonomy (NCBI): domain Eukaryota; kingdom Metazoa; phylum Chordata; class Aves; order Passeriformes; family Pittidae; genus Pitta; species Pitta sordida. The sequence goes on along the minus strand of WEKX01010595.1, from coordinate 12,838 downwards.
TCTTCACACAGCACCTTTTTGGCACTTGCAGGAAATATTCTACCTGGTTACCACTCTCTGGAAACTGGTACCACAGATGTAGAGGTTGGAAGTAATAGTCCAGCTCTGACTTCCTAAAAACAATGTGTCTGAGCTGCCTTCACTGCCTCTGGAGGGTGATGGTTCAGACCAAAGGATCCTTCATCCTGGACCACTTCTGGACATGTCCAAGAGGAGGGAAAGGAATGGCCTCACACTCTGAGCACGTGTGGAGGATCTGTGCAATTAGATTAAAATCTACATGGAATGAAGTGGGATAACATAAGTCACCAGAGTTTTTAATGACAACTCCCTACACAAGAACTGAAGGAATATAATGTGAGTGCAGTAAGGAACAGCCATGCTTGCAACAAGTCCTTCTGGCCTTTGGTGTGAAGTATGTAAAGGTTGAATATAATACAACAGGAACATGTTAAATGAATAATGTTTGGATGTTAGGAAAATTTAAAGCAACAAACCCTCTGCACCATCATATGGAGCATTGTCGTGGTCATAGTTTGGAGCTCCAGGATAAACCTACCTGCTATCAGCATTACAAAATAACATGAGATGATTTGAGGGATGCCACGGGAATGAAATACAACATGAAGCTGGTTATTATAAAGGAGCAGATGAGGGCTGATCTGGGATATAAAATCTCTCTGCTTCTGCCAAAGCAGCCTGTCCTATGTGGGTTCAGTTTTGCATTCTGTGCACAGCGTGAGGCTGTGAAAATCCATGAGGGGACAGACTTTCTGGGATTTGGATCAGTGTGGTTTGGCACTTAGGTGCTTTACAGCTCATCCGAAATTAACTCATCCACTCTTGTGTCTGAGTGAGTTGGGAGAGAGCAACTTGAAACAGGTTTGTGGATTCTCAGCTTGGCATTAGGATTTCACTTAACAAGCTTTGGCTTAGCCCAAAGTTTAATTAGAAATCAGAAAGGCAGGAAAAGTTCCAGGAAGTGTGTATTTTACTCAAATTTAGAGTGCCCTTGCTGTTTGGACAACAGAAGGTCCAGCTGTACTTTCCAATTATTTCAACTAGGGGCAGAGTAACGTAACTCTTTTTGCAATTAGAACAGCGTTCACTGGAGTTCTCTCTTAGTTAAAAATAAAACATTTGTCTGGCACAGGCTTTATTATTGGTATAACTTAGCCTGAGCTTTTCAGGAAGACACACTTTAATTTCCAGCAGCAAGAATCAGTTCTATACCATCTTTGTCCTGGATTCTCGTATTTTATACATGTATTGATTTATCTTCCTAGGGACACGGCACAATCTGTGAAGGAGAAGTTTGGGAAGAAACTCTACAACGCCCTGCTAAAGTGAGTGTATAAGTTACTTTGCTCTGCTTTGCAGAGCTGCATATTCCTGAAAAACAGGAAGAAAAAGGCTTCAGCTATTTTGGCAGCTAATTATCAGCTCAGCAAGTGTCTGAGAGAACAAAATATAAGAGCCATGAAAACAAAGGAAAGAGTCAAATTGATATCAGTAGACTTCAAATCAGATCTTGTTTGCCATTTCTTCGTTTTCTTTATCAAGTGATTTGGTAAAACAGACTTTATGTTGCCTTTGCAGAGGAGAAATTCCAGACTTGAACAAGATTCTTGACCGAGATGATATAACCATTATGAAAAGAGCCATCTTCTCAACTCAGGTCAGAAAACATACTATTGACGTAAAACCCCAGTATAAATGAAAAATGTGATGACACACAAGGACTCGGGAGGACATACAGTGATATGGTGCATTGGGAAGAAGTTTTTAGCAAATACACGTCTCATTGGTGATGTTTAAAGGTCATCTGTGATTGTTTTTAATGAGAGTATGACCTGAATTAATTCTTTTGGGGAATCCATGGATATTCCTTCATTCACATGCAGGACACCAACATTTCTGGTTCTTTTTTTTCTGCATGAAGGGTAAACATTTCATTGTTCCTGAAGCCTGGGTTCTTTCATTTTCATTAAATACGTAAAATCAGACTCTTAAGGAGATAAGACATATTGCCTAAAAATCTTCAAAATTCAATGGTAAGCCTTTCTAAAAGTTAGTAGATGTACTTTGAGGTAAATGAAATGAACCCTGGGACAGATTTTATGTTCCCATTTGTGGCCTTAGGAATATAGAAGACAATGTTATACATATTATCATAATTTTTCTTTAGTTCCTTAAAATGAAAAGGTAGAAACCTATTGACATCAGCAGCAAAACATCTTTCACTAACCTTAGAAACTGGTGACAGAACTCCAACAGAAACTGGTGACAGAACTGTTTGCCAGGAGGGGAAATTGGAACTCACAGTTAAAATCATAACAAGTTACAGACCCAGTCTCTAGTCAGAAGTGATCCAGGAACAGTACTTCAGATGATTTAGAGTGACCTGGATGCCACTTTGGACCACCTGAGGAGCTGGGCCTTGAAATTCCTTTTGTTCCTCATAAATGTCATGGAGATGTTTTGCACAAACCAAGTAGAAAGGGAAAGGATGTTCTAGGGAAAGTGAGGCAAAATATTGCCTCCATCAAAACATGACCTATTGTCTGGAACTGCAAGGGGTCATTTGAAACAGTTCTTGCCTTAGGACCAGTTTGAGTGGGGAGGCTGCTCAGAACCACTAGAAAAACAATGTAATTTGTAACTAACCCCCCAGGGAGCAACTCAGTGTTTTTAAGTAAGAATTTGCAGAATTCACTNGTACAGGGGAAGGACAACCTCCCTGGTCCGACTGACCACACTGTTCCTGATGCAGGCCAGGATGCCATTGGCCTTCTTAGCCACCTGGGCACACTGCTGGCTCATATTGAGTTTCCTATCAATCAGTACACCTAAGTCTCTCTCCACTTCACTAGTCTCGAGCCACTCCTCCCCCAGCCGATAGCGGTGCATGAGGTTGTTATGGCCGAGGTGAAGAACCCGGCACTTAGTCTTGTTAAACCTCATACTGTTGGAGCCTGCCCATCTCTCCAGCCTCAGACCAAAGTGCCTTGCTTGGTTCTGGTTTTGCAGATACTGATATTATAGCTAGAAAACTGCCTTGAAATTTCAGACTGAATTCTGGATTTCAATAAGCACATTCTGTCAACAGACTAAGGGGTTTAAAGGCTTCTTTTTCTCTCTTTAGAGACACTGTCTGCCCCCAGTGACAACCCACAACATGATTGATGACAGCAATGACCCCATCCTCAACACCATCCGGCGCATTGGCCTCTTCAATAACAGGACAGACAGAGTAAAGGTACCTCCTTTTAAGTTTAGATATCAAATGGAATTTCTTTGAACAGTCCCAGTCTGGATCATCAGCGTGGGGAGTGCAGTCAAATTTTTGATAGGGAATATTACAGGGTACCAGGAATAACAATTAATCACTTCATGGATATCCTCAGTTCCTGTTTAACCAAGTTAATTTCAAGTTCTGATGCTGAGGAATTGTTTTCACTGCTGCCTCCTGTACTGAGTGAGGAGCTACTACTTCTAAAATCAAGAAAGTGCCACAGGTTGTTTGCAGCCAGGTGTAAAACTCACAAATTCATTTGCTTAAAACTGGATGCCCAAAGTTTGAGCACAGACATTTCTGAAGTATTGATGCATCTCTTCAGAACAGTACCTGGGTGCTCAGCATTTGCTGGAGAAAGTAACCAAGGCTTTCATCCTAAACAGAAATAATTAATGTTTTAGTTGAAACTAAATGTATGTAAATAAATCCTTTCCTTACTTCCATGTTTACATTGTCAAACCACAGAACTGATCAGCTTCTTCTTTCTCAGGTCTGCCAAAGTTGTCTTTTTTTTTTTGGTCTGGCAATCTCTGACATTCCCTCTGTTAACTATCTCCACATCTGTCTAGTCAAAGCAGAACCTGAAATTGCAAAATCTTCCTCTTCCAAACCTTCTTTTTAAAGTCATATACAAAATATCTCTGACAATGGCACGTCACCTATTCTCAGTGTTTTGCCTTTTTAAACCCATTACAATAACTGAATAAATATTTTCCTCCACTTCCTAGTTGCTTCTTCTTGGTTTAACATATTCTCTGCTAAGTGTGTGTCTCCAGTGAATTCTGGAACCATAATATGGTAATAATACATATAATAGATGTAACACAAGCAGGGTGGAAACATGTAATATGCATAAATGTAAAAAAATTCCTCACAACTAGAACAAGAACAACAACTGGTTGAAACCATAAGAAAGTAGATAGTATATTCCTGATTCTCAGCAGACTTAGTTGTCTTGGCATAGGTCAAGTTTGTAGAAAACCCTCAGCAATGCTAGTGGAATCACTAGAGTCAAATGAGCTTGCAAAATGAGTCCACAGCCCAATTACTGGCTGAGTGCATTCACTTCTTTACACAAGTGAGTACCGTGACTATATTATTAAGAAGGGATAAAAGATATCCTTGGCATGGGGTAATGGCTGCAGGGAAGTTTATGCAGGGAGGTTTAAGCCATTCCCTCACACTTTTTTCCTCCCAAAGCTTTGCCTTTCAGCAGGATTAGTTGGCCTAGGCACAGGACTGTGGGGATGAGGCTATAACGTGTCTGGTTTCAACAAGACATCCCAATAGAGCCATGGAATCACAGAACCACAGAATGGTTTGGGTTGGAAGGGATCTTTAATATCATCTTGTTCCACCCCCTTCCACTGTCCCAGGTTGCTCAGAGCCCCATCCAACCTGGCCTCGGACTCTTCCAGGGATGGAGCAGCCACAGCTTCTCTGGGCAACCTGTGCCAGGGCCTCCCCACCCTCACAGGGAAGAATTTCTTCCTAATATCCAATCTAAACCTTCACTGTGTCTGTTTGAAGCCATTCACCCTTGCCCCATCACTCCAGGCCCTTGTAAGTGCCTTGTTACAAGAGACCAAGAGATCCAGTGTGGTCCTGCTAAATGCCACAGCCCTGGGCATAATTCTCAAAACACCTGGTCTTTCTTGAAGAACAATGATAAAGCTGAAGACCTGCCCAGAAAATAAAAAGGTTTATTATCAATACTATTTCCAGGACAAGAATGCACACAGACAGGATACATTTTAGTGTGGGAAGTGGATTAAGCAACAAATGAATGGCCAAAGAAGGTATTGTCCAGATACTTAGGAAAAGATCAGAGTGAATGAATTGCTTAAGCTAATTGATAATTAACATGTATCAATGATGGTTTTCTTTCACCTCTAATGTAAGTTTTGAATATCCAGGTGATCCTCCATCCAGAGTTTCTCTCCTCGACCAGCCCATTGCTGCCCTTGGACTATGAGGAGTTTGTCAGAGGCTGCCACCTTGGAGTATTTCCATCTTACTATGAACCCTGGGGTTACACTCCAGGTAGGCAATCTGTGCCCTTACCTAGTATGCAAAAATGAACACCCATTCAGTTGTTGGATGTTGTTCTGGAGGGCTGAAAATACCCTTTAGGGTCTGTTTTCTCTGCAGGGCAAAGGTCTTACTGCTGGAAAAGTTCAGGGGCTGGGTGGTGTAAAATGGCATCTACGGACTGACAATTACTCACTGAACCCTTTCCCATACTAACGTGTGCTCTTTTGGTTTGTGTGGCTTTAGAACAAGAAAAAAAATTTAAAACTTAATTCTTAACTTGATTCAAGGATTTTAAAAGAAGATTTACAGGAATACACATATTGAGAAAAGCAGGGCAAGAAATCTGATGCTCCGAGCTGACACAGTTCAGTGGATTTAATTCAAGATAACAGTTAAGTTTGAGAGAATTGTTGCACCATTGCAGAGTTATTTATCACAAACACACGCAGTACTAATGCATCTCATGGAATTAAATGAAAATTTCATGGATTCTGACTTCAAATTTGGCACACATTCACAAAAGTCACTTTAGCACCTGATGAAATCAGTGCAAACTATGTGAACTTGAGTACCTGTGAAGATCAAAGCCCACATGTCCACATTTTTCATGTCCCCCAAAATAGTCTTGATTCAAATCTCAAGTTGGGGTTACCCTCTGAGGACCATTTTTTTAAGCAAATGAATCAGAATAGGAATTCTGTGAATTTTGTCCTTCTCCAGAGCTCTCTCCAAGTAAGAGAGCTGTTCAGTTCCAAGACAACCCTGCTGCATGCCAGAAATTTCTCTTCCTGTTCTAATCTCAGCTGAGGTATAAAGTACATGTGACAGCCAGGGATGATTTTGGAAGTGACCACTAAAGTAAACCTGGACAGAAAAGTTCAACTGGTACTTGCCAGTTTGGAGGAAAACTATGGTTTACACTAGTTCAAAGGGTTGTTTCTCTTTCCTAATACCAAAGCAATTCTCTTTGCTGATACCCATTTCAATCTCCCAGTAACAAATAGTGATTTTTTTTAAGGACATTTATAACTATGTATTTTATAGACACAAAGTTTTTTGTCGTATCAATGAAGGTCATGCAGATGGCTTTCTGCATTCCAAAGACCAGAGTATTTACTTAAACTGAGTGCTGGCTTAGGTTAGGCTTAAGTTCATCTGCAAAACTCTTAAAGTCTGAATAAACAGTTGTCCTTACTCATGGCTGTGACAGAAATAACTAAACAAGATGCATATATTTTCTGATTTTATCAACTTAGCTCCACATCTACAGTGAATGCAGTCCTGAGTTACTGGTGGGGTTTGTTGGGTTGTTTTATCTTGTTATAGGGACCATTTTACAAAAAATGAGTATTAAAAACCAGAGTTTAGTATGCTCCTGCTCCTAAGAGAATCAGTTTTGTAAAGATTTGTGCAGGCTTCAATTTAAAAGTGAAACAGTCCAGACCATATAGTGAGGTTCTCAGTTTGAGCACTGCACTCCCAGTAAGTTTTCAGTTTAGCTGCTGGGAAACAAAAAGATATGTTTGCAAACACAGTGTGAAATTTTGTGTTTCAAATTTCTTTTTCTTTCTAAATTTTTTTTTTGTCCAAATCCACCACAAAGCATCACAATTTTCACTTGCCATTCTCAGAGCAGCTCTGATTGTTGTGGGACCTTCTTTCTGCCTGTGTATTTTTGGTTTTTTCTCTGTCAAGGTGAAACCATTCCAAGTATATTGCCCTGAAACACTTTGTGTCTGTTTCAGCTGAATGTACCGTGATGGGCATTCCCAGTGTGACCACGAACCTCTCTGGATTCGGCTGTTTCATGCAGGAACATGTTGCTGACCCAGCAGCTTATGGTATAATGTTTAACATCTCATGCAAATATCCCCTCTGAGTTAGGAAAGCAAAAAACAGAGCAACCATATTGTTGCTCCTCAATTTTGTGCTTTCACTAATCCAAAGGATTCTTGGGGGAATATATTCAGAGCTCTCAGTAACTCCTTATGTTAAACAAGCCTTTCCAGCTTTCATATTTATCCAAACCCTTTCCAGGTTATTTCTCTTTTGTCTCCCTTTAACTTCTTGTATTCTTCATCCTTCCAAACTTGTCACTGCTCATACTAGTGTAGAGTCTCCCAACACTTCCCTTCAATGCTTCTGGTTGCACTGTAACACTCTGAGCCCTTCAAAACAAGTAATGAAACTTTGCTCCTCTTGCAATAGTCCAAGAAGGATCCAATGGGACTTTGAGACCACCAAACAAACAGGGTGATTCTGAAAGAGGGTAGATGGGAAGTGTGAGGGATCAGATACCATTTTCATTCCATTCATGTCCACCTCTCTGGTGTCCCTCAGGTATCTACATAGTTGACAGGAGGTTCCGCTCCCCGGACGAGTCGTGCAACCAGCTGACTCAGTTCCTGTATGGATTTTGTCAGCAGTCCCGTCGCCAGAGGATCATCCAAAGGAACCGGACCGAGAGGCTCTCGGATATGTTGGACTGGAGATACCTGGGCAGGGTGTGTGGAACTGTCATGGAAGTACTGGTGTTAAAAATTCCAGATATATGGGTCTGACCGACAATCTTCATCGTTGTGCTGCAGTGCAAGGACTTCCTTGGGAGGGGCAGAGCAGGCCCTGATCTCTGCTCTGTGGGGGCCAGGGAGCCAGGGAACAGCTGGAGTTGGGTCAGGGCAGGGGGAGGTTGGATACCAGAGGGTAGTTGGGCAGTTGGGCAGTGCCCAGGCTCCCCAGGGCAGTGGGCACAGCCCCAAGGCTGCCAGAGCTCCAGGAGGGTGGGGATGATCCTCTGGGGACAGGGCGTGAGTCCTGGGGATGGGCCTGGGCAGGACCAGGAGTTGGGCTCAATGATCCTTGTTGGTCCCTTCCAACTTGGCATATTCTGGGATTCTGTGAGACAGCCCTGTTCTCAAAAGCACCTCTCAAAGGTGCTAAAGGCAAAGGCTGCCTTGACATTTCACTGTAGTGCTTCTGTGCTCCAGGAGAGACATGACATGGCTGAATAGGTTAGAGCAGAAGCCAGTCACACTGAGCTCTTTCTGGTGCTAAAGACGATGTAAAAATTTGGTGTCACTGGCAACAAATACACTGAGGTAGGAATTCTGCTCCAGAGTCACCTGGATACTTTCAAAAATCCTACCCATCCCTCATTAAGTGTTTCTGGACCTTGTGGCTCCTCAACACTCCTAAACTACCTTTGTGCCTCAAAGGCAAAGTAGTGGTTTTCATTTGACACAGAAAGCACTGCAGGATCACACACGAAGAAGAGAGTAGCAAAGCAGCATTCCTAAGTCCCAGGAGTAAAGAAGTGAATGCACATATACCAGTTTTGCAACTATTCTGGACATTTTCCTGCTCTGATACCTGTGTGAGAACCTTAGTGTTTATATGGTTCCACACAGCACGCTGATATAACAAGCTATGGTTTTTATGCATGTGCTGCAAACTCAGAAATACAGTGAACATATAAATATTTTTGCCAAATTCTTTAATACCAGGTGTCAGTAAACTCATGGGTGTTATTTCTCTGTGACTGTTGCAATTGCTGCCTGTGCAAGGATGAGTCCCAAGTTTATGTGTATACATGTGCACACTTGAAAATGTGAATTTTCCTGGTTAAAAAAGAGCCAGTTCTATCTTGAGGGATAAAAAATTACCTGTCACTCAGTAAGAACTACTCTGACCAAGACAAATCCTTATTTCCTTCTTTGTGCCTTTTAGTCTTATTTGACTTCTGTTCCAGACTCATTTAGTGTGAATCTAACATGAATGGCTTCCTACTTCACAGCAATGTGTTCGTTACAAGCAGAAACATCAGTTGGACTTGGCTTAGCTGCAAAGACGTTTAGATTTTGTTCAGCATAACTTTTTAGAAGATACTCGTTTTATGTTTCTTTTCCCCTGCTGCTTAAATCTACCTAAGGCTTCCTGGACTTGTAAATGCTTCTCTTTTATGTTGCAGTATTACATGCACGCGAGACACCTGGCCCTCAGCAGAACATTCCCAGATAAATTTGACATGGAACCAAGTGCTCCACCAAAGGTAAAGTCTGCTCTTAGAGATGAGTTCATTTTAATTGCTTTGCAGAGAGGGAGAGAAAGAGTGGGGGTGGGTTTCACAGAAAGAAGGAGGAGTGAGTTAGCAAGTGTTGGTTTAACCAAAGGGAAGTAGGAACTCATAGTTAAAATCTTAACAAGTTATAGATGCAATCTCTAGTCAGAAGTGATACAGGGACAGTTCTTCAGAAGATTTAGAGTGACCTGGTGCCACTTTGGACCACCTGAGGAGCTCATCCTTGAAATTCCTCTTTTAGAGTGGAAGCTTCGAATTTTTCATCTGATAAATGTCATGGAGATGTTCTGCACAAACCAAGTAGAAAGGGAAAGGAGGCAAAATATTGCCTTCATCAAAACATGACCTATTGTCTGGAACTGCAAGGGGTCATTTTAAAGGCACCCCTTCGAACAGTTCTTGCCTTAGTACTGATTTGCATATGGGGGCTGCTCAGGACCACTAGACAATGTTATTTGAAACCAACTCCCCAGGGAGCAACTCAATTCTTTTAAATAAGAAGGAGAGAGGAGGCTCAGGCCAAACCCCCTTGCTTGGTTCTAGTTTTGCAGATACTGATATCATAGCTAGAAAATTGCTTTGAAATTCCAGACTGAATTCTGGATTTCAAGAAGCGTATTCTGACTACAGACTAAGGAGGGATTTTGTGTTGTGCTGACAGTTTTAAGGCTCAAGAAAGATTGTCTTATTTTGCAAAAAGCAGTGCTGGAAGGGGCAGCACATTGCTTTATGCACAGGCTAAAGACCTCTGCCATACAAGCCTGTACTTACTGGGAGAGGAGGACTGAGAGGATCTGGGTTCAAGGGAGCTTAATTTGAGAGTGCAGAGCAGGTCTAGCTCACACCCCACCACCTTTTTCCTTTGAAGTGTTGATAGCCTTGAATTTCTGCATAAACCCAATTGAGGAATTGTTAAATACATTCAGTTTATTTCTCTCTCTGCCAGACGGAAGGTTTCAGGTACCCCAGGCCTTCCTCAGTGCCACCGTCACCTTCTGTCTCTCAGCATTCCAGCCCTCACCACAGCGAGGCCGAAGATGAAGATGAGGATGAAAGATACGATGAGGATGAGGAAGCTGAAAGGGATAGGCAAAACATCAAGTCTCCCTTTTCCCTTGGAGCATTGCCACTAGGAAAAAACAAGCAGCACGGAGAATACAGGAACTGAAATCCTTGCCCTCACCCTGGCAGGGTCTCCATCCATTCAAGAGTTTCTCCTGTAGGCTTGGCAAGCTTTGTGTTAAGGACAGTGTGATATAATTAGGGGAATCTTTAATGCTACTTGAGCTGCACTGTTTGGAAAGCCTAATATTATTTCACTTGAAAGTAGTTTAAATGACAATTGTCCTGTGCCCCTTTGAGGTAGAAGAAATTTCTCGAGCTTAATAAATCTAGAGAATGCAACAATCCCCTCAGGAGCTTATACCAAGTGCAGATCATTCCTTTGTCTACATAATCACTGTATTAATCATAGTCTACATGGATAGCTCCAGTTTGGGTAACCCAAGTGAGTCCCTGCTCCATTGATGTTTTCCCCTTCTCCCCTCTTGAACCAACATGAACTTTAAACAAGAGCTCAAAAAAATTAGAGAAAAGCAAGTGTTACACTGGAGAACTACTGCAAGTTAAAAAACATACACTGAAAAGATAATGGTCTTTTTTTTTTTTCCCTTATGCTGTTTATTGTAAGCTTACATAACTTAAAACATTTTTTACAGTGCACAGAAGTGTCTTGATCCAGTGGTAAAACAAACTTCCTGTGGAACAATATAAAGTCTGATGCAGTGGGCATTTGAATTTTAGAGAAGTCATCTTTCTGTGGTCAGTTAGACCCACAATAAACAGCAGGCCGTTTATTTTCTGATTCCTCTGGTATGTCTCTTCTATTGTTTTCATCCTGTGTTAGCTTTTAGCTTTGTTAACAAAGTGGTTTGGGAGGAAATGAACGTGATTTGGCTTAAGTGAATGACAGAATTTCCTAGAGTAACACCTTCCCCTGCAGACAAACCTACACATAATGGAGGAATGTGATAACATTCCAAGCTGAGTAACTCCCATGTTAAGGATGTAACAATTGCCCCACTGGTATTTCGCTTCTGAAAGAGATCTGATCTCAAAAATAATGCTGAAAGAATTCCAAGAACATGTCTGCCCCACAGGTGAATTTTGAAACTTCAAAGTGCTTGGGGAATAATTTAAGCTCACAACAAGGACTAGACATTTCATTTGCCTGACAGAAAGCTTTCGGAATTATTTCAGTTCCTAGAGATGCAGAGGGTGCCTGAAAATGCTCTTCAGATGTAGATCTTGGCGTGAAGATGTCAGGAAGGAGATTCATTTTTCATTTCAGAAGGACCCATCAAGAATTTCTTACGCTGTTCAAGGAAAGATTTCCAGGAATGGATTCAGCCTGCTCTTCAGCAGGTAGGATGATGGAGCCTTTGGAGGTACCTTAGCCATCAATCCCTGGGGGAGCTTAGATGGTTTTGATTAGACACCTACTTTTCAAACACTTAAACATCATTTGGTGACATGGTTCTTACTATAGACCATATAGAATCCAAGTGACAGTGTGCCTAGTTGTGATTTTGGCCCCATAAAATCACTTTTAAAACTGGACTTTCATTCTTACGCTGGGTTTGGATACCCGAAGGAATAACTATTCTCTGAAATCAGGCTTTTATGGCAACACCTCTTATTTGGATTTGAAAAGAGTCCCTATTCTTTAGCCATTTAAAAAGTAATTAAAGCAAAGAGTAATTTTTTTCATATGAAAACTGTGAAAATATACTGCAAATGTTTTCCTTCATGCACTTTAGTATGTGGAGACCAACTGCATTTTGTGCCTTAAATGTCAGGATTAACTATTAGTAGCAAAGCAGTTTTTCTGCAGCTAAATGTCTCTGCCTCCTGAGTTTATGGTGTTATAGAGGGAATGACTTTTAATTCAGTCAGAGTGACAGATTGCCTGAATTAAATGCCACACATTTCTAACAGTTACTGGTATCTGACAAGCTTGGTGGCAGCTCTCTGTTCCATAAGTGATTGTCTTCCAGATGGAAAATACTGGGGTTTCACACACAGCTCACCAAGGAGGCAGAATGTTTATTCTGTTTCTCGGTGATTGTAAAAGAGTTGTTTAAGTCAGAGACTGTAAAACATGCTGAAAAATAACTTGGATGCACCTGAGATAGTCCATATATGCTTGGAACAAAGGGCAGGTACAGGCAGAGATTAAAAAAAGTTACTGGAAGTGCCTCTAACCCTATGATAGAAATGGGATTTGTTCCTTCAGCTGTTTCTTTGTGTTGAGAAGAGGCATCACAGTCAATGTGAGGTAACAAAGGGAATTAGCAATGTCATGAGAAAAGCTGGAGGAACGCAGTGTTAAAAGATGAAGAGCACGACTAGGGTTAAAAGTTAAAAAA
>WEKX01010594.1:33532-74051 GCA_013390025.1 Pitta sordida | reverse complement strand
AGGGGGCGGGGGACGTGGAGCGCCGCCGCTGTCTGAAGGAGTTTGAGCTGTGGGAGCGGAGACTCGGATGGGTGAAGCGCGGGGCTGCCGGTGGTGGGAAGGATGTTCCCCCTGGCCGTGTGCGCTCCGGGCTGCCCGGGGCTGGGCAAGGCTCCTGCGGGCGGGGATGGCCGTGCTGAAGGAGCCCTGGGTGGGCGCTGGGGGAAGCTCGGGGCTGCAGCGCTGGGGCGGCGGAGGCCCGGTTCGCATCCCAGCGAAGCGTGTGCGGGCAGTGCGCTGCATTCGGTGCGCTTTGGAGCAACCTGCTGAACACGTCCACTGGCTGAGATTCTGCACATTTAGGCTTAATATGGGATTGTATCATGGAGAGTTTTCTGTAATTATTTTCCTCTTGGGATAACCAGGGTAGTAAGGTTAAGTCTGTGTGTGTTTCTGCAGAGGATTCATGTGATAGCTCTGCAGTATTTATGGAAAATAAATGTATATAAGTTACATCTGAATTACTTTTTGAGAAATCTAGTTGATGATTCCTGCTTTACAAGAGTTCAGAGTTAGCCAAATGGTAGTATAGTGCCATATTTCCATTGGGGTCTTCCCTGTATCCACAGGTGTAAAAAAAACATAAAAAAGGAAACAAACTGAGAACAAACAACCAACACACAACAGAAAAATCCCTGAAGGAAAGTATCAGCCGAAATGAGAGTTATCCCCATGTGGCTTCAAGAGCAGGTTTGTTACAGGACTGAGAGGATCAGTGGGATGCAGTTGAGTTGTTGGGCCCTGTCTGTGTAGGGTGAGTGAGTCAGAGGCCGTGACTTGTGGTTATGGTGGGTCTGAGTCAGACCGTCCGTGGTACTGAAGCCTGACAGGCTGGAAAAGCTTGGTTGCTACGAAACCTTTTGGCACTTGACTGGTAGCTTTAGGATGAAGGGTACCATAATGGGCTTCTCATTCCATCAGTCTCATCTCCATGCTGAAACTCTGAAGTGGTGGAGGAGGCGTAGAGGAATTTCCTGTGTGTAACCAATTGGGAAGAAGAGCGAAATTCTCAAGTGGAGCACAATAATCTGAATTATCACCTCGATTACATAGGTATAATCTGCCTTTAACATGGGTTTTCAGAGTGTACTATTCTCTTTGTCAGCCCCCAACATGCTTTTGAGTGGCAAGACTGTTAAAGCTAGCTGGTGTTTCTGCCTTGCATTTAGGATTATATGTACATATAAAAACATAGTTCTTGCATGCATTTACTTCCACAGACAGTAGAATTACCTGATAGATGTGATGAGTGGAGTAACACCTATTAGACTACTTTTAGCAAATGCAGTAATCTCTCAAGTTGTCTTTGGTAACCAGGTGCACGTATTTACCCTCTTTGGAGGAATATGTCCAACTGTCACGATCTTCTTGGTTTCTTACTTTTTCTGTTGATACTTTTAAATATTGTGAACTAAGAAAAATTACAAATTAATATTGTGAAGAAGTTATCTTTGGTTTCTTTGTATTTCTTTAAGGATTGTTGGTGTGGGAGTATACAAAGCTTAATCTGAGTGTTCTTCCAAATGCGTGCTTGTAAAGGATCAGAGTAAATTTGAGAGAAGCAGGCATAAAATGAAGGCACAGGGTCCGACTGCAAACCTGTGAGAAGGTAATAGGACTAGCATGATCCGGCTGTGATTTGTCAAATGGGATTCCTGCCATATGGAGAACTGGCATGGGATCAGCAGCATTTGACTCCCAGGTCTGGCCCTCTGAACCGGGGACTGGGAGCAAAGGAAATTGAAGAGGTGTCCACTGCTGAGAGAGGATGTAAATTGTTGTAGTAACCAGTACTCTTCAGAGAGTTTACAATTTAATTGGACTTGATCACAAAGTGATCTGGGTACTGGTTTTGCAGTACTATATGCTATCCAGATAATGCAATTAAAAAGCATCACACAGTGTTTTGGTGTGTGGTTCATACATACGGTGGACAGATAGTTCATACATACACTGGATGCTTGTGCCCTTGGGTAGAATGGCATTTTAGAGATTTCATGAGGCCTTGACAAAGCGCTCTGGTGGACTGCCTGTGATACATGGATTACTGCAGCGTAGGGTCTGTGATGGAATTAATATTGCTAAAAGGTGCCTGAGAATTTGGTCCAGTAGTCAAGATCAAAACCAGAAGGTCTTACAGCCATATTGTCTCCTTCAGAAAGGAGTCCACTGTGTAGCCGTGCCATTGGTGGTCTGGTTTTGACCCTCATTCTTAAATTTAAGCTTGAGCGTGGGTCTTTGTGGCTGGTGGGCAATAGCAGAGTATCCGGAGAGTCTTTGAGCCTGCCAAGCCTTGTTGAGAAGCACTGTGTTTTCCTTCATTGTCAGAACTAGTTCATTAATCTGTACAGGGAAACAAGTAACACCAAGGTGCTGATTATACGGACTTATTTTGCATGTGGAACTCTTTTTGTGCAGCTCATACTTGCTTTGGCTGCATTTGAGTTTCCAGCCTGAAATCAAGTGAATAAGAATAAATAGTGTAATTACCAGTACTTTATCTTGAAGTGTGGATTAATTTGTAGTCCTGTTTAATTCATCTTTTGTGTGGAGCCTAGGTGAGATGCCACAAACAGCCACATTAGCACCATGCTGGGGTTAATGCACTCTGTGGAAACTGCTGGTTTTGTTGATATGGAAAGGAGGCTTTGAAGTGGGTTCCGTCAGCAGCCTTCGATGCTGAGTTTATCAGGTACTTGGACGAAAGGCCCACTGCAAGTAGCAGAGCTGTGCTAATTCACCTGTAAACCACTAGAGCACCGTACTGAGAATTTGGGGTAATACGTAGTGAACATAGGCTTGTGGTAACACACCAGCATGTTGCAATATTTTTTCTGCTGTTATAAATAGTAAAGAATTAGTGTTTTCTTCTGTTTGGCCCAGTTGAGCTGCCACTTCATCTGCAGTACAATTTCTGTCCTCAGGCTTAGAGGATGGACAAAAGACATTCCTAACCCAGCTGACTACAGGAGCTGCTCCTATTCCTTAACTATGGAATTTCCCATTTCAGATATTGGCTTCTTTGTGAGCACCTCTTGGTAGCTCAGAAGGATGAATTTAAAGGCCCAGAGAGGAAATTTGGGACAGGTCCAAAGTATGGAGTGCGTACAAGACTGTGCCAGAGGTTTCAGAGCAGAAATGGCAGCTGTTGGTAGGAGTTCAATCCATGAAAGAGTATGCTTTTCTGGGCATGATTTTTGTGGGGTTGTATGTTTTGTGTTGATTTTTTTGCCCCTTTTTTTTTTTTTAAAGTTGGAGGCATCAGTGTGTTATATTGAACGCAGAAGAATCTCCAGCCTTTGTGTGGAAGAAATCAATTGCCTCTTACTATTGAGCTTGTTTGGCTGGGTTGAATGCTCTCTCTGCTCCTTTGCCCTTCTTTTCTGCAGTCTGTCTAAAACCAGGTGTGAATTCATTGCTGTCCTTTAAATCAGGCTTCA
This sequence comes from Pitta sordida, assembly GCA_013390025.1. Lineage (NCBI taxonomy): Eukaryota > Metazoa > Chordata > Aves > Passeriformes > Pittidae > Pitta > Pitta sordida. The sequence continues at coordinate 70,572 of WEKX01010594.1, read as the reverse complement.
GCTTTGCTGTTTGAATGAGCTGTAGGCTCATCATGGGCACAGCAAAGGGGATTTCTTTTCTTGTTTAGCAAATTGCTATTTAATTTAGCTTTCGTATGTGTGTGCAAATGTATTTTTAACAGGTAATTTGCAAAATGCAAGCTTCGTATACCAAATTTGGAGGGGAGACCTTGTAAGACACAGTAGGAACTTGCCCACTAACCTAAAAGTAAAATGTAATGTTCCCTCTTAGACTTCTAATGGTAATGTGATTTTTGTAAATACGTGTTGATCCTGGAGCAGGATCCTGTTAGGCTGCACTCTGTACCTGAGAGACCAAGCATGACCCTGCTCTACCCTCTTCTGTGAAGTAGAAGGGGAACAAAAGAGATAGGAATGGATACTGATGTATTGTGAGAAACAACTAAAGGGTTGGAGAGAAGAGAGGCAGATAAACACAAGCATTTCAGTCATAATTTTGAAAGTAGATACACTTTATTAATTTTTAAATTAAGTCACCATTTGGTTTCTTACAGTTCTTGAGTGAAAACCTTCCTTGTGAAGTTGGTGTGGAAAATACGTACTAGACTTAGGATTTCTTTTTCTTCCTTATGAAAAATTTACGAAGTTTATACATAGAGTGGATTACTGGAGGCAGAGCTGGGGGTGGTGAGATTGTAAGATGGTATTTTTTCACCACTCTGCCGTAATAAAGAATGAATAGGAGTAATTTCCTGAGGACCTTTTATGTAATTGTTGTTGGTTTTGTTTTGACATAGACCAAATATAATCCCTTTGCCCTTAAAAGGAATTGTAACAGAAAACTGTGAGGTGGGAAGGGACCTCTGGAGATTGTCTGATCCAAGCCCCTGGCTCAAGCAGGGTCACCTAGAGGTGGCTGCTCAGGACCATGTCCAGGTGGGTTTTGAATATCTCCAAGGAGGGAGACTTGGCAGCCTCTCCAGGCAACCTGTACCAGTGCTCGGTCACCCTCACCATGGAAAAGTGTTGCCTGATGTTCAGAGGGATCCTCCTGTGTTTCAGTGTGTGCCCATTGCTTCTGGTCCTGGCACTGGGCTCCACTAAGAAGAGCCTGGCTCTGTGTACCCTCCATTCAAATATTTACAAATATTTGTAAGATCTTTTCTCTTTCCGAAGTCCTCTTTTCTCCATGCTGAATAGTTCCAGCTTCTGAGTCTTTTCTCATAGGAGAGATATTTCAGGCCCTTAGTCATAGAGTTGTAGATCAGTTTGGGGAGAAGGATCTTAAAGATCATCTAGTTCCAAGTCTCCTGCTATGGGCAGGGATGCCACTCATTAGAGCAGATTTCTCAGAGCCCAGCCCAACCTGGCCTTGAACATTTCCTGGGATTATCCATCCACCACTTCTCTGGGCAGCCTGTTCCAGTGCTTCACCACCCTCTGAGTAAAGAGTTTCTTCCTAGCATCTGATCTAATCATGCCCTCTTTTCAGTTTAAAACCATGGCAACTTGTCTTTTCAGTATCTGCCCTTATGAAAAGTCCCTCTCCCTCCTTTTTGTAAGTCCCCTTAAGGTACTGCAAGGCTGCAATGAGGTCTTCTCCAGGTTGACATCATCCTGATATCCTTTTTGCTGCTCTTTGTCCATGTGTCTGCTGAGCTGAATCTATCATTCCAGGTGTGGCCTCTCCAATGCTTAGTAGAGGAGCAGTTGCCTCCATTTGATGTCAATACATTTTCTAACGCAGCCCAGGAGAGGCCACTGGGCTCGCTGCTGGCTTATGTTCAACTTGGTGTGCACCAGGAGTCCACAGCCTCTTCCTTGAAGCTGTTTTCCAACTGGATGGCCTCCAGCATCTACCTCCTCAGGTCCAGGGCCTCACATTTACCCTGGCTGAATTCCTTGAGGTTCCTGTTGGCTCCTTTCTCTAACCTGTTGAGGTGTCTGGGTGACGGCGTGACTGACTGGTGTATCAACCGCTCAGGTTCACAGGTTCACACTCCTCCCTGTTTTGTGATCCTTTCCCGGGGATCAAGGTGAAGCTGATCAGCATGTAATGAGCATGTAGCTCCCTGGGTTCTCCTTGAAGATACAAGTGACTATTTTTTTTTTTCCCCATCTGAAAACTAAGCACTGAGAAAGTGCTTGTCATGAGCTGGTAATTAACATTTGTAATGTGTCCTGTGACAAGTGTGGATATAGAGACCATCTGTGCCTTGCTTGATCCTGTGCTATTCCAAGGCTTTTTCGGATCCAAGGTTACAGAGAAGCCTGAGTCCTGTAGATCAGCTTTGAACCCTCAAGTCCTACTCTCTGTTTTCCCAGCTGCTGGGTTACAAATTCCAGTGTTATGTGAGAGCACTAGAGAAGTCTCACTAGAGTGTGGGATAAATCAGTGCCTCAAAGATGGGAGTTTTGCTGCTTGGGCAGCAAGGAGCATGCTGGTCCTTGCTGGTGTCTGCTCTGTAAATACTGCTGTGGATTGAGCAATGATGCTCTTTCATTTTTTAACTCCTCATAATAAGAGTGCCCATTGGGTTTATAGTACTTTCAAGTGATTTATTGAATTTATTCTAAAAACAGTGAGCAGCTTGACTATTTCTGCAGCTTAAGGCCAGCCCAAAGACTACAGAAGGACAGCAGGTTAAAAGACAAACTCTCAGTAAGTGTTTTTTGTTTATTTACCAAAATAGAACAGGAAATAGAGGGTGAATGAAAAGAGCTTTCATTAGCTCCTCTGGTGATCAGCTTCAATTTCACTAATTTGTTTTCATGTTTTTCACTGTAGCGTGTTGCTGAACAGAGCACGTAGGAATTTAATGTTATCGCTGTTGCTGAACAATCTGTGATGGGATCACTTTCACTGCTCTGGCACCTTGCCAAACTTTCCAGTCACAAATGATGATGGCAGCGACATTTGTCTCATTGTATTAAAAAGTACATGTGTGGGTGGTATTTGTTGTTTGACAACAAAACTAATGAAGACAGGAAACTGAACAACTTCTGTTGCTTGAACCTTTGATAAAAATACAGATCTTTGTGTTTTTGCAAAACAGAAAGAATCTAATTTCCATTAAAAACACCAAACAGCTGAAGGTGATGGAAGTCCATCTAATTTAAGCAGATTTGTGGTTCCAGCCCAATGACTTAATCACAAGTGTGAATCCATAAGTTTCCTAAGACCTTTCTGCAGCACTCCTAGTAATTTTTAAGTATTGCTTCAGACAGTAGAAGGCTGTTACGATCACTGAACACGGAATCAGGGGAAATAGAAAATGCCTCAATGATTGGATACTGGAGTGTGGAATTCTATCGCCCATTGTTTTACCATCTTCCATTTATATTTTTAGCATGGTGGATAAAAGGTTATTTGAACTTAAGATGGTCAGTACTGTTATGACAAGCAGTCATAAGACTGGATGGTTGCTTAAATCTTATTTTCTGCTTCAGCAGATACAGTGACTGATGCTTACATCGCACTGACATGGAGAGCAAATTGTACCATCACCTTCTATAAACTGGGCTTTATAAAGTGCCCAAACTAAATGTTTGAGCCAGCCTGATTGGTTATGTATACATTCATATGCTTTTAAAATGGCAGAAAGGAACCTCTTTTTGAACAAAAAATGCTTTTTATCTCATATTTCTCAACAAGTTCCTTTCTTTAATACAATTATGACAAATGTAAGTACTGCCAGAGGAAAAAAAACCCACCAGGTTGTTCTACTTTACAATACGTTAAAGGTAGCACTGTGATGCAGTTCTTGCTGTTCTTAGGTCCAGGTTAGTGGTGGTTCATAAAGCCATGGAGAGCAGTCCCCATCTGGCTATATGGAAAAGCAGAGGAATGAATAAGGGTGAACTGGTTGCTAAGGATTTAGAGTGGTGCTTTGCTTTGACAGATGTGGCCGCCACTGTTTCAGACAATTGTCCCTACTTTCTCAGTGCAGGAGAGAAGTGGTTGGTCTTTAAGGTGTTTTGCTTTCCATGCTGGTAGGTCCAAGTGCTGGAGCAGCAGCCTGAGCAGCACAGAGTTCTTTGTGTCTGGGCACTAGGTAAAACAGACGGTGTTTGCAGATTTTGTGTTTCATCAGTTCCCAAAAGTGTTCTTCCCTCTGTCCTTCCTCCATCCCCCAGCTACTCACTTGCACCCTTGTTCTTTTGCCAGAATTAGTTGGGTGCTTTTGAGAGCAATTTAAACAGTGGAAAACATGCAGCAGAGAGTCTGTAAATTCTGTAATCTCCATCAGTTAAGGTGGATCAGGGAAGGACTTGTCAAGCATCTGGATACTGCAGAGGAAAAGATGGAATCACAGGCAGGGCATGCAAAAGAAGAAAAGAGAAGGTTAGGAATGGAGTGAGCCTTCATCCTTCGCAGAACAGGAGCTGTGTGACCGTTGAACTTTGCTTAACTTTGGGCTTGATGATCCTTCAGGGTCTTTGTGAAGGATCTTCTCCCATGAGATAATTGCATCCCTGTAGTGGTTTGAAAGAGGGCTCGTTCCTGGAGCAACTGGGGAAGAGAAGGTTGCATTTGGCCTCTGCGTGTTTTATTAGTGTTATTCTATTTCTCCAGGGATGATGAGCTGTAACTTTACAACCCTATTTCTTTGTGTAGCCAAAATAAACTCCTTTTTTGGCACCTCTCCTGCTCTGAACAGGAAACTGCTACCTGTTTTTGTCTTGAGCCAAACATAGATTTGGGAGAATCTTTTAACTGGAGGCAATGCTTCTTGCTTCCTCAACTTTCTACTTCGAGACTCAAGATGTGTTAGAGGAGATAAGGACATTGGTGCCACACAATTCTCCTGCGACCTGGCAGAGAGCAATGCCAGCCCTGTCAACTAGACCATGGCACTCAGTACCACATCCAGTCTCTTAAATGCCTCCGGGGACGGTGACTCCACATCCCTGGGCAACCCATTCCAGTCTTGTATCACTCTCTCTGTAAAGAACTTCTTCCTGATGGCTAACCTAAATCTCCCCTGGCACAGCTTAAGGCTGTACCCTCTTGACCTACTACTGGTAGTTTGGGAGAAGAGACCAACCCCTATCTGGCTGCAATGTGCTTTCACGTAGTGGTGGAGAGTGTTAAGGTCTCCCCCGAGCCTCCTCTTCTCCAGGCTAAACAACCTCACCTCTCTCAGCCACTGCTTATAGGACTTGTGCTCCAGTTCCTTCACCAGCCTCGTTGCACTTCTTTGGATATGCTCCAGCACCTCAACATCCTTCCTAAATTAGTATTAAAATTTGGTAATTGTTCCCAATTGGCATCTGGTTATCTTAGAAATTACATAATGTGCTTTTCTGTGAAGAACTTACTGTGTTTGCAATGGGGTGGAAAAGGAAACTTCTATGCTTTCACGTCTTCATCCCTTCATTTATGTGGTGGAGAAAAAGGCTTAAATATGTCTAAATGATTTTTGTTTAGACCTGAAAATGGTATATGGGAAGGACCATGGTTTTCCAGTCTTTGCTAATCTTGGTAAGAACTTTCTGTCTAGTTTTAATAACATCTGTGCTTCTTGTGCTAGTGCAGAATTTCAGATGTCACAAGATTAGTCCTTGTTTTATTTGGGGTACAACAGGAACCTGGATGGGTACTGGTTTTCACACGTGGGAGTGAAAGTTCCTGTGATTTGTCTGAGTAGATGCTCTCTAACTCCAAACCACCTGAAACTGGTGCTGGGATACACGATTTTTGACGATGAGTTGGATTTATCTAGATAAGTGCGAACATACGCGTGATGATGATGGGAGGGTAGAAACTTCTTGCTGTCTCCGGTTCTTGCTGCCTAAGACTGCATTGTGAATCTAGGCAACTTAAAAATGCTTAGATTTGTATTTTAATATCTAGAAATTATATTCTGTGGATGGTTTAGTATATTCAGTCAGGCAGTGAAGATAGGGAATTTGTCCTAGCATGGTTGAAATGAATAGTACATTACTATATATTTATGTGTTCTATACATTATAAAGAACACTTACAGTGACCTTAAAATGCAGTATCTCCTATATTGTTCACAAATGCTTAGAGTGATTAGACTGATATGGTTTCTGTATAATGAGTAACCGTTGGTGAAGCAAGTAATTAAATGCTAAGTATACTCAAAAATGTAATACTGATACATTGAAATTCAGGGCAGATTATTGCTGAGCATTGTTACGAGAATCTATCTTATCTCTTTGTGTTCCAGTATGAATAGAGATTTCTGGCAAAATGGAAATTCAATGCATTCTTTCCTTCCAGTGAGGATGATGTTTTAGAATGTCAAAAATTAGAGACTTTTTACATAAAAAACTGTTGCAGGAACTTGAACTGGAAATACTGTACAAAGTAGAATGAGTGAACCAAACCCTTTGTCCTCCCAGGGATTTAATTTAAGTATTCTTGTTTGCATGTGATTTTGGTAGCAAGTTTGATGCTCCTCAAGTCTGTTTCTTGTGTTTTGCTGTGAACTTTACTCCTGAATTTTTTTTTCTTCTTGAGAAAAATGGCTTATCCCTGTCCCTAGAGCATAGCATGGCTATTTGGAAAGGATCTTGCAGTTACTGAGCTCTTGTTTTGGCTGAACTAAATGTATGTCATGTTACATACACACATTTCATTATTGTTTCCCATTAACACGCTGGACTGAAATATATTGATTCCTTCTTTTGCTTCTCCTATTGATCCGTGTATTTGTTCCATAGTGGATCAAAAATGTTGCTAAGGCCTTGTTTAAAAAGAAAAAAGTCAGAAATCCCGAGGCTTTTGTTTTCCAGTTGGGAGTTTTATTGGCAGTCCCTAACGCTTAGTATGGTTATATGTATCTATTTCAGAAAACAGAAAGATGGTCACAAAACCAAATGGAAAAACTATTTATAAAAAACAGCAGTTATACAGCAGTTTGGCTGGGGCTAAAACATCTTGTAGCTAGTGGTGTTTTTTTTAATTGGTGTTTAATGTCTTCTTTAACAGCTATGTAGTGTTAATATTGTGCATAGGCCTAGGGCTCACAATTAAGCTATAATTATGTATCTATTGACAATGCAGATATCCAGAACCGGAGCAGTGTTGGGTGTTGCTGTTGGAGTGGACTTTTTTTTTTTGTATGTTTTTTACTTAGCTTGTTTCCCCTCCTACCCCTTTCCCTGCCTCCCCCGGTCTGGAAAGCAGCCATTGTGGCTTGTGAGGCATCTTACTATTTTTGGAACACTGAGGTTGAGTCCAGTAATAGTGGTCTGTAGCTGAAGGGATATGGCTTTATGGGTTTAGGTAGAAAAGGAAATTTATAGAAAAATGGAAACATGTCATAGCATCAGGATTATTAAGCTCAGGTGAAGGGGGGTTAGGCTAGTTTCCCAAAGAGTATTCCCACTAGCTTTCTTTTTTATAGGGGGTTTTGAATGTGGTCAACTTTCGATCCGATACTTCTCTCACCCTTATTAAATAGTTTTATTGATTTTTAGAGGTCTTTTTATTACTGTTGTTGTAAAATTAGCTTTTTTTTATCTGTATGAAGAAAATATAATAGCACAAAGCAGGCCACAGTTCACAGGTTCACAGGTTATTCTGAGTTGGAAGGGGCCCATTTACCCAGGCCAAGTACCCCCCAAATTAATTTCTTAAACAGTCCAAAGTCTGCCCTCTGAAAGTCCGGCATGGAGGTTTGGTTCACGCCCTTTCTCGTCACACTGCCGATTGAGAACTCCATGATCTCACGGTCACTACATCCCAGATTTCCTCCAACCACAATATCACTGACTAACCCTTCCTTATTTGTAAACGACAGGTCGAGCACAGCCTCCCCCCTGGTAGGCTCACTCACCTGCTGCATCAAGAAACAGTCATCAACTATCTCTAGGAACCTTCTGGACTGTCTCCTCTCTGCTGTGTTAAGTTCCNCTGGTTTGGTGAAGGACACCCCATGGTCATAGAACCCAATGTTTTCACATTTGAAGACATATTTCCGTGCAGTCAGGTTGTGTAGAGGTGCAAATAATGCTAATATTATTGGGAGTTTAATATTCTCCATTGTATAGGAAACACAGGCATCTTTATGCCTATTAAAGGCTAGAGAACTACTTGAAAATATTTAAGTTCCGGTTTTAAGCGGCAGTGCAAGGGAAGGTGATCAAGTCCGGTCATGTTTTACTGAAGGGATGACATCCGTAGTCTGTCAAATCTAAGGCTCTGCGTTTGCATATAAATGTGATAGGTCTACTTACTCTAGTGTTTGACTAGGCAAGTCAATGCCTGAGTGTCTGTTTGATCAATAATTTTTTCGCTGTTCAGGGCAAAATCCAAGCTGAAATTTAACTGAAATTGGAGAAGACTGAAGTTTGACTGCAATGTCAGCATCTTTTCAGGGCGTGCTTTTGGGTATAGTGAAAATTGACTGTGAATAAGTTAAGCCCTAAACCACCGAAAAATTGCAGCCTATACATCCTCTGTAAGGAGTAAAGAAAAATTTCCTTAAATTCCTCAAAATTTGTGCCTTGTTTCAGGCAGGACTTATATTGCAATGCATGATCTTGGTCAGGGCTTGTGGAGTTCAGGAGTAGAAATTTGTTTATGACAAGATAACACCAAATAAAAGTTTCTTTAGGCAAATTAAGATGTTTTTTGCAATTAAAAATTATTAATATGCTTCTGGAAATACTAACTGGAGTAATCATTTAGCTGTCCCATAGAGTGTTAGATTTTGTCATTTACTAATAATGAATCAAGGAGGAACTTTAACTTAAATACATACCATCTTCTTGACAACTTCAAAACAGAAATGGAAAGGCTTTCTTAATATTTGTAACCGAAGCAAGAAATGGCTTTTGGTGTTTGCAGGATGATTATGGAAGGAGTAAAGACACATCAGACCTCAGCTCTGGCACTGCCCCATGGCTGAGCTCCAGCAGGGAGGGCACTGGGCAGGGTAATACTGAGCTGTGGCTTCCAAATGGTGGTGTGTCAAGAGTTTCCCCTGCCCAATAGTGATGGGAGGGAAGTTGTCAAAGGCAGGTGATGGTAAATGCGGCAGAAAACAAAGTTAGTTTGTAAAATTTGCAGGTGATTTGTAGTTCCTGTTTCTGTGACTGAACTTGCAAGCGATGTTGGTTGCCTGAGGCCATGTTGCAAAGGACTCAGTTGAAAGTTAAGCTGAAGGTTGCTAATGGCTTAAGGGTGAAAATATGTAATGAATTGCATAGAAAAACAGCCTATTGTAAAACGGCTTGTATGAGTGATAATTTATCAAGTATATGAAAAAAACCTCAGCTTTTATCAGCAGTTCATGCTGCAGGCAGTAAGGTGATAAATTCAGAGGTAAGATGACAAGGAAGGGTTTAGGAAGCGGTTTTTCACAGAGAGAGTAATTGCATATTGGAATGGGCTGCCCAGGGAGGTGGTGGAATCACCATCTCTGGAGGAGTTTAAGAGAAGACTGGACAAGGAACTTAGTGGCATGGTCTAGCCGGGAGGTGTAGGGCTGGATGACGTTGTGCCCCCTCCGTCTCGGAGTGGCTTGCTAGACTGTGAGGGATCTAGGTTGGTGTTATGCTCTGCGATGTGCTCTCGGTCTCTTTACGGGTGCTAGATGGTGAGTTGGACTAGATGATCCTTGTGGGTCCCTTCCAACTCATAATATTCTGTGATTCTGTGATTCTGTGATTCTGTGAAAAGCCAAACCATTAGGGAACAACATAATCCTAGAGTTTGAGAACAGCAAAAGAGAGAGAAATACCAAGTATTGGAAGTAAACTGAAATAAACTGGTGGGTTTTTTGCGGGTGGTATAGTGTTAATATCTGTCTGACGTGAAACTGTCTGCTTCAACTAGACCTTGCACACATTTTGAGTTGAAACATTGTGGACTTTAAAGGGCCACTACAAGCCTCAAAGAGTTAAAAGAATATGAAGGATTTATGAAAAAAAATTCCTGATATAGCAGAACAGTTAATTTATCTGGAAAAATATATTGGAAATTGTCTGTGTTAATCTCTGAACTGTGAGTGTTGGTGAAGCAGGGCTTGAAATCAGAGGAATCCTGACTGTTAATGTGTTTGCCAGAAATCATTCAAGTGACTGTGGCCCTCAGCACTCCCCACATCAATGGCTGCTTGTGTAGGTGCTTGTGTTTCCAGCAAAAGACCCCATACCCTTCCAGACAGGGCAGGTGTTTCAAGTGGAGATACCTTCCATAGACATGAATGAATTAAAATAGAAAAACTGCCAGTGGAGAAGGAGAAAGCTACTGGAGAGTGCGCACCAAGGGAAACTCTTGGCTTTCTCTCATGATCATCTGCTTCTAAAGCAGAAGTGATTCTTTATATGCAGTCACTCTCAAGGGAAAGTTCAGAAAGGGGATAATATTTCCAAACATCTTTTGAAAACTGAAGGAGAGGAAGGGAGTTAGTGTAAGTATTGGATTTGGTCTTCTGCTGTTTCTGGCTGTTTAGCCAAAGATTCTGCACTGCTTGGCAGCGTCTCTGCAACCTGAGCATTTGCTTCTGTGGATTTTGTCTTTCCTCACTTTCATGTGCCTGCGTGGGGCTGGCTGTTAATTATGGCACACTGACATATGAAAACTAAGCTGTTACGTATTTCAATGGATTTGAACTGGATGGGGATAAATTTGCTAGATAAGAATAGGTTATCTGGTATCACAGTAAGAGTATTCTGTTGCTGTGTATTTATGTTTTAGGCTTTATTTTGCAGCTTTGGTCTGAGCATGCAGACTTCTGTCCTCACTATTTAGGCTTATAAAGAAAACTCAGTAATGTGTGGCACAATATATTTGCTGAAACTGAGTAAAATAAGTCATTCACTTAGTGCACTAAAAAGAAAGTTAAAATCATCCTGATGAATACTGTGTTCAGTCTGGCATTGGAGAGTAGGGCCCATGCTCTTGGTGGTTTCTCCACCAAGGATTGTTTAGAACAAGGAGCACCCTACCAAGCACAGTGGGAGGAGCTGTACCACCCTCTGCACCAGATAAAGTGGAAATCCTGGGCGAGGACAAAGGGAGATGCAATGGAAGACCATATGGCAATGGAGGGGTTTGAATTGAAGTCTTGTATGTGCCTTCATTTGGCATTGTATAGTTTCAGGTTGGATATTGAAACTTGGATATTTTCAAGCTTCTTTTTTACTTTAGTGCATCACTTCCAAGTCAATTTTCCTGCAAATTGAAGACATCTCAGTATCTCTTGAGCTTCTCAGTCATTCAAGAAGGGGCTTATTGAGAATCCAACATTAAAAAAAAATCATTAAATCAGAATTAAATTAATATTGTTTATATGTCTTCTCCTAATTCTGTGTGATCACATGCTGACTGTTTTGTCTTCCAGGCAGATTTTCCTGGTAATGTGTCATCTGTTTGGGTGTGAAGAAGTGTAAAATGACTAATTCTTTCTGCTACGTATTTACATTCATAAAGTAACAATTCTTGTTTTGTTCTTGTTGCAACTGCTAAAAGCCCTTCAGTGAAAGCACTAGAAACAAATAAATCATCAACCCTAAGTATTTATGTGTTAAAATTTGATGTGCTTTACCGAACCAAACAAAATTACCTTGGCAAGAATGGAATTTTTGTGAACTTAAAATTGTTTGCACCATTTTATAGCTGCCAAGGTTTGAAATCTATAAACAGATCTATTTGTGAAGGGAGGAATACATATTTACGCATAAATATATAAACATATACATTGATTAATTTTTTTTTTTAATGAAGAAAGGGAAGAAGAAGGGGGAAGAGCTGACATAGGAATTTCAGTTTATTAGTGCTGTTAATATCTATGGGCAACACAACCTGGGTATCTTCACTATAAAGATGAGCAGTAATTTACAAGTACAGTTATACCCCATCATTTGCGAGGAATGGGTCATGCCAGGGGTCTCGCGAAACGTCAAACTCATAAAGACACGCAGGTCATTAATATGAATGCAGGCCATGCCCACTGCTCCACCCCCCAGCACTCCGGAGCACTGCGGACACTTCTCCGCTCCTTCCCATGGGCTCTCTCAGCACAGGGGAGCAAAGGGAACCATTTTTGAGCGGCTCTAAACGCCACTGTGAGCTGGAGAAACTGTGCACGTGGCCTCCCCGCACGCTCTCCCCTGGAGGGCTGGCCCCCCCCACCCGCAGGGAGAGCCGGCACCACCCCTCGGCAAAGCAGAGGCACTGCACATGCATTGGCGAGGAAACCTCGCAGATCCCTGAAACTGAACTGCGAGAAATTTTCCTCGCAAATGCATGGGGTCATAATGGAGAGGTCGCAATGCAGCGGAGATGCACTGTATTTAAACATCCAGTTTGCCAGTCCTAGAAGGTGCCTGAATTTCTCTAGGACAGTGTATATGGCACTACCTGTGTGGAAGTGCCTCTGCTCAAGGAGTACAAGCTGCCATTTTGTTGGGCCGTATTTTGCTTGGCAGTTTGGTTGGGTGGAGGGGTTGTCTGCTGCATAGTTCTGCCCTCATGAAGCTAGGGAAGTGTAACTGGATAGGGAATGGCATTTCAGGGGAAAATCTAGGTCTCAGGCTTTCTTCTTCGTGCTGAGAAGATGGAGTGGCTTGGATCTGATGACTTTCTGAGTGCTTCACTGCAGCCTTGCAATAGTTTGCATGATAAATGCCAACACATTGTATTCCAGAGAGGTAGCACGTTTGTCAAGGTACCTATTTGCTTAGGTAGTCTTGGTTTATGGGAAGCACCTGAAGATCTGGGAAGTGCTGGCAGACAGAGAGACAACCTGACACTGTTCCTGTGTGTGTCCATGCTTCTCATTGCTGCATGGACTCCTCATGGAGATCCTGCCACCATCACTTGCCCGTTTTTGCCTTCTGGCAGCAGAGTTGGATTATACCAAACACAGTCATACCTCACATATCTGCGCTTCCAGATTTGCGTATTCATGGTTTTTCTGGGTTCGAGTATTCACTGTTTTTTCCTGTGAATGGTATTGGCAGATCAGGTGATTCAAGGGACCCCCCAGGAGTCCCGTAATCCACGGATTTTGAGGTATGATAGTAATTTTTCTCGTCCTGCAGAAACCCTCATTTACAGATACAGCTGTTTAAGAATCCAGGAAGTGACTGTGTGAAGTACTTTAGTTTCTTGGTTGTGTTTTGTGTGGATAAAGTCTGACTTTTTTTTCTGGAATTTTAGGAGGAGGGGAGCTAGAATTTCTTTTCCATGGTTATGCAGCATAGATGTGTGTACAGTAAAGGCGTGTTGTATATAATGTGGTTTCCAACATTGTGATTCAAATACTAGTTCAAATACTTTTTCATTTAACATTAAGAGGTAACTGCTTTATCAAATGGACTAGAATTGCATGTTTTCCTGGATAGTCTTCAACACTGTTGAGAAATTAATTGCATTGTCAGAATTTATGAAGGGCAAAGAAATGGTATTCACTAATTCAAGAAACTAATTAAAAGTAAATGCCTGTGGATATTGGGTTCTCTCTCCCCCCCCCTACATTTTAGGATAATTAAAGGAAAGTTTAATAATTGCTTTCATTTTTTCAGGCAGCCAACATCAAGCGTGAAATGACCTTCCCTGCATTTCAACAGGAGGATGTAAAAAGTGACATCAGTCAAAAACTGCCAGAGCAACAATTTCTCCTGTTCACCACAAAGGAGGAAGATTTAAAAACAGCAGAGACCAAAAAACTAAATAGAGCTCATGAGTATGAAAAGGAAAATACTCGTTCTATTTGTCTTCTGGAACAGAAGCGCAAGGTTGTTTCTTCAAATATTGATGTGCCTCCAGCTAGGTAAGGAGAGTTGTTTTGTTTTGTTTTGTTTTAAGCCTTTCTCCCTTTTCGCCTTGGGTTTTTGGAGTTTTTTCCCTTATGGGTATATTAGATGCAAGTTTCATAGATCGTCCTAAGTCAGTCACAAGTCCCCTATTTGGGAGATCTGCTAGAAAATTAAAGACACTAGCAGCAGAAAATGAGACAATCTGCAGAGTAGGACTTTGTATTTCTTTTGTAGTGTTTTTTGCTTTCAGAATGTGCTGCAGTTAAGGTACTTGCAGAAGAGAATGTATCTTAAGAGGAAGAAATTGCTGATCCAGCTTCACCCTGAGAACTCATCTTCTAAATTAGACACAGAAACGTCTTACCTACTAGCAGTTAATTTGTTAAAGTACTTTTGCTGCCATAGTTGCAAGCACTTTATACTCACAGGCATGTGTAATGCATAGTGAGCATGTGGTATCTTATGTTCTCTTATATCCTTGTATGATTATGCAGCTGGATCATAATGTGGTCTGGGAAATGGGTTCATAGTAAACTGTGGTGAGGAAAGACCAATGCAGGGAAATCAAATTTGTACAAAAGGAGGACCTGGGTATTTTGGTCATGCTTCTTAATTCCTTTTTAATCTGAGACTGACATATATCACAACGAGAAAGTCAAGGTTTATTTGTCTATGGGTTTTTTTCTTCCTCATATTTGAGTGAAATAATAGTAAGAGAGAAGGATAATCTGGAGAAACTGAGAGTTTAGTCCTGGCTAGTGAGTTAAAGAGAAGGGCCTTCAGAAATGCAGAATCTAGAACCTTGAACTTCTTGGGAGGACATTACTGCTCTGCAAGAGAAAGGGAATAACTTCTCTAGGAAATGCTGAACAGTAATGTAAAAGAAACATATCCAGTAATGCTGAATAGAGTCTCTTCTGTCATTGGTGAAAAACTAACAACAAATTGGGTAATCTGTGTTGTGAGATGACGAATGTGTCTTTTCTTTTTTTTGTTCGTGATTTTGTGTTGACATCAGTCTGTCTGCAAAGATTTTTTCTTAACCTGCCTGGTAGCTTCACTTTCACATAATATTTAGAGAAAGGCCTTCCTAGTTTATAGTGCTGCTTAAAAAATTTGTGGTCAAAATAAATGTTGTTTTTCTGTTTCTCGCTTTCTGAGAACTAACATAAAACAGCACTTTCTGCCACGTCATCCAGATGTGGCATTTGTTTTCCTCTGGTTCTCATACATGACACCTGTGAAAATGAGCAGGACTTTTCCCCTATAAATACCTAGTAAAAAACTATGCATTTAAAAACCTGAAAATGTTGGGATACTTATTTGAGATTTTCACTGGTAGTCAACCCTGTAATGTCTGAGTGCCCTTCTTGTTCATCCTGTGTGGTTCAAAGCAAATTTTCACACCAGAAAATTCAGGTCGGGAAGGACCTCAGGAAGTCACCTAGGCAAACCTCCTTCTCAGACCGTATGCTAGGATTTCCGTTTAGGAATTCACACAGATAAGGTACAAGATTTAAGTGCTTTTTGGTGCACTTCATGCAAATAATACACTTGTAGTAGTAATCGATCTCCCATTTTCTATGGCACCGAGGTCATCCTTCCTAGGAGGGATGGCTGTCTTTTCTGCAATGAGCTGGAAAAGAGGGTAAAAAAACATAGTTGATGCCTTCTTGAAGCTAATTATGACACCAATTCTGAGAGCAGGCTACTTCAGATAATAGGAAATAAGTTAATTTGCAAAAGTGTCTTCTAAAGATATTCTTTGTTTCTGTATTTTGTTGGGAAGAGAAAAGTTACCATATTATGTTGTTGCATATTTTCAGATATGCAGATTGAGTTAGAGAACAAAATAGAAAGCAAACCTAGAGTCTAAATCCAATGGCATAATAAACATTTTGGTCATTCTTGCAGAATTTTCGTAGTCAAGGTCAAGTTTTGCTTTTAAGCTGAGGTGAATTATTGGGCCATTTGTCCACAACAGACAGAGAGAACACTTAAACCTTTGCTTGGAGATCTTCTAAGTATGTGTTTATTTCTGTAATGAGGGGAGTGCCCAGTTTCTCTTGCTCTGCAGCACAGTTTGAGCTCTAAGTTAGACTCTCCAAGAAGAGTCCATGCATTTGTAGTTCCCTTGCCTCCTTCTAGGCCTCTTCAGTCTTCTGTGTAGGACTCTGCTGATAAGAGTTGTATCTTCCTCAGCCCTTTGCCTCCTGACAGGACGTGTTGGGTTGAATGTTCTTCAACCATCCGTCCATGTTCACAGATTCATCATACCTAGTTGTGGAAGATCATCTTGTATTAATCAGATGATGTTTACAAAATGTGGGAGAAATAAAGGCTTTAATATGGTCTACAGGTTCTTGTTGCTACATGCACTCTTTGTGTGAAAAAAAAATTAACTATCACTTTGAAATAGGAAAATGCTGTGGAAATGAAGCTTGCTGTTTATTTTGTTTTAGAACTTTAGTGGAGTGCAGAAGATTCCCTTTTTCACTTCGTATGCCAAGGTAAAGAGTAACATTAAATTCTGCAGTATTCCCCTAAACTCAAGTCAACATTTAATTGATTCTGAGACAGAAGTTTATCAGACTGTAAATTCTTTATTAACAGGGGCATATGAGTATCCCCAAAGTAGCTCTGAAAAAGTGTTTGCAAAAATAGCTAGTAAGAGCATGCATATACATGCTTCATCTTGACCCCAAAATGAAACAAAGCCCATCCCTTCTTACCTGTTTTTAAGTATCTCAACGAATAAGAATGAAAGTTTTTGTGAGGCACTGTATCTTAAAAAGTAACAGTTCAGAAAACACCAGCATAATAAATGTTTCTTTGAGGCATTCAGTTGCAGGGCTTTTCTTACTGCTTATAGACTTCACAGTCTTAAAAATGTGAAAATATCTTAGCTGAGTCCTAGTGTTTTGAGTGAATGGTAGTCAGGTGTGCTGAAATTACAGGAGCTGGAACAGTAGAGCATCTAATGTGCACATGCAGAAGAACAGGAAACTAATGGAAAAAATAGACACTTTAGAGTTTTGATTTTTAATGATACCTGGGGAGAAGAGGTAGACCAATACTAATTAATAACGTAACAGATATGCAGTGGCCTGGAGCCTGGCAGATGTGATTTCAGTTCTGCTGTTGTATTTGGAAGAAGGTCCTGAACGGGGGCCTCTGGTTACAAAGGAGATGTCTTAACCATCAAAACTGTGACAAATCCAAAGTGCTTCATAGGGCAGTTCTCTAAAGTAATAATAGTGTCAGGCTAAGTGCAGTAGACCTGAAATAATTATTTTCTTGCAGCCAGGAGAATTTTGGTATTGAAATTAAAGAGCATTTTTAAGCTCATTATTTATATTTTTTATTTCATATTGCAAAAATACTGCAGACCTTTCTTCTTTGTTGTGTGCTCTACTCAAGATGTTTTTTAGATTAAAACAGGAAGAGACCATGACTTTTTCTTAAAAATTGTTATGTTTGGAATGCAAAAATGAATGACAAAGTTAACAGCATTAAGTCTTTCCCTTCATTTGGTCATTTTGAACAAAATTTATATGAGCTAAATAGCTTTCCTACTTCTGAAACTCAGATAAGCATAAATGAAACCGTTCAGCTTGAGTAAATGAATTATTTGATATAATAAGGAAATTTGAATTCCTTACTTTCCCTTTAAAGTGTAAATGTATTGGTAATTTTGATACACAAAGGACTGCAGTCTTGCAGAAAGGGCTCTGACCACTCAACTGTGAACTGCAATTATCTTTGAATTGAGATGTTATCTCTTGAACGGAGAAAAGATGCTTTAGGCTGACCTCCAGTTCAAACAGGAGTGATGAAACACAGCCAGGTCCATGGATCTGAGGAGTGAAAGGATATTTTGTAGTGAGTGGTGTCACTGAGGGACTAATCCCCTTTTCTGGTGGGCAGAAGCAAGCCTGAGTCAGTGTTCCAGACAGCTCGATCTGTAGAGGTCACATGCAATCAGATGATGTCCCCAGAAGGCAATGGTGTGGAGTTTAACAGAGCTCTCGTGCTTATTTGTGTTTTCACCAGTTACTCTGCGTCACGCAGACTTTGAACAAGACAGACAAAGCCTGGACTGATGATACACTGGGTGTGAGGGTGTGAGCAGGGGCTCAGTGCAGGCCAGATACACAGGGAATGACTTCTGCCTCATGGAGGAGTGATGATGGAAGGGTGAGCGATGGAGAGCAAAGGGGAAGTTACCTTGTTTTAAGTCAGATGGGAGACTAAATGTCTGGAAATGGGGATGGGGTTAAAGGTCCTTGTTGTGGTTTGACCCTGTCGGGATGCCAGAGAATCACCTACAACCACTTTCTCACTTCATTCTCCCTCCCACCCACCCTCCGCCCCATACAAACGGGAAGAGAGAGGAAAAGGAAGAGAACTGAAGGGTTTTTGCTACCACAGGAATGAGGACTGTTAGAAATCTTTTACTGTTAAAGGCAAAACAACAAAAAAATTACAAGAAAAACGACAGTCCTATAAGAAGGAAGTGTTTTGACTGGTGATAGCTGAAAACCCTTCAAAACAAAGAAAACTGTCAGAACTGGTGCCCTTTTGGGTGTCCCAGAAGCAGCTAGGCAGGCATCACTTCTACCCCTCTGATGGGTGGAAATGTTTGAATAGTTTTGCTTTTCCTAGGTGACCTCAAAATATTGTGAAATTTGTATTATCATATCCCATCATTCTCCTTTCCCCCAGTCCGCCTGTACTCTGTTGTCTTTGAAAAAAGGACAAAAGCCTCAGCTGCTTAAGCATTTTCTTATATCGTGTTAAAATATTGTACTTAAAACCTAGTTGTTGTGCTCTTGTACTTCACGCCCTGCTCCCCACACAGCACCGGGGCTGCTGGCACTTCCCAGCTCAGCGCAGTGCGGCTGAGCACCAGCCCACCAGCCCCTGGGGGATGGGGAAAGGTGCCTCCCGCTCTCACGCCAGGGCAGCCCCATCTCCCCATCTTGCAGCCCGATGGAGGACAATTCCAGCCATGTAAAAACTAAACGCATCCCAGCTACGCCGCAGTGGCTCCCGGGAGGGACCAATTTCCATATTTGTGAGCAGACTGGGTTTGCGGTAGGTTCTGCACATGCGCGAGGTCCCACAACTCGCTGCAAAATAAACTGCAACTATTGGGATCCAGAAAATTACAGCTCACAAATGTGCAGAGGATCACTGTATATTGGATTTTGCTATCCTTGGTTACTTTTCTATTAAAAATCTGCTCAATTGCTGCAAAATTATTTTTTATTCATGTACCTGTATTTTATCTACTTACTAGTTTATAACTTAATGGAAGAATATGTGAAATAAAAGAAATAGAGGAGCTTTAGTACAGTGGTGAGTGTCCCCACCTGTCATGCGGGAGACTGATGTTCGATTCCCACCAGGAGGCAGTGGTGCCATTTAAGAGTTGGACTTGATGATCCTTGTGGGTCCCTTCCAACTCAGAATATTCTGTGAAATAAATATCTCTAGGAATTCTATCGGACATTACCTGTTTAGATTCTTATAGAATGGCTGCAGAAAGTTGGGGCAAAATGAATTGCAGCCATGTTTTCTGACATTATTATAAAGAAACAATATGGACAGTGCTGTATTTTCATCCCAAACTGATTTCCTTGCCTGGCGTCTCCAGGAGCATAGCTCTGGACAGATGTCTGATTAAAGAATGTGTTGTTGATCCATAAGGCTTGCTGGGCATGATTGGTTATGCACCATGCATTCCCATGGAAACATTTGCATATTTTCGTAGCCAAAACTCTCTGGGAGCCTGACTCTAAGATCAAAAAACCAGTATCTTCTATCCTCACTAGGAGGACTTCCCAATCTGCTTGCAGAGGGAAGAGCTTGACAGTCAAGTTGTGTGCTTTTGTGTTTTTCCAGAGTTGGTGTTTATTCAGAGATTGTCTTCTATTATTCTTCTCCATCTGTTTTAGAAGGCTCCTCAGCTCTCTTGGAGATGCTCCTTTGCTGTATCTCACACGATTTTTGCAGAGGAGATTGATGAGGATACTTCAGAGGACAGTTGGCTGCTAAGGCTTTCCAGTCAAATTGGATGAAAACAAAAGGCCAAGAAACCAGACTGTGATTCAGATTTACGAACTTCAGATTTACTGCAGTTCTGTGAGCTGCTGAACTCTCTAGTTTTCCTGCTGTCCCAAAAGCACTTCACTGAAATGTGAGGTTTTCTCCAAGTTTTTTCACCATCCTGTAGGTTGAGGCTCCTCTTTCTTAGATGTCATTTTATCTACATCCATGTTAGTTAGAAACGTTGATTGGTTATTTTATGTTTCTAGTCCCAGAGTAATTCCCATATTTCAGAGCTTCTCTAAAAATGCTGATAGTTTGCAATACCATGCATTTGAAAACAGTTTCTCCAAATACCCACACCAGCTAATGATTGAAGTAGTAAATTGTTGCTTTGTTTTGCTAGATTTCCGTAGTTAAATATGTGTGCAGCTTGATTGAATTTCACCAGAGCAGTCATTAGATCTTGATTACATTTAATACTGATGGTAAACTGTGTGTCATGATCCACCACAAAAAGGTGTGATGCCTTCTAGGATTAAACTGTTAAAGGAGAAAAGAGTCTTATCCAAAGAGCAATCAGAGAATTGGCCTTTTAGCACATTTTGAAATAAGAATCTATATATGTATTTCTTGATGCTATTTTCTTTGCTTTCTAGAAGGACTGTACATATCCTTTCAGCTCTAGATGCCTTTCATCTGCCTGCAGCATGCAAGATCAGCGTAGCAGACTTGTCCTTGAAAACTATACATGAAATTGCAAATAAAAACTCTGGAGGTGGTTACCACAGAGCCAACCCATAGCTCTAAAACTCACCATGCTCATTTAACTGGCCGTTGTCCAGGTTACTTGCCTGATTGTGTGTAGTGTTTGTTGCCATGATAGCTGAACCAGCTTCTCATGATGTTGAGAGATAACAGCACTCCTGACAGCTTCCAAATTGTTAGAAACTCACCTTCCAAGTGGTGAGATGGATCAAGTCTCAGGAACGTGTGGGGAAAGGAGTAGGGCTGTCCCATTCTAAGGGTGGCTGACCACTGGAGTGGTTGGGCTTGCTATAAATGAACTTGTGTTTTATAGCTGGTTGGTGTAGACTTGGGCATTACCATTCGGAGGTCCCCACTGCCAGAGAGTGACACCAATGCATTGGATAAGGATTATTTATTGAAAAAGGTGACTGCTGTAGAAATGACTACATGACTAGCTGTAGAAAAAATGACTCTGAAATTGTGTGTAATGTATCTTTATTTTTTGATTCCCCCATTTCTCTCCTTTGTTTTGTGTTCCGTGCAGATCTGAGAGTGTAAACATACCTCATACTTGATTGTGTTACTAACATCCCCACAACCATCCTGGTGAATCAGTTGCAGCTTGTTGAGGAACCAGTCTGTGACCAGCACACTTTATTCTTTCAGCACTCGGATGTGCTGGCTGGCCTATCCAGCAGAATTTTGCCACCATAGTATTCTTGTTAAAGTGTAAATTTTGGATTAGTTAATGTTACTCTAGAGGTATTTTTTCACAGTAATGCTCAAACCAGAAGGAATACTAATCTCATGAATAAAGCAAAGTGGTTTTACTGTTCTTTACCTGCAGTGTTTTACGTTTCATAGTGATTCTCACACAGCTTGGTACAATGGCAACTATGTGGTCTTTGAACCTGGCTTACTGTAGTGGGTCCTGTGAGAGCAGGACATGATTTAAGAGTAATAAACCTGATAAGAATATGGATGAAGCTTTCTTCTCATGAAAAAGTGCCTTTCTGTTTGGTAGGGATTTTTGTATATAGCACCTGGTCATTACACGGATCTTTTAGTTCATTGTTCCTGGGTTTCCATCGTATTAATGTTAGAAGAGGGAACTTCTAACACCAGTTGGTGACTTTAGCCATATGGATTTTTGGCCAGTGTTATTGTCCATGTTTTTAACTGCAGACTTGCTACTCTGTGTGAAAATTTGATTGTGCAATTAAGTGCACAGTGCTAAGTTACTCTACTGCCTGACATTGGAGCCTGTATTATTTTAGGTAATTACAGTTATACCCCGTCCATCGCGAGGAACGGGACATGCCAAAGGCGTCGCAAAACGCTAAACTCACAAAGAAGTGCAGGTCGTTAATATGCATGCAGGCCACCCCCATTGCTCCATTCCCCGGAACTTTGGAGCGCTGCGGACAATTTTCTGCTTCTCCCCTCGGGCTCTGTGAGCAGGGGGGAGCAAAGGGAACCATTTCTGAGGGGCTGCTGTGACCGTGTGTGCTCACAGCCCAAACCTCACGCCGCTGCTCCCCCCCAGCCCCCTGACCCGGCCCCGGGCCCCCACGCGTGCTTGCCCTGCCGCCACGGCAGGGAAGGGGTGTCCCTGAGCTCTGGTCAGCATTCTTGGAGCCTGGAAAAACATTNGGCCAGGGACAATGGTGTGGGGAGCCACCTGCTTCGCTGTCCTGTTGTCTCTCCGGGTGGGTAGACCTGGTCTTTCCATACTCGGGGTAGACGTCTACCCTGAGAAATTCTTGGGCTCCACGTCTAACCGGAGAATGTGTAAATGTTTCATAACTGCACGCAGCCTCTTCGCTCTGAGTGGGGTGGGCCAGGCACCGCTCGGAGCGGACCCACAGCAGCTGCTGCGCTCCCAGTGGAGCGAGATGGGGGGAGCTGGGCACCGTTTGGAGCAGACCCACTGCAGCCGCTTCCCTCCGAGCACAGCGGGCCAGCACAGGTGGGGTGTGGTGCAGGCGCAGTGCTGGCAAAACTGCTGCGGCTGCCTGGCTTAGAGCACAACAGGGTGGGTGCAGCATGGACAGAGCAGTGTGCCCGTGGTTCATGCAGCACAGCGTAGAGGGTAATTTGAATATTCGTGTATGTCTGATTTGAATATTCATGACTGTCAGTTCGTGCAGGCGCAGTCATGAAACGGGTCTCCTTAATCGCAGGAAAATCACGCCGCGTAGAGGTGAAGCTGCTATCTAGGAGGCGCAAAGTGAAGAGGGCTTGCTGTATATATATATGTATAGACATACATATAAATAAGTTTCCAGTTTCTCTGGGAAATCTGTATTCAAAGCACTGCTGAGAGAGATCTGTCTTCATCTATGCATGTGTAACTACTCTTTAAAATCTTCTTCCACTGGTAGCCAAGACAAAGAGCTACATAATTTTATCTGTGTCATGGAAGTTGCCAACAGACAATGATGTCATTACCAAGCAAATTTTAATGAAATCCTCTTAAAGTGGCACAGAGGAAAAATGTGTCTGTAATCTGCAGCGACCGTTAAGCGCTAGTTTGTGAAGAGCTGCATTGAGTCAGCACTGCTGCTCTGTCTGTTAGCTATTGATGTGAATACATGGCTTGTTCTCAGCTCTTCAGTTGCCTTAAAAAATGGAGTGTAATTTCAAAACACTCTTCAACAGCAGGCAATATTCAGTAAGAGTAATTTCTTTGTGGTTTGTGCTAGCTGTGGCACAAAAAAAAATTCCTCTTGAAATGCCATCTGTGCTGAGAAAAAGAAGAAAGTCAATGGGTACATGGTTTGTAACTTGCGTATCTGTGAAATGTGCAAGAATGGGCTACCATATATGTGGTTACACAGATTACACACATCATAGCTATATTCATAGCTATAATTTTATTTAAATGCTATAAAGTTAAAATATTCGAGTTTATGTAGTGGTATTTGATATTATTGAGGTCAGCAAAAACAAGAAGTCTGCCTTTCTGAGAGAAGTCATGTACAAATAATGACTGTTCTTTGTAAAATACAGTTATACCTCCTCCATCGCGAGGAAAGGGACAGGCCAACGCCATCGCGAAAGCCCAACCTCGCAAAGAACTGCAGGTGGTTAATATGCATGCAGGCCACGCCCATTGCCCCACCCCCCGGAACTCTGCACGGGGAAGCAAAGGGAACCGTGCAGACCCACAACTCACTGAAAAATAATTCATAGTTAATTGAAACTACGAATATGCAGGGACTTACTGTACTAAATTCTAGGTATTTGAGTATTGTTCTTCCTTCTCTCCAGGAGTCTACCAGAAGCCTGCGCATAGGACACCTGAGCTGTGTTATCCTATGGAAATAGTTACCCTGTGTAGCATCAGCACTGGGGTAGTGTACTGAGGTGGCTGCTGCTGTGTTGACACCATTTATATTTATAGTAACAGAAGTATTGCAAATGGTAAATACAGTCAATGGCCAATTGATCTTTTTAGTAAGTTTCTTATATTGTAAGTTGTTGTAACTATTGCTTACATTTGCTTCTTTGTGGGTTCACCCCAATGAAGGGTTTTTTCCCCACAATAATTCCCTTCTGGGCATGCACGACGCGACCTGTGAAGGGCTATTATGTAAATAACCTAATGAATTTTCAATTAAGCCACGCCTGTCAACCTACCCACCTCAGCTCTAGAGCACCTGCAGGGCGTTCCCAGGACTACTCCTCAGCCTGTGGCATGTTAAAGACAGCTTCTGCCCCTTCCTGGCCCACCTTGCAGGCTGCCTGGGCTGCCCCAGCCCCACTCACCTCACCCACGAGGCTGCTGGGGCTGTCCAGACCTGACCCGCCCTGGCCCATTCTGCCTGCAAGGCTGCTGAGGCAGTCCGGACTCAGCCTGGCCTGTCCCGCTCTCCCTGCAAGGCTGCTCTGCACTCACCACCACGTGCCGTTTGAGCTCTTGGAGCAGAGCTTGCTGCAGGGCCGTGGTGGGTCTCCTTCCTCTGGGCACAGGCGTGCTGCCGCTGTACGTCCCAGGTCCACATTCCAAGCAAGCAAGCTCGCAAGCAAGACTAGGCAAATCTTCCTGATATGAAACATCTGTTCAGCTTGGCTTGGCTTGACCTGGGTCTAGTGAGGAGTGAATTCTGGCGCTGGCGGTGGCAAGCCTTCAGCAGGAGGCAGGCGGATACATCCCCTGCTTGCAGCGGGAGGGGTGAGGAGGGCGGATCCCACGCAGTAGCGGCGGATCAATCTGTTCCATGCCACGTGGGTACCGACTCCCACCACCTCCCATTAGCCGCCTGGGTGCTGCTGCCCTGTGTCATTGGCTGTGGCAGCTGCCACTCCACCTGCACAGGCCAGGCTTGGTGTGGTTGCAGCTCTGCAGTGTTCACTTGCAGGGCGATGGCTCCCAGCACCCGTGCCAGGGCTGGTCGGGGCTGGCTAGCTAAGTGTCTGTTGCCATGGCAGTGCTACTGAGTTGGGACTGTGTAGAGGTGGCGCCTCTTGACGGAGTGTTGCTAGAGCAGTCAACGCACTCAACGCACTCAATGCACAGCACCAGCTGGACACTGAGCCCCCCACCCGCCACCCCCGCGGGTAACCGTGAGCTGCTGCCGTGAGCACTGGTTTTTTGGCTGTATGTACGCTACACTGCGAACGCAAGAAACGCTTCTTTGGTGGCGCCAGGGTGAGACCTCGGCCTCACCATGTCCTTACCCTGGGATAAGCAGTCCCTTTCCCATGGAGAGGGACATGACCAGTTCCCTCCACGCGCCGCTGCTCAGCATCCCCCATTGCCACGGCAACAGGAGTCTGTGCAGCACATCTACGTAATACCCTCGGCTTGGCTGGGCTCAAGCGGAGTGGGGACTGCACAGCTAGATTGTTTGTACCAGAAGGTCCTTACAGCTTGAGAATGTGTGTGTGGTTGTCCCAGAGCCACTGCTTCACAAGCCAGGTGAGCGGAGGGGGTGGCAGAGGCTGCCCACTTCACATACCATCCCCCCTGTGCACAGAACGTGGCTCTGTCAACCAGGGCAGCCCCTCAGTGCAGCAGCCCTGCTGCCGCCACTCATGCTGCGGCGCACAGGAACAATGTGCCAAGAGGTAGGGACAGTGCCTGAGCCACTGGTAGACCGGTGTCTTCCCCGTGTGGAAAAGGGCGATTCCATGCTGGCCAGCCGGGAGGAGGGGAACTGACCCCGATGGGTGCCTGGCTAAGCTGTGCGGAGGGCCTGCAGGACTGTCTGGGGCAGCACCAAGTGCAGACAGCGCTGTCACTGGGAGCCGCAGCCTTGTAGCTGCAGGCGGGGAGAGACTCACACTGGCAGCCGCCTGCTCAGGGGACCGCAGGGAACACCGTGGGGAGGGGCCAGAAGGTACTCCCTGTGCTCTCTCCTGATGTGTCACAGGCCGCAGAGCAGTCCCAGGAATGCCCAGCAGCCACTCTGGAGCTCAGGTGGGTGGGGCGTTGTGTGGGGTTTAATTGAATATGCATTAGCTTGTTACTTCTGCGGAGTGAGGGCTTCGTGGAAGGTGAAGGAGACTCGCAGCAGCACAAAAGCCAGGGCATGACTGTAATTGGATTTGGTTTGTTAGCCAAAACTTAATGTTGTGGCTGTTTGAGAAAGAACAGAGGGTGACATTTCCACCAGTAGCAGACATAGTGTCATTATTGTCAGGTTTATAATGAATTTGAGCCTTTGTTTAGGTAATGTTCTCCCCAGGCAAAGCTCTGTTAAAATACTTTGTAGTCCTTTACTTAATTTCGTATGTTAAGGACATTCGTCATCCCATGCTGTGTTCCCAGACTTGTGCTCCCTGCTGTGTCCGCCTGCTTTCCTGCTTCTCCTTGATTTGGATCCTCTCTTTTGTTTTCACTGTGTATGTCTGGTTGGTTCCTTCCTTCAAGCTGAGGCAGACAGTGAAATGAGCTGTTAAAAAATGCATTTAGTACTTTCCTATACACACACAGTGCCTCGTACCACACTGTGCACCTCATGGCTTGGTGTGAGGAGATTCCTTACCTGGCTGGGTGAGGAGGGAAAAGATGATGAAGAGGGTGTGCTGTGCCTATTTTGATATTTCTTTCTAATGGGAACTCTCTGTGTTAAAAAGTTTCAATGTCACTTCCTGATAAATCTGTGCTGATGATTTAGAAAGAATATTTTGCTATTTCCTGGCTTGTTTACTGGTGAGAACTGTGTCCTGAAGTCATGGATCTTTGTCAGTGTCTTATTGGACTAAGAGGTTTGTCCTCCTCTTTCCTAATAGTAAGGCTATCAGTATGAGGCACACTCATGCTGTCTCTTGCTTCTCAATGCTTCATTTGTTTTACATGATGGTGGTTGCTTTTATAGCGTTCATTGGGCCCTTGGCTCCAAGATTACAAATGAGTAGTTCTCACAGTAAGTCATATGTTTATGGATGTATATGTATTTATATAAGAGCTGAATGATAAGCATGTGGTTTGTGACATAGTTGTGTGCTTCTGTCTAATATCTTGAGAAATGTCTTGCTGATATTTAATCTTTATGAACTACTGTTTCTACTTGTAGTACCTAGCTGGATTACTAGATAAGATAAATAATAACAGCAGTATTAACAATCTAATAAATGTTGAAAGCCCTTTAAAATATGTCACATAAAAAGGCTTGTGGTTACACTTATTTGTAATTTGTGGTATAGATTTTATGATGATGTTGACAGAAATTTAAAGGATTACAAAGGAATAGGCATTACTGTCTTTGGCTAATCTCAGAATGAATTATTTGCAGGGGAATGCACAGTTTTGTCATTTTATGTCACTTGATCTGAGTAAGAAGCTTGGAGAGAAAATCTACATTGAGTGTATAATATTACCCAACTAGATCTGTATTACACTTAAAATAAATCATTAACATTAAAGCAGTGCAAAACCAAGCTTTCACATCTTAATGTAAGACATGAGAAACATGGCTTGCATGGGTCCTACAGAGAGACGCTTCAAATTACATCATGCAGCAAATGTTCTTAGTTATCTCTGGTTGTGGGGGTTTTTTCCCTTGGGATTTTTTTTTTTTGGCAACCTGTTTTGCCAACATCCAAACTGTTCAGGGTGTTAATTGAGTTCGCCTGTCACTATGGCACAAGAATATGAGAGGCAGCATGTCTGCAGTGAGGAGCTGGATTTATGAGTCAGGGAAAAACATAGTTACTGTGATACTGAGCCCTTGTGGTTTGTGTATGTCCCATCTACCAGTGCTGTCCAGCATGGCCATGGCTTCCTTCTGTGGGACCAGGATTGAGGTCTCAGCAGCTGCTGCCCCTCAGAGTCATGGTTTACAGCTAAGCCTCCACAGCAGTTGTTACTGTTATTTTTCTCTCAGTAGTCCTAGAAGTCTGGCTTACTTACTTGCTATCAAATATGTGAGAAACAGGAAATATGGAAGATAAAATCTTTAGTCAGACTTTAAAACTGAAAACAAGCTGAACAGAATGTTCATCCCTGTATCGGAGGGCAAATGCTAAGCCATTCTGAGTGTTCCTGCCTTTCTTACCTACCTTCTAAACTTAAAGCTTGTTCAAGCTAATTGTATCCCATGATGTCATTGGAACTTGCAAAGCATCAGGCCTGGAGTGCCCTTCTGCTTTATAAAATCTGTAAGGCTCTATGTGCTCTACAACCTTCCACATGTCGCTGTCCTCTCCAAGTCCCTTCTGTGGGTATGCCCCTTCTCAGCCATCCCTTATGAACACCAGCAACCCTCCAGAACTATCTTCTTCCAAATACTTTTACTCTTTATCACAGTTGATCTTCTAAAACATTCCCATCAGTTCCAGTGAGGAAAACAAATACTTTTCTTCCTCTCCAAAGTATATACCTCAAATCTCCTCATACTTACGTGATATATGCCTCAAGCTACGCCAGGGGAGGTTCAATCTTAACATTAGGAAGCGGTTTTTCACAGAGAGAGTAATCGCATATTGGAATGGGCTGCCCAGGGAGGTGGTGGAGTCACCATCCCTGGAGGTGTTTAAGAGAAGACTGGACGAGGAGCTTAGTGACATGGTCTAGCAGGGAGGTGTAGGGCTGGATGACGTTGGGCCCCTTCCGGCTCGGAGTGGCCTGCTAGACTGTGAGGGATCTAGGTTGGTGTTATGCTCTGCGATGTGCTCTCGGTCTCCTTACGGGTGCTAGATGGTGAGTTGGACTAGATGATCCTTGTGGGTCCCTTCCAACTCATAATATTCTGTGATTCTGTGATTCTGTGATATGCATTATATAAACAATGTGTGGGATAAATTGGATTGTGCTGAATTAAGGAATTACATGGTTCTCCTATTATGCAATGGATGTATTTGTGTGTCTGGAAAATACCCAGGTAACCTTTGCCTGCCCCGCCACATTGCAAAGGAAGGGTCCCAAGAGTTGTGCAAGCTCGTGGAAAGAAGTACATAGCTGGGAAAAAGCAAATCTGACTAACTACATACATGGACTTAGTCATCATTTTTCGCTACTATTTTTGTGAAATTATCAACATTTCTTATATATGGTGATTATACCAAATTTCTTGAGGGGGGAAGAGCAGTAAACAACAGACTAAAGTTCAAAATCTGCTCTGTGAGGGATCTAGGTTGGTGTTGTGCTCTGGGATGTGCTCTCGGTCTCTGTACGGGTGTTAGGTGGTGAGTTGGACTAGATGATCCTTGTGGGTCCCTTCCAACTCATAATATTCTGTGATTCTGTGATTCTGTGAAATACCTTCATGTGTGTGGGCTAGCCAAAACTAACAGACTTTAATAAGCAAGGGAAGATGTGCATGCGTGCTAGGATATGTTTTTACACAACACTAAATCACCAACGAGATAATTAATATTGGCTGAGTAACGCCTGTGGTGAGGCCACAAACAACATACACATTAGTCTGTAAGCAGTGAGAGACAAATTGTTTTCAACTTTTGTAAATACTAGTGCAACCTAAGGAAAGCACTAGACTTTGAAGAAGCTTGTCTTCCTAACTACAAAGAAACAGGACAAAAAAACCCCCACAAACTTGAAAACCCCAAACAAAAAACCCCAAACCAAGCCCCACAAGCTAAGTGAAAGATAGACAAAAGAAAATCCTGGAGAAGAACCATTATAAACAGATGGATGATTTCCTCTGTTCCTAAACCAATTTTGTCAGTATCTATTGCTAAGCCAAATGAGTGAGGTTTTTGTTCACGTTGTATGTAAGCCCCAAAGGTGCATAGTCATCTCTGGACCATTCCAAGAGCCCTCCATTCTTCACAAACATGAGTGGGTGTCTGTTATGGAAGTGTTTTACAGGGTTGAGGGTACCCTGGTTCCTCTCAGCACCCAAAAACAGACCTTTTTTTAGGCTATTGGAAAGTGTTTATTACTCAGTAGGGCAGCTACTTCTGGAGGACAGGAACTGGGGATGGAGTGAACAGTGCCAAGGTTTACGTGCAATGGGCTGCCCTTGCTTTGATGAAGCAAATTAGCTCTGCTTCCATATATCTTCCCTTCTTGGTTTCAGTGAAAACAAGGTCTGACCATCATCTGCAGTGCCCAACTTTCAGAGAAAGGTTGTGGGATTTATAAAAGACATTACAGAAAGCTATGTGGTGATTGGTAAAGATTTTCCGTTAATCACGTATGTGTACATGTACATGCATGTAAATTCTTCATGTTAGGGTTTATCCTGATGGGAGGATGGGTATGCTGTCATTACTGCACAGTCTTCCCTTGTATTGTAGAGAGAATTACTGTTGTTTTACATTTGAACAGATTTTAACAACGTTAAACCATGTTGTGTTTAAAAAATACACTAAATACTATTCCAAACTCTTAGGATATGCATGACTGCATGTTTTATTTCTGGGGTATTGCCAGATTTGAAATCCACTTTAGTACAGTGGTAAGTGTCCCCACCTGGCGTGTGGGAGACCTGGGTTCAATTCCTGCCGGGGAGACAGTGTTAAGAGTTGGACTCGATGATCCTTGTGGGTCCCTTCCAACTCAGAATATTCTGTGATTCTGTGATTTGCTTTATCGTCTGTGCCAAATAATTGCTCACTTGTTATACTGGTAGCTTAAGTACTTGTTGCCTCAGAGATGTATTTCGAAGATATGATAGATATTGGCATAGTATTGGAATAGGAAAAACAGAGGTGGAAGGTCCTTCATGGGTCATAAAGGTCTTAAACGATCAGTTGTATTTATTGCTTTTGGTAACTGTCTAATCTGTTCGTTAAAGTCTTTACCTATTGACAGGTTGTTATTTAGGAGGGCAGTCAGTTCCAGGGTTTAAATACTTCTACTACTAGAATTTTTTCCAGTTACAGCTAAAACTTCCCTCATTGCTTTTTGTACACATTGCATCTTCTCTATACTCCAGTGGACGTGGAGAACAGTATAACCCCTTCCTTCTTTTTCTTACTTTCCCCACCATCAGTTTATGTAGTGGAAGGGACACCTTTTATCATATTAGTGTAGTATTGAATGCAGGTTGCATGAATAAAGTTGAAAATTAACATTCCATGGGCAGCTATTCCATTCCATTTCATTGTGGCATGGATGTTCAGACTCTGGCCTTTCACTGGCAGCAGGAGATGGAAGCACCCTCCAGGAAACTGGGAGGACACATTTGGGATGGAGTGGGATAGGAAGGGCACTGACACCAGTGTGTCAGCAGACACAGTCAGCAGACACACAGCGCCTGAAACCCCTGAGCATGTTGCAAGTAGGAATCAAAGATGCATGTGATTTCTGTGTTGCTGATGAGGAATTTGTTGATCATGCCTTTTAAGCATCTACGTTTTCTGTGACTTTACGTTATTTTTCACCCCTGCCTCTGTTCTACATTTTTAACACAGAAGGTGAAATAGTGGAAAAGGGGATTAAAGGAGCTCCACAGCTGGCTCTGTACCTGTGTGAGGTTAGTGGGTAGAACAGCCGGGTTAGACTGATGGTGTTTTCATGTGCTAATAGAGGTAATCTGGTCTGAAAACTGAACCCAGCCTTTGCTTTTCCAGGTTAATGCATTGTATGGGCTCAGCTTGGACCTGAGTCAGTCTGCTACCACGTCAATCTAGTCACGTTCTAGTCAATATAATTGTCAATTAATAGTCAATCTAACCACGTTCATACGTGGTTAGGAGCCCAGAAATTATGCTTTTATCTATGGAAGGATGGCATTAAAACTAGTTTAGAGAAGGCATGTCTGTTGTTCACATGCAAAAGCAATAGTCTTACCACACTGCCAGCTCTTTGACTTAAACTGTTCTCATTTTCATAATGCTTGAGCTGCTCATGCTGCCCACAGCTCCTTCCCTCTGTGCTGCCCTAGATGGACACAGGCTCCTGACACCAGAATGCTGCTGTAGGTGAGGAAGGCTTGCTCTGAGGATTCAGCGATTTGTGCACAGTTGGTTTACATCAGGTATAAAGCAGATGCATTGTTTTACGCTCTAAAGGAAGGGAGAAGTTGGCAACCATCCATCTGTGCAGCTTTGAAACTTCATTACTATTTGTTTGAATAGTGATTCACTAGATTGGTTTTGGCGAACTTCAAATTGCAAAACAGTGTTGAAGTATTAATGTTGTTTGTAATATGTGTATGTGTGTGTAGTATAGATAAAATATGTATGTGTATCTGTACAGCCTTGTGAATATGAATTCAAAAAGTCTGTGGTTTAGATGAGTCTCAGGGACCACTTCTATTTTCCCCTCCCACCCCCTCCAAGTGTACTTTAATTGTCTTCTGTGGGAATTGGGTTGAAGTTAGACCTGGGAACCGTTGAACTGCTGTTAAAAGTGAAAGACCACTTCCTGGGTATTTTCAGGTGCATCATCCAAATGAAACTCATGGCATCGGAACTCTGAGAATGGCTGCTTTGGTAACTGTATTTGGTGCAAAAGGTTTCCCGTGTATTTTCACTTGTCCATGTCTGCACCCTGTTACGCATCTCATTAGTGTGCTGTGTAATTTAGAAGGGATCATGTTTTCTGCTTTTTAACTGAACTTCAGGCATGCACAGAGAAATGACTATGTTTGGGCAAAAAAATAATTGCTCGAATGGTGATACCTTCAAAATTTATCAAGTCTGCTCCAGTGTGTGCAGAACAGCTACTGTGTAGTGCTTAGTACAGCATTTTTATGATTCAGTGCTGTACAGACACTTAACATGTTCTAAATTAACAGAACACGGTAAGCAAAACCACTTTAAACACTTTAAATAAGTAATACAGCAGGAGGAAATGGCTGCCCCAGCAAGGCAGGGGCTGTACCAGGATTAGAAGTGGAGACTTCCTGACTGTCAGCCCTTCCTCTCCTGCTTCTGATTCGCAAGAGGCAGATTCTGTTTCTAATGTTTACGCCCCATCTGTACTTCCCAATTCTTACAAAAAACTCTGTTCTATTCCTGCCTTGTATACCTAACGGCCTTGAAAAAAAAAAAAAAACCCATGGTTTCTCTTAGATGTTAAAATGCTTTTTCTGTTCTCATATTTGGATTCAAATGGTGGTCAAAAGCCGGTATTCTGAAAATGTAATGCGTGCATTTAAAACCTTTTATCTTTGGGTATTTAATCATGTAAAGTGTGGCTTTACAGTTGTCCAGGGCATTTTGTGGTGAGACTTGCACATCAGTTTGTGAAACAGAATCATCTGCTTTCTGAAAGTCATGGGCTAAGGGAATTATTGAAATGGACACAAGGGAGCTGTTAGCCTTGGTAGTAGATTCCAGTTATCTGTCCTGTTGCACTTAGCAATTTTAGGTTACTGCTAGTCTCTGATCAGTCCAGACGAGGTGTAAACCAGCAAATTTTAATAGAGGTCTGTTGATGAAGGACTGAGATTTTTATGTTCTCATCTGGTTTAAAGCCCATTTTGCACTCAGTCTGCTCTTCAGCAGAAGAGTGTGTTTCACAGCAGCTGAGATTTGAAAGAATAAAAGCATCATTCATTTGCACTATAGCTTAGCATCTGTGATACCAAGCCTTGCACATCACTTACCCCAAATATAAAAATGAATAGCAGAATAAGTGTGTGGTTTCTGGATAAGAAAATACATGTTTATGTATTTGACGTTTTCCATAGCTCAGGCTAGAGGAATGAGCTGGATGACTCCTCTGCCACTAGAGGGTGAGGAGTTCAAAGCACCTGTGCTGTTTACAACAGTTACATTACTAAAAATTGGAGGGTTAAAGTGGGTTATACAGGATGTGTGACTGTTTGTAAGTGTGTATAAATAAATTAAATAGTGCTACAGAAAGATACATGTCAGTCACAGTAGTAGAAGTGGTCCTGTACATCATCAATTTTTCCGACACCATATACAGTATTACCTCTCTCATTCACACCTTCTTGTACACGTTTTCACTGATTTGTGGTTTCCTAATCCGCTAATAGTGTTTGTGGATTCACAGGGTATCCCAGTTGATGCACACGCAGTACTCGCGTATTTTCGCTTCCAGGGTCGCATGTTTGCGCCTTTTGCCACATTTCGTGATCACGGATTCGCGGTTTTCATTGCAGTTCATGCTTCCGGGTGTCACGGTCCAGTCAGGTACACCGGACACATGATGGTTCGTTTGCAGGATGTCAGAGTGCAAAAGAAAATTCTGCGAGAGGGTTTTAACTTTAATCAAACAGTGAAACTTTAATAAGTGCCCGTAAAGGGGCATCGCGATAGAAGAAGGGCTGAAAGTAAAGAGAAAAAGAGAGAAAGATTTCAATAGCTGCCACCACGACGAGTCGTCAAGGCATCCCCATAAATAACGTCGTCCAGCACGGGTGGGAGAAGCTTCCAAAGTTCTATTGTTTGGGGTCATCTTTTATAACCTTTGCCCCCATCATCTGTCCCATGGATCTATGCCAGTTTCTGCCTTTCTTTACTATGCAAGCAGTGGCGAAGGCCAGAAGTGAGTGGCCCATTGCCCAAAGAGGAGTGTCCAGGGTGTGGTCAAGGCCAAAAGCAAGTGGGCCATCGCCAGGGGGTGTGTTTCGTATTATCATGAACAGATCCATCTTTCTGGACAGCAGTTTGGTATGGTTCCTGGATTCTGGAGAGTAGGTACAGGATGGTTCGTTCCATTCTCCCATATCGGCTCACGCTGGACACCACAGCTTGGTTTCTGTAGGAACTGCATTCCATCCTCAATTCAGGGAGCAGCGCTTGGCAACAGCTGCGTCTCAGGGTAGGCCGCTGCAGACTCTTGTCAAGACCTTAGCCTAAGTTTTCGGGAGACCTTTCATTGTCCGTGTCCGTGGTGGCAATATTGAGACAATGCTCTTCTTCTGACTGACTCTTACACCGGGTTCACGGTTTTTCTTGCTATTTGTGGTTGCAGATTTGTGGGTTTTTCTGCCGCAAACCTAATTTGCGGATTGGACAATTTGCGAGGCCCATGTGAGAGCCATAATCTGCAAATATGGAGGTAAGACTGTATTGCTGGTCTCTTGGAGTGCTTCACTTTTCTTCAGCAAGATTCTCCAAACAAATTGTCCCATTGCAAGGATCAACTAGCATGGAAATGCTTTATAGACTTTAATCTCAGTCTGATAAATTCCTCTTTTTGGGTCCACATAATGGAAACCTCTGGGCCAAAGAAAACAAAATTGTATTTGAACTATGATGGTCTGCCATCAGTTGAAAGAAGCAGAGATAAATCAGCAGAAGAAAACGTCTGAGTGTCTTCTCTGATGGTTTCCGAAATCCTGCATTAGCCAGGGAGCACTTCTGCTCTGCCTACTGGCATTTCAGCACTTATGCTGGTGCTTCCGCATCTCTTTGAGCTTTGTCCTACAGATTACATGTTTTGTATCCTAGGATCTATTTCCTTCCATTTTCACTTCTGAATACGTTTTCTGGTCCACTGGGACCTACAACAGGATGAAAAGTCTGCTCTCAGCCATGATTTTTCTTCCACTTGGCACATAGTCCTCTGTTTGCTGGTTATCCTTCTATGTTGTCCAACTGTGTTTTCTTCTGACCGTCATGGCTCTTGAAGTCTTTCTGGTTGTTTCATCAAAAAGTCCCTTTATTTCAGGTTCTCTATATTTCCCGTGTACTCAGCTTCATGTTTCCTATGGCTTGCACAGTAAGATTTGTTCCACAGATACTTAACTATTCCTTGAAGTGCCACTTCTGCCAGATGTTACACAGCAGAGATGTGTAACATCACACCAGTGATGGTGCCCCTACCCATCTTGCATCTAATGGTTTAGATACCTGCCTGCAGTCCTTGGCTCTGAGCTTGTGTTACCCAGATCAAAGAAATGTAAATTTTAATACATATCGTTATGAAAAAAACACATAAGCACGTCTTGCATGCAGTTATGTTACTTCTGCGAAGGTTTTTTAAACTCCCCTTAAAAGATTATAAGTAAATTATACTTGCTGTACACAATTCCCAGAAAAGATGCTTTGTATTTCATAGGTTTTCAGAATAACTTCTAAAGAACTATTGTTTTTTTAAAAATTAGTAGTAAGTAATCAAAGTGCACCTATGGCTTTGACCGTACAAGTGGCTGTCCTTCTGTACATCCTTTGAAAGCCACAGAAATTGTATGTCAGTAGAATTTTTACAGATTGTAACTCTTCATTTATATTTTGTCTGCTTGGAGAGGCTTATTGAGCACTAAAGACTAAAACTTTTTGCCATTAGTCACTAAATTACATTAAATATTTGCTTTGTGCAGATGTAAAACAAAATGTGGAAGAGCTTAGGTTTTGTTTTTTTTTTTTTTCCTAGACTACGAATCTACAATTCTCTTTTTTTCAAGCAGAGATATTAGTAGTACATTTTGTTAGCATCCTCAGGGGTGAAGTAGTGGCATAGAGAGATTAAATAATCTGTTGTTTCATCTAAACTTTCTGCTTAGACATTGTCCAGATTAACTCAAAGCATCCCATTTGGGAGATGGAGCGCAGAGAATGGAGAAGTTCAAGCTGTTTGACATTATAAGAGAGTAAATATTGAAGGATAAATATGTATCCTCAAACCATGGTAGAATGATGCTAAAGGATTTGGATCTGGGGGCTAATTGCCAAAGACTTTGATGCTAATGTGGGACATTTCCAAACAATTATTCATAATACAGAGTCTGTTTACAAGATTCAAAATCTGCACTTGGATCAGAAGGGATGTTTTGGCTAGTTTTCCTCTACTGAAATCTTATTTTCTGAAATCTTGAGTGTATCAAAGTGCAACTGTTCACATTGGAAGGCTAGGTAGGATTCCTCAGAATAGAAGGAGATTCAAGGAAGAGCAGAAGCTTTAGTGCAGACACTGTTTTATGGCATTCTGTGTCTGTACATGCTCCAGAGTCCTACTGAAATTCCCCCTCTGAGAGGTTCTGTGATCAGGTGACCTGCCTGGTTGATGAGGGAAGAGCTGTTGATGTGGTGTACCTGGATTTTAGTAAGGCCTTTGACACTGTCCCCCATAACAAACTCCTGGTGAAGCTGGAGGCTTATGGTTTGGATGGGTTTACAGTGGACTGGATCAGGAGTTGGTTGGATAACAGAGCTCAGAGAGTGGTGGTTAATGGTGCTGTGTCCGGTTGGAGGCCGGTCAC
>WEKX01010594.1:707-25757 GCA_013390025.1 Pitta sordida | reverse complement strand
TCAGGACCATCCTCCAGACCTTATTAGGGGAGGAGGTGTGGCTACGGGCGTGGTGTACTGGACTCCTGAGTGGGGTCACTATCTTCACGGATTCCATGACTTGCTTGAGGAGGACCAGACCCAACAGCCCGCGAGTAACGGGGGATCACTGTATTGTAAAGTTGGTATTATACTAGTGCATTTTAATCCTCTGGTAAATGCCAAACAGGAATTTTCTGAGTGGATAGAGGTTCAAGGCAGAAAAAACCTCACAATTTTTGGTAAGATTCCTGGTACAAACTAAATTTTACAGGACTAGAACATTGATATTTATGGCAAGTATTATAAAAAGTGAAATATTTAAAGAAAATACATAGTTTTCATTAGCTGATCATTTGATTATTCTAAGTTGGTGGTATGGTGGTACCCTGTGTTCTGGTTGTTTCCACAAGGCTTGGAATACTCAGTCGTGCACAAAACCACTGATTTTAGCAGATTTGGCTACAAACAGTACAGGGAAAAGGATCACTTGACTAAAGGAGCTAAAAACTTGTTGAGTCTTTTGTGTTCCCTTCTGGAAATTAAATCCAGTAGCAACCAGTGCTGTCAGCTGATTTCTGAGTGGAGCAGGTATTTATTTGCTTTTTCACCAGTAACTGTATGCTTCTCAATGCTATAAATTAATTTCAAAAAGCATTATGCAAACAACTGGTATTGCACCAGTTCAGTATTGCCGAGGTTCAGCTTGTTGAACTTCCATTGTCAAATTAGATCTTAACTAAGAGAAGAAAAAGGCAACATGTAACTTCATGAAGTATTTCTGGAGTGCAAGTATAGGGGCTAAAAAGGGTACCCCTTTACCATGTCTGCTTTATGTTTATTAAAGAGGACTGTGGGTTACTGAAACAAAATTTCAACTAATGATTTCTCCCAGCAATATGATGTATTTATGGAATCTGTAATGTGCTGACATCCTCCAGACTACATGTACAGCTTCTAAGGCCCAGCTTGAAGATGCATGATTTTCACCTGACAAAATAGTAAAAATCATAACTTCCATGAGGAGAAAGAAAGTGGAAAAATGGATACTCTGAAGTTGGACTTATGAGTACAGTTAAAATTCTGGCTGTGGAAAAGCTTCTCTAAATGTTTGGTTTTTACTGTTCATGAAGTTGAAGCTGAAGTGTGGCTTGAGTTAACAAAAATAAATATTGACCCCACAGATTTTTACCCTGTGATTTAGCTTTGAGAACAGATGTTGTTGAGATCCATGCCAGAAATCATTAGAGAAAGTCTTCTCTTTAATAGCAGTCTCTCTCGTCTCCCAGTTTTTGAAGCAAATACCCCTTTTCAGAACTGACATTGTAATAACTCCCAACCCACTCGTAACGACTCAGAAATACTGGATATTACTTTTGCAAACATTTTGCAGTGTCAGAGAACATATTGCGTGTAGCAGAGATGTACTATTCCATGTTATATTGATGAGAATACAGTCCTTGTTTGCTGGATTATATGCCAAACTTAAGTTACTTGTGAAAGATACTGTGAAGGCAAATTTTAAAGCTGCATATTTCTCTAGTGAGTCTCCTGTGATTGTGTCTATAATGGTATTTCCAAGAAAAATCAACTAAGAAAGGAACTGCTTATTCTTGATGAATGAAAAATTAGGAGAATAATCAAAAAACTAAGGCTATGATTGCTTTTTTGATTACTGCGTTTGATTTATCCAAGTTCTTAACTGCTCACCATGACAAAAATGCCACAGCAGAATTGTGCTTTGAGTAACTCAGATGTCCTTACACTAAAATGTGAAGTCAGTTTTACTTCTACACATCTGTGATTCAAGAGTGATGCATGAAGCTGTGTTGATCACATTGTCTGATTGCAAGAACTGACTGCAACAACTTTTTTTTAAAGTTTTCACCTTAACATTCTCTGAAAAATGCCAGGATACTTGGGCTGGCAATGGTGGGAACAGGAGGGAGCAGCTTACTCTCCTGGGCTAGGTCTCTGCTGTACAGCCCAGTTAGAGGCCAGCTTGGTCATCGGATGCCAGCCTGGATGAAGAGTCGGGCAAAATAAAATGCTCAGGGATGAGTCTGCTTTCCTCACCTCCTATTCTGTTGGGTGTTGGGTTTTTTTGCCTCGTTTCTGCTTTGGAAAGGCAGGATTTTGCCAGTCCCTGTATTGCAGTTCCCAGGGAATGCAGTTGGTATTGTACTGCCAGGACTCCATGCATTGGTCTTCATGAGCCAGGTACAGCAGCAAGGATCACGCAAACGTCATCCTTAGAGTTATTTAAAGAACAAGGAGAGCCTTTGAAATACAAAGCAAGGATGCTGGCACGCTTGGCTTTCCTAAGGCGAGCAGTCAATGCCAGCAAAGGAGCCACAGATGGATGTGTTGTGTAACAGCCTTGCTGGTCGGCTGGTTGACGTATCCCTTGTGACAGAGCATCCCTTCAGCGCAGCAGTGAGCAGGGAAGGCAGGGAGGAGAGCACGCATACAGAAACTGTCACAAGCTGAATCTGCCCTTGAGTTTATTTTCAAATCTTCAACGTGTGTTCCTGGTTGCAACCTGAGACCAAGAAAAATCAGTCCTAAAGCATGTGTTATTGTTTTAATAATATTTTTGATTGTGAAATGGTCTTTGGAGGCTGTGTCATTACAGATGCTTGCTTCAAAGTGATTTATCATGCTCTGCATGTTGCTGTTTATAGCTGAATATCTTCTGTTAGGAATTCCCATTTGTGGATCATGTACAGACAGAAATGTGTGACTTCGGGTTTTTGCTGGCATTGTAAATTAACAATTATCTTTTTAAGATATTCCTTTAAAGTGAATGACAAATATGCATCTGGTGTATGGTTCATCTTATCTTAGATGAAATCAGTGACTTAAAAATTCAATTATAAAGTCCTACACAAGAGGATAGAAAATTTAATTTGGTCAAATGGTGCTTTTCTAATTCTTTGTGCACATGAACGTGCTCTTTTTCTCTGTTCCAAATTTACCCCAGTTTAATTGGGTGCATTATCGAAATATGAGTAAAACCTCCAGCTGTTGCAGTCAGGGGCTCTGCTCTGTATTTCTCCATGGTTAGCAGTCATCCCTGAAGCACAGAAGTGCTACTTTCCTCTCCAAACTGTTTCTCGTGAATATTGTTTTAATCTGTTGTAGTTGACCAAGTTACGAGACCCATGGTTCTGAGAGGCCCAAGTTAAGCATTTCAGGTCCTTTTTTTCTTTCTTCTCTATGGAGTAGTGCCTGAAACACACTGACATTTTGGGGAGGGATCTATGAGTGCTGTCAAAGTTCAATACTTTTCTCATTACGCAGACCAAGGGCTAAGTTGAACCTACTACTGAAGTTGCAGCCACAATGCTGTAAGAGTCACATCTTCCTTCTTTAAAGAAAGGGGGAGTTTCGGGTAATTTACCAAACTTCTGACATCATCAACAGGACAGTAGGCTGCACTGCTCTGGAGTCATGCTTTTCATTAGCAAGCTCTTTCCGCTGCTGTTGTAATGGGCTTCAGCTCACATGTTTAGCTATTAGAGCTTGATCATGCCAGGATGAGAACGTGACAGGAATGTCTGAGCCAAGGTGCTTTCACATTAGCGAAAGGAGAACTTCACATATTGAAGGTGGCACACTTTGCTATGATAAACTGGGGCTTTCTTGCTCCCAACATTGCTGTAAAGAAAGATGTTGGCCTTATCTGCTAAGGTCTGCTGTGCAAACAGCAAAACCCTGTCACCTTGAGGATAGAGAGCAAGTCCCGCTGCCTGGGGGAGCTCTTTGCTGGACAAATTCTCAGACACATCTCCATAGTCACTTGTGTCAGCTGGGCCATACTGTAGGGATTGGGGATTGATAGGGAAAAGGGGAGATTTTAAAGGTAGGAGGAGATGGGATGAGTAGTGCATCCAGGAGTGCTTTCCTACCTACGTTTCTTCCTTATTGTCAAGTTATATGAGAACTTGGTGCTGGAGGTGAAATAAAGCAAAGACTCCTCTCTAGCAAGCCGGGAGTAGTGCTGAGTAGTGCTTCTTAGGGGAAAAGAGTCAAGGTTGTGTGTGTATAAGGAGACCCTGTTAAAGGGAAGTAAGAGAGGAACAATAATCTATTTTGAAAAGCCAAAAGGTGATGGTAGAGCAGAGGTTGCCATCAGCTGCACTGGAGACTCGCAGCTGCATTGCAGTTTTTATGTCTGTATTGATATGTGCAAAAGAGAAAGAATAAATTTAGACACCTTAATTTTTCTGAGGGAAGAAAAAATCAGGAATTATGGATATCCTGAAGACAACTTACACCTTAAATAAAACTGGTAAATTTTCAAAATACAGTAGTGTTTTGCAAAGATAGTGTATAGCTTCTGCATAGCAGCAGTACTCCATGTTGCACAAAATGTGGAATATCTACAGGATAATAATATAATCCTCCTCTGGAATTGGTCATGTTTGTGTTGT
Organism: Pitta sordida; assembly: GCA_013390025.1. Lineage (NCBI taxonomy): Eukaryota > Metazoa > Chordata > Aves > Passeriformes > Pittidae > Pitta > Pitta sordida. Next base: position 21,303 of record WEKX01010594.1, on the reverse strand, counting down.
ATAAAAATTGCTGTCAGGTGAATGCTTTCAGTGACTCATGAAAAAGTAACTCATTCTCCATGAAGGGCACATCTCTTCTGTCTGGCATAGCTGACATACTAATCGAGGGCTCCCAGGAGAGCAGCGAGGAGGAGGCTGTGGCTGTCCAGGACTGCAGAGAGGACTTAATGAAAGGGGATGTTAAGCAGGCACCAAGGCCTGACTGCCAGCTGCTCATCGCTGAAGCTTCTCCTTTTCGTTTATCTTTACCTAGAGTTTTATTTATTTGTTAATGGCTTTATAAGTTTTCATTAAATTGCAGGGTTTGGTTTTTTGCTCTCAGAAATTCTTTGATGTTTATTGGAAAAGACAGGCGTGTTAGGCAAAGTCCGGTGTGAGGAGGAAAAGGGAGTGTAAGAAAACATCGTAGAGGGACTAAGATGAGAGGGGAAAAAGTTAAAGAGGGAGGATGTTTGATTTCATGAAGATTGTGGAAAGTCTGCCTGACAGTGGGCAAAGTGGGATGTGTTGCATTTGCAGTTCTCACAACTCTCCGGGACTACATTTCTAGTGGGTATGATTTTAAGACGAAACTAATACTAACTCATCTGAGACTCTGTTCTGGAGAAAGAAGTGCCATTCTCTGTGTTGTGTATGAAGAGAATTCTTTAAATAATTTTAGTGAAAAGTTTAAATGTCAGTGCCTCTGTGACTACAAATACTCTCATTCATTATCATGGAACATTCCACATGCTCAGCCACTTCTGTGTTTCTGATATGAAGACAAAGAAATGAGACTGTTAGGCCATTGAATATCATACAAAAATAGAAAAAAAGATGGGTAATATTACATGTTGTTGACTAATAGTGGAAAAGATCCACTTATATGGGAGTAGGAAGAGAATTGAGCTCTCTAGTGGAAAATTATGCCATCTTGTCATTGAAGTCCATGTGGTCTGGTAGATGGAAGTAGAAAGCTTTGTGTTATCAACAGTAGCATGGACATTTCATAACTATTCAACAAGATTTTGGTAGATTTTTACAGAATACCATTTCCAGTGGACAACATGGAAAGTGAGGAAGATGTTAAGCTAATTTTTTGGTGTGATTCTTTTCAGTGACAGTTACAAATTCAGATTCAGTTTCAGTGACAAAATCTCCTCTGCTGCAGTTACTACCTATCCCATCACAGAATCACAGAATCAGTAAGGTTGGAAAAGACCACAGAGGTCATCAAGTCCAACCTATCACCTATTACCTAACGTAGCCAAACCTGTTACCTAACCTGTTGCCATCCTGCTACCAACACACCATCCTGCCTATAACACACTACCCTAATACACATCCCATACCCTTGTTCAGGGGGCCCAACACCAACCCTGAAGAGGGAGAGAGAGAGAGAGCCGTCCCTGCACTAGTCCTTGCTTGGAGCCAGCCTGTATGTGTAAATAATTGTTCCTTCTTTTTTACATTTTTTTGACCGAAACCCCCTTTGATTCAAAAGGTATAATAACGTAGATAAGGAGGGTTTTTTTCCTTTCCGCTCTAGGAAGGTTCCCATCCCTGGAAGGTATTATTCTAACCCAGGACACGGCTTTATCGACTTTACCATATTGACTGTTTGTACCATATTTATCATATTTACCATATTTACTGCTATTTTGTGGCTTTCATTTATGACGTCATCTTTCTGGAACCGACCCCTCATGATATTCAAGAGATTATTACCAAGGAGAGTGTTTCCATCTGCCAGAACATACTGGAGAACAAGCTGGACCTATTATCAGCCAAAGGCTGAGCAGTGTATTCTCAGTTTCCCTTTGATACCTGCAGGCCACAGTTCTAGTAGTTTCTTGTAATGAAAAGAAGGTTCAATTCAGAACAAGAACACTAAAGATGACAGCAGAGTTAACCCAGATGCATTCTTCTGCTACCACATGGTGTGCCAGTGGTTTAATTCTTTTAATTGCAAAGCATCCAAGTAATTAAAACAAAAAACCCTCTCACAACAAAAAAGCCCAGCCCTGGACTCATAGAGCAGACATATTATACAGTATATCCTCGCTGCATTGTGACGCCTTCGTTAAGACCTTGCTGATTTGCGAGAAAAATTTCTCACAATTCGGTTTCAGGGATCTGCAGGGTTCCCCAGCCGACGCTTGCGCAGTGCCTCTGCTTCACTGAGGGGCGGTGCCGGCACTCCCTGTGGGGTGGGACTGGCCCGGCCCCATGGAGAAGGTCCGCGGTTTCTCCGGGTCACCGTGGTGTTTAGAGCCCTGCGGCACTGTGCCGCGGTCCCTGACCCTGTCCTGTGTGACTCCATGCCCAGTCCCTACAGTGGAAGGGTCACGCCCCAGGCAGCCGCTGAGACCGAGTGCAAAAATGCCGTCCAGAGCCCGGGGACACCCCTTCCACACCGCGGAGGCAGGGCGAGCATGCGTGGTGGCAGCAGCCCCGTCCTGGCTGCAGATGCGAAAGTGGCAGCATGGCTGAAGAGAAGTCCAGGGATTCTTAGGGGGGGGTCTCCCGAGGCAGAGAAGGCTCAGAAATGCTTCCCTTTCCTCCCCTGTGCTGCAAGAGCCCATGGGGAGGAGTCGAAGAGGCTCCACAGTGCTCCTGATTGGTCGGGGATGGAGCAATGGGCGTGGCCTACATGCATGTAAATGACCTGCATGTATTTGCGAATTTGATGTTTCTCAAGAGCTCTGACATGACCCGTTCCTCACAAATGAGAGGGTATAACTGTATAGCACAATGAATATTTAATATTAAAAGCACCTTGCAAAAACATTTAGATCAAGAGTATTTATAAATATTCCTGATACCTTCCTTCAGTTTCATTCCATCTAAATTGACTGTCTTGTATGATTACAGTCCTTTATCAAAATCAAGTTTCATAAGACTTAATCCATTTTTATTTCTGTATCTCCAGACTTTTTATAAAGTTCTATCTTTATTTCACTCAAAATGTGAGTATGTATTACACACGCTTCTCTCTAGAGTAGATGGTCTAGATGGTCCTTACTTTCTCGTTTTCTTGTTGAAACCATTCTGCTGTACCTAGATACCTAAGTGTTTGTGCGCAGTTATTCCTGCCTGGGATTTCTCTGACAGTCACGTGCACATGCTGTACAGTGTACATGCAGGGGACAGTGCTTTCAGGATTCCCTGACTTTTCCACACACTGGCTGTGTGGATGGCTTGCTTAGCCCCAGATTGCTGACAGCCCTGGTGATGCTTTGATATGGCTGTGTGGTGTCAGTCACCTTTGTCTCGTTCCAGGCAGGTCCTACTCTGCCCCGTGTCTTCAGCAGTGTTAACTTACTGCCGATTCATCTTCTCAAATGTTCTGACAGATTTTAGTTGGGTTTTGGTGTCTCTTTTTATACCCATCATCTAAAAAGTATCTTCCGTTCATATCCATGCAACAGGTGATTAAATCATGGAGTGAGAAGATGGCTATCCATGAGGTTGTCTTTCATTCCTGTGGAAGAAATTAAGCTGTTCAGGGTTCTTGAAAGGCTTGAACATTTGTTTAAAGGGCAAGAAGAAAGATTGATGTTTGACTGAAATATACATATTTCATCTTTATGAGACACAATTCAAAGAAGAGATGGTTTTGTGCCCTCTTTGTTTTCAAGGCTTAGGTGCCATTGCACTTTATTTCTTAAGCTTCTGCAGGCCCAGAGGTCATCCGGTGGTGATACTTCACAGTTCATAATGTGATGATGCAATTTTGATGAAATTTCAGATGCTAACCAAACCACAGAAACCTCTCATCTATAATTGTGAGATTTAAAAAAAATATGACCTGCCTGAGAAATCTGAAAGACCTAATGGTAAACTGTGCGTCACCAAAACAGGGTTATACAGTTGGGTCTCCTATACCGCGTTACCGCGGGTCTTGCCCCCTACCCGGGAAGCCCTCCGTCCATGGCAGCTCATTAATATGCAGATTTGCCCTGCACCCTCACACCGTCCCCGGTGCTCTGGCGCTGTTTTGGCACTGCCCTGCTGTGTGTCGGTGTTTGTGTCGGTGCTTCCCAGTGCCCGCGGCCACCCCGCACCGGGAAAAAACCCTGAGAGTGTGTAAATCTTTCGTAACTGCATGCAGCCTCCTTGCTCGGAGCCGAGCCAAGGGGAGCAGGGTGAGCAGCGCTTGAGCCGAGCTGAGTCATGCTGTGGGAGCGGCGTGCACCTGAGTTGGCCGGCTCGCCACCACGGTGCAGATGCCCGACCCAGCGAGCCACCACGGCGCAGGTGGCCGCGGAGGAGGGGGGAAATTTGTATATTCATGACTGCCTACTTGGAATATTCACGCTCCCGAAACGGGCCTCCTTAATCGCTGAAAAATCATGTCACTAAGATGTGAAGCCGGGGGGTGCGAAGTGGAAGAGGGTTGACTGTATGATGTTGAGTGTGTGCAGTATGGTTTTACTTACTGCAGAATGTATTGTTAACGTGGTGGTATCTATTTTAGTCTGTAATCTAGCCGTCTCTTTCCTAAAACAGGACCTAGGCCTTCAGTAACTTTTCACACATTGCCAGTGTGTTGTCAGAACATCAGCTTGTCTCCTGAGTCACCATGGCATAGAATTGGTGAAGGCAGTTTCTTGACACTGGAATAGCCTCAGGGACTTTGTTTTGTATTTTTCATGTTTAATTTGGAGCAAGTGTGGGTTGCTATAAAGTACATCAAATGGCTGACTGAGACATTATGATTCCAAAACTCCTGTTACCTTTTTTACACTCAGTGATGGGGCATATCCTGAACTGTGGCTTGATCAACACGAGAGGACTTTGGTGTAGAGAAATGCTGAAATTACAGGGTAGGTTCATGTAAAAGAGACAATTGATAGGAGGCAATGTCATTGCAAATAGAGCAATGATGAGCTTTTGCTCTCTGTGTCTGGCAGTGGTAAAACAGCAGAACAATCAGAAGAGTAGCTAAAACAAACCTACTAAAAATTAGCATTTCTCTCCTAAATAACATAAATAGATTGCAATGCTCTCTGCTGTAGAACATGACTGAAGCCCAGACATCATGACAATGTACAGAGAATGGAGAGAACATGGAAAAGAAGTGTATCCAGATCCACAGCTGATAGAAAATGTATTGGACGATCTAGAATGTTGTCTTTGTGCTTTTTTAATGTGGTCATAAAGCATAAGGAAATTTGTAATCCATGAAAATCGGATGGTTTATGAATTGTGGGAATGTTTCTATTGCATCTTCCTTTGAATTAGTCAGTGCTGGCCACGGAGTACCAGACCAAATGTTCTGCAAAGCCCTACATACAAGCTGTGAGAGTTTATGTGTTACTGATACTTGCTCCATATACCCTACTGTCTTACCTGAGAAGTATTTAGCAGTGCTGTTATCTCAACACCGATTTTTCCTGCAAAAATGAAAACAGAAAGTCCTTAAAATCTGGCCTGTAATCAGGCTGGATGTAAAGATAAATGCCACTTGCACTTGTTACTTTATTTTGAAGGAAACAGTCACGCTCAAAAAAAAAAAAAAAAAGCTAGTTAGCATCAATTAATTCCAACTTCATTAACTCTGAACAAGTGATGGAGAGAACAGCAGTAGGGTTCTACCGTTCATTACAGGTAACTGAGCTATCCTTGTGAGTCAAAACACAGAGATTTCAACAAGGATAGGGAAATAATACTGTCCCTGTAGAAGATGTGGACCACACCAAATTAATAACAATTTGAGCAGTTCTGTTTGTGATGGATGTACTCACGTCATCAAGAGATGATCACAGACTTGTAAATGATCAGGGAAATGGAAAGAGAATCCATCTGAAAAGGTGTACCTGGATGCTCTCTAGGGAACATGTGTACATAGATAAAACAGCTGTCAATAGTCTGTGCAGCCCTGCAGGTCTGGTCCAAGGACACAGAGTTGAAGGGAAGTTGAGAGTGGAGAGGACAAATGAGCTAGTTCTGTGCCTTCCCTGTGCTGGAGCAGGTTTCTACTGGATTGAAAAGTACAGAAACCCAACCAGTTGTGAAGTGAACCTTGTGGGTGTGCCTTGAATCGCAGGCATAGCGAGGATAACCCTGGAAGCCAGCTTGCAGTGCTGTGACCTATTGGCTCATGTATGCCATAAAACAATGGTTTAATAGTTCCACTCTGGGACATACTATTTCACTTTGGCAGGAAGCAGAGGATCATCCCAGAGGTGTTTCTTGCCTCTAGTCTCAGATCTCTTCTTAGCAGTACTGGCAGCTGTGGACAGCTGTGTTCAGTCAATGACTTTTTTATTTCTAAATATCTCTGCTTCTTGCTTGAAAAAATAAGGAATTGGAAAGCTCAAAAAGGATGACATACAGATATTAAGAATAAACAAATACTGACCACTGGGTCATTTTTGAGACTGATTTGTTTTCAGCAAAGTGCTTGCCATCTTGTTGACGTGAGAAGATCTACGTCACAATCTGCGCCTCTTTGATTTGTGAGAGTAAAACTGGCACATTTTTTCAAGTTTTTCATCAATGTCTATTTTATTAGGAAAAAAAAGTATGTTTTAATGTGTAAAGACAAAAGTTAAATGTTATTTTAAACTACCCTTACAGCAACTTTTAAAAGATACATTATGCTAGACAAAGTTCAGGTCGCATCTGCTGTGAGTGTATCTTTAGCTCATCACTGGTAAGGTAATTCTTGTCAAATGTTAAGGAAGATTTGTTGCAGAAGAGTTTTACAAAATGCAGTGAGAGCATTGTGAGAGACATCAAAACTGGAATATTCATGTGGCCCTGACGCAGGGGTCAGATGAGGCTCACAAACATTGCTCCTCTTCAGCAGCAGTGGTAACCAGCTACCTGGATAGACAAGGTGTTTTACCTACTCCCTGTACTCTCAGGAGGCATCAACTCACCTTAGCACCTCACAACATTTCTTGGCACAGTTTGTGTAACATTTGATAAACTTGGACTCTCTTTTTGTTTTGTTACTTTTCCATCTTTTTTCGTGTTCACATGATAATTTGTGTTGCATTGAGCAGTACCTCTCAGGCATTGTAGAAATGGTCCAGCCCCTTTCCCTGAGAAGAGCATCAGAAGTGTGAAGTTTTGTTTCTGCAAACAGTACTCCATCAAAGTGATCTCATTTATGAGTGGAGATGTGCCTGTGAGCAACCTGGAACAGTACCATGAGGTAAAGACAGGAAGGGCTTGAACATGAGTATTTTAGATGAGATTTGGAATAATGGGTCTGTTGATTCAGGGCACTATTGAGACTTGGTTTGCAGAGACTGAGTTATTTATTACATCAGCAAGTGGCTTTTAAAGTAGAGGAAATAGAACAGAAAATCTTCCCCAGAAAGTCTTCGAGGTTTGTGGATGACCATAAGGGATAATCATTCTCTGCAAGGGTTGTGTTATTAATTTCTGAATTTAGTTTTTGCTTTGCACTCATAATCTATCAAGTGATTGCCGTTTATTTAATTGTTCTGTTTTGCAGCGGACAATTTCTGTGTCATATTCCTACTTCAGCTTCTGTCATTGCCCCAAGGGTACTTTTCCAAATAAGTTTTCTTGATGTGTTGCAGCTGTTTGAAAAGTAAAAATTATTAATTGCATCAGCTTTTCCAATACAGTCGGCCCTCTTCCACTTTGCACCTCCCAGATAGCGGCTTCACATCTTAGCGGTGTGATCTTTCAGCGATTAAGGAGGCCCGTTTGGGGAGTGCGCATGCATATTCAAAGTAGGCAGTCATGAATATGCAAATCCCCCCATCCCCCAGCTGCCCACACCGTGCTGGCGCGGGGCCGTGAGCCAGGCTGGGCGCACACCCGGAGCTGGCCGCGGCGGAGCCGAGCTGGGCACACGCTGCTCCCACAGCGGCTCGGCTACATTTGGCTCGAGTGCTGCCCACCCCGCTCCCCTCGGCTCAGGTCCGAGCTAGGAGGCTTCATGCTGTTTTGAAAGATTTACACACTCTCAGGTTAGACGTGGTGTCCGAGACTTTCTCGGGGTAGACGTCTACCCAGAGTATGGAGAGACCACGTCTACCCACCCGGAGAGACACCACGACAGCGGTATGGGTGGCTGCTCACACCTGTGTCCCTGTTTGAGTGGAAAAGGGATTTTTCCCAGCGTGGGGTGGCTGCAGGCACCGAGAACCCCTGACACAAACAGTGCCGGCATGTCGGGGGGTGGTGTGAGGGTGCGGGGCAAATTTGCATATTAATGAGCTGCCACTCTGCGCAGATGACGGGCTTTGCTGGAGACGAACAAGACCCGCAAAACCCAAATGTATGTAGAATAAATTGTTCCTGTAAACTGCAGCTTATCTCCCAGTGTGGATTTGGCTTACCTCACTGTTCCTGTTTATGCAGAGTATTTAAAACTGTAGATCTTATCACAGGCCAACGATGAGAGCAAGTGTTTACTACCCATCCTCTCCCTCCCCACTCCCAGCACACTGTATCCTGTATTTTGTAAAACAGATAGCAAGATCTAGAGTTCAGTCCTGTTCTCGTCTGGACAGGTTTGAGATTTCAATTGCCGTAAAGGAAATCAGACAAGTTGCTTGAAAAGCAGTATTATAAAAGGTTTCTGTGAAAAAGGCATTTTCCATTTGTTTTGCAAACCTTAAGCAAACTTTCCTGGGGAGTCTTAGAGGGCAAAGCAGCTATTGCTGCTGCTGGACTGCAGAGGGGACAGCAACAGCAGAGCGTGTCCGTGGGGTGTATTTACGGCAGGCAACAGAAATCAGTTATTTGGTGTTCTTGTTATTGCTGGTGCAGCTCTGCCAGCATTCCCTGAAGAGCTCTGGTGTGGTGGCAGCCTCCAGAGCAGCCAGGGTTGTACCCCCACAGGGAAGAGAGGGCACTGGGAAAGAGTGCCCCAGGTGCTCCTGGGGATACACCTGGCTTGGGAAGCTGTCTGACTTGAGGAACTGGTGAGAACAGGAGAGGGACAGACGGTCCAGAGCCCGGGGGGGTGGGCAGAGTACATTAGCCAGCCAAATATCACAATTTCTTGGATGTCTAAATCCACAAAATTATTGTAAAAATAGTTTCTCTTCTGTCAACTTTTAGTGGTTTTAGTCATAATGACTAGAGAAATTACGTGTTTGTAAAAACAGGCCCCCTTTTTGTGGAACAGTGGAAAATAGTACATGGACTGATGAAAGGTGAAATGAAAGACTTGGAATAGTGTATAATGTGCATTTGTAATGTACCTGCATTACAGACCGTTTTCTCTTCAGTTCTTGTGTTAAATGTGTTTTTTACTTCGGGGTGCTGAGAACCACTTTGTGAATGTCTCCCATCTGTTAGGATTGATTTGCAGAGACTTTTTATTGCTTTAAACAGTTGCAGTCCAAATAGAAAGTCAGTATCTCAGTACTGATGACTCTACAAAGTGTTCTTGGGCTCTAACACACCAGCCAGACTTCCAAAGACCCTTTGAAAACTGAATCATAGAATCTGTTAGATAGCCAGGAGGAGCTGAAGAACTGTGAGGTGGCCTTTGATACGTTATTCTTCTTTTCCTTGAGAAGTTCAGGTATATTTTTTTATAAAATTTTCTTTATTTGCATAATAAAATATTTTCCCCCTAATTTAAAAAAATATGCCTTTGTATGACAAGGACAGCAAAAACAGACAGAGAGAGGCCCTTTATTCTTCATATGAACTAGTCTGCAAATACATTGTGGAAGATGTTAATTTTATGTTTAGCTATGATGAGCAAAGGCAGAAATCCCTAGCTTCTAATTAGTGCATTATTATTGTATCTCTGCTTCAGCTATTAAACACCAGTTCTCTTTTTAAATGTGTAAATAGTAATTAATATTATGTATAGTACTAGTGTAATATTTATAAACATTTCCCTTTGCTTTTTCCTTTATTGTGAAAAGTTACGGCTTTTATCAAAGAATGCTAAGGACCATGGACTCTTTATGTGTATCATTCTCTCTGTAATTTTTTCTTTTGTCTTTGGCAAGTTAGTAATTTTTGTAAATGTAAAGTATTGTATCGATTAAGAGTATTTGGCAGCATGATTTAGATCTTTGCTCAGTATAAAAGAGAGGTTGCAGTTACTTTAGATACATGGAATGACAGCACATACATGGCTTTTCTTGGTGGTTCCATGTTAGGATGTTAATTTTGCCATTAATCATGAATTCAAAAAAACCCAAAATATTCTTTTTTTACACATAAAATGTAATTTAGGATTTTTATTTCTTTCAGAATTGCTTCTGTTTTTACTAGTGAACTGATTACAATGAAACCGTATATACTGAATCGTATTTTTGGAGTACAAAAACCTGTAACAACATGTTTATCTGTCAGTATTGATGCAGTGCTCAGTGCAGTGGCATCAGTGTGATGTGGCTGTAGTCAGTTCAGAGAGCTCTTGATGAGAATTTAGCACATATTAATGTGGGAGGGAGAGAGCAGTTGAAATAGACTGTTATGTTGTCCTGGTTATAGCATATTAATGCACACATACTTGCATGGTTCTTCCTTAACAAAAGGTCCAGGTGTTTTCTGAGCCACTGTCATAAGCTGGGTTTTGAGTGGAGAAGTGCAGCCATCTCACGTGTCATAATGGCATTTTTGTGCTTGACTGCCTCTGTTCTTATCAATCCTAGTTAGCTCTTTCTTCTACTGTGTCCCTTTGGTGAGGATAGCAGTAAGAAGTAAGCACATGCCTCTGCCAGAACAAAGGAAAATGTCAGCCTTCTAATAGATCTGAATGTTTGGGGCCTGTGAGCTTCAAGTGGTTATTGTTCAGAGAGTGAGATGAGGAATGGCAAGCTCAGCAGTGCTGGAAAGCAGGAGTACATGATTCTAGAGAAGGTTGGGTCTGTGACTTTCAACTTTTGTAGCCAACATCTACTCAAAGTAATTTGACATATCCTTCCCCTCTCGGTATGCTCATGTCCTGGTGCTGCAGTTCCAGTTGCAGGATGCTGCTGTCCCTCTCCCTGCTACCCCTACCAGTTTCATTGCTCTAAGAATATTCTCCAGGACCCTAAAAATGTGTGTAAGTACCGTGGTGAGTGTCTCCGCCTCAGGCGTTCAATTCCCTCCAGGGAGGCAGTGGTGCCATTTAAGAGTTGGACTCGATGATCCTTGTGGGTCCCTTCCAACTCAGAATATTCTGTGAATATTTCTGTGAAAAGTACTGACTTAAGAGTCAGTCTTTCCAAGAGGAAGAACTGCAGGCATTTTTATCTAAGCCAGGCAAATAATAAAAAATAGGCTGAAGACTTAAAAACTAGGATAAAAATCTTCTAAAGGGTTCTTTGAGAACAAGCTTTAAAAAAAAGTTTCCAAAACAGATGATGGCATGGCTGATAAGAAGAAAATACAGAATTGTAAATTAGATGTGTCCAGATGGGAGAAACACCTAGTAGGGAATGTGCAACTGACAGTGGCCAGGAGCTGGCAGAGGACATGGGACAGCAGGAGATAGGATATTTTGTTGGTTTGGGACACTTGCATAGCCTTGGACTTATCTTGGACCCTCTTTTTCTCACCTTTTAGAGCTTGAACCCAGCCTTTCCTTGTAGAGAGTTTTGACAGAGGAGGATGTGATGGTTTCTTAACAGTGATAAATTATTTTCAAAAAAGCAGTAAATTCATCAACAAAACCAAGTAAACAATTGAGCAAGAACAAATGTAGTAACTAAGTTTAATTTGCGCTTGGCTGTTAAAGAAAAGCTGGGCTGGATAGATTCTGGTAGAGCAGGGCTCAAGTGAAACAGCAGGGAGACATGAAGCTGAGTGGTGGTAAAAGATCTGTTCCCAAGGTCCCGCGATTTCTCCTGGAGTGTTCTCAGGTGATTGGTATGTGTTTGGATTTACAAAGACTTGGAAATAACGGATCCAGAACTGTTTGGTCTCAAATGGAGACTGGATTGACATAAACACATCTGTCAAGAAGTTGGGAAGGTGGCATTTTGGAGATGTCCACATCCCTGGGATGTGGGATTAGAGGAAAGAAGAAATCTTCATCACTGCCGTAACAAATGATTTTACAACTGATTTACATTTCATTACAAATAATAACAGTATCGGCAACATCAGGAATTCTGACTTCAGTCTGCAGAAAATTGCCTTAGGGATGGTGGGATAAATGGTTTGTGAACAATCAATGCGTAACAAATAAGTTGTTCTCCTCTCCGAGTGCAAATGCTGTTTAACAGCTGTGTGCAGGTTCAGCTTTCCAGCAGAGAAAGCTGAAAAATACTGGAGCAGTTGTCAGGCATCAGCTCACATGTGATGCTGACTAAATGCAGATGGCTTAAGTGGTTCCTGTCTTCAGTTTTGTGCTTTCCCTGTCTTCTGAAGGCTGCTGCTGCTGCAGCAGCAGTACTGGCTGAGTGATATATGAAATATGTGTGTTTGCATTTATGGGCCAAACTGTAAAAATGTGTTTAGGAGCATAGTCACATAAGCCAACAGATGTAGCTGCTAAAATTCTTGTGAAGCATGAGTGGAGCATTCCTTGTTTGCTGGATGCACCTTAGTAGCTCTAAGTAGTAAGAATGACCGTGATTCAAAATGGGCAGAGAAAAAGTCAAAAGTTTGTTTTATTTTGCTGTTAGCCTCTTTAACTGGATGAGGTAGGAAAAGAGCATTCTGGTAGTTGCCAGAGTGTGGTTTAGCACAGCTGGAAATGACAAGGATTCTCATGACACTTCCCTGCCTGTGGAAACTTTCACCTTAGGCACAGATGCCAATGCTGACAGGAGGGGAGAAGAAAATCAATACAAAAGAGCTCAAATTGTTAAAGTTATAGACTACTTGGGGGAACTTTGGGATTAGCTCCAGGTCTGGACTCTGATATCTCAGCACCAGCTTGGCGAACACTTGCAACAACTGTTGTAGTGTAATTTTGCAGTTCTGCAAAGCCTTGGATGTTGCCACATACACAGAAGAGCCTCATTGGAAGGCTGATTGCAAACACCAGAGACCAGCTTCTGCAGCATATCAGGAACTCATGCTCATTTTGTCCTCAAATGTTGCAGAAATGCAGATACTAGTAATTCATCCACAACTGGATAAAGGTGTAGAGGCAGTTGGTGCACAGTAGTTTGGAAGGAGTGAACCACAGAGCAGCTGAATCCTTCTCCCAAAGTGGATTTTCCTACTGGGATATTAGATAATTGAAAAATCATCTGGCAGGATTGTTTTTCAGAAAGTGTAGCGTCTCCATATCGTCTCTGAAGAAGGGTCTTCTGAACCCAGAGAAATTTGACATTCTGAGTGAAATATTCCTCTTGCAGGCATGAGGACCTGATGGATGACATATTCAGGTTTCAGTTAACTATAGCAGATATCCAAGACCTTTCCAGTTCTTGATGACGACCATGTGGCTGCTGTGCTCTTTGCAAAAGCCTTGGCTGAAGGAAAAGAGAGTTTCTGTGGATGTTAAACAGAGTGTAGCAGGAGCCATCATCAGTGTTTTGGTTCCAGGCACTGATGTGTTCCAAAGACATTCATGAGAGCTAAGCTGTTGTGTGGCGTGGGAGAGTGTTCATCAGCATCTGTGTGGCTCCTAGGATGTGCCAGAAGGCAGCTGTGAACTGTTCCATGGGCAAGTTCAAGGTTTGCGCACTAAAAGCTCAAGAGGCTTTAACTGTAGCATAGTTTCTAGTTAATAAGCCGTCTACCTGATGGGTGAGATAGGATTTTAGAAAAAGAAATGCAGCATGTCCTGTTCCTCTTGGTGACTTACTGATCAACAGTTAGTGGGAAACATCAGATAGCTGACCACTTCTCATACTGGGCTTTAAATTGGACTCAGCCTGATTGGTTAAATAGAACTCCTGTCAAGGCAGTGCCAGAAACCCCACAATGCAGCATAGAGGGGGTGGGAAAGTGTCCTTTTGTAAAAACAAAATTAACTTGACTTGTACAAAATGAGAAGGTGGTTTGGGACAATCAGTCGTATGTTTGAAAGCAAACATTTATAAGAAGCTGTCTCTTTCATTCCACCCACAAGGTGGAAATCTCACAAGGACAGAAAGCAGAAGTCTGCCAAACCTAGTGGGCTTAGCGGTTTCATTTTGGTATGTTCACTCTTTGGAGGTTTTGCATTGTGAGGAAAAGAGTTACTCTTGAAGGGGAAAAAAATACAGAATTTCTACACACAAAATCCTGCATTGTCTTAAAAAACCCCATGACTCCTTGAGCAATGGCTCACTGAAGCTGGGTTCTTGGTGGCATTGGCTGCTGTCCAAATCTTCTCCTCCCTCCCCTAGAAAGCTGGCTGCCTTCCTTTTACCCATTCCCCGTGTCCTCACCTCTGACTTCATCAGCTTCCCAGCTTAGGGAGCGATGGACACTTCTCTTCCCACTATGTCACTATGCTGGCTCAGGTGCCCATCACACCTGCAAAAACATCTTCCCTCTCTCTCCCACCTCCCCAGCCCCCCTGATTTTTATGCCAATTTCCTAATTGTTAAAATTATTGGTTTATAGACTTAGAGGGAAAAATTCAGGACCAGTCTTTTGGAGAGAGTGGAGGAAGGTTAATAGTATTAAGCAGAAGCAACAAACTCACGTCTCATAGTTCCAACTCATAGGTCTTCCTCACCCTACAGAGACAAGTTTATGTTATTAATGTTGCTAGTAATCTTACCCAGTTTTGGATCTCTCTGTCTTCATCCGAGAAAAGGAAAACCACCTTAAGTACACACTTAGCTCTAAGAATATGAATAGCTGAAATTCTGAAAAATAAAAAAGGAACAAACTTATAGAGGGTCACAATAGTCCTGACAATTTTATAGAAGACGTATTTGCTTTTCCTGCATTTTCTCCTATTTACACTGAGCTTGTTTGCTTATAGTAGCCACTTGATATGCTCAAGTTGCCAGAAGACCGAAGCTTGAGAAGTCTGTGCAACAGTTTGTTTTTATTACTGTGCTGTGCTGGCTTAGGGTTTGGGCTGGTATTAAAAAAAACCAAACAAACAAACCAAAACTAAACTAAAAAAAAGGTTAAATATTTGCTGATGTGTTTCCTGCCTCCCACTCACTGTGTTTCAGAAAGTCTTCAGAAGAACTGGACATGGATAAAGTAACAGCAGCCATGGTACTCACCAGTTTATCCACCAGCCCTTTGGTCCGCAGCCCTCCTGTCCGACCCAATGGTAAGCCTTCGGAGCCGGGGGCTGCGGGGAGGGGTGCCAGAGCCCTTTACTTGGGGATTTACTTCCAGGAGTTGTGGCCGTGGTGGAGAACAAAGGGTGTCTTCTGGTATGCTGGGGATCATACTGAACTTTGCTCAAACCTAGTCAAAGTCCTTGGTGCAACATTGGCAGAAATCAAAAGAAACCTTTTCTGTAACTAAAGAGTGGCTCCAGTTTATGAAATGGGAGATGCCCCATTCCATAAATGAGATACAAACACTGTGAAAGGTCTCCTGACCTCACTGAAACACTAATTTTCCAAAGAGCTTGTTTGCATTTGCTCATATAGAATCCTAGGACTGTAGTATGATTAAGACTGTGAAAGACGTCTAAAATCACCAAGTCCATCCATCAGCCTGGCACCACCACCATGTTCACCACTAAACCACGTCCAGTGCTGTATCCAGTAAATGTGATAGCAGTTGTTCTTGTCCTCCGCTCCACGGAGACCAGATTAGATTTTACCCCAAACCGTGATGAGGCAAAATGCTTCCAGATCAGAACCCTTGGCTGAGAGGCCGTGCATTAGTGATGTGCACAGCGACAGATCTGCTTCTGCTGATGCAGGGTTAGACCCTCAACTCTGTGCTTTTTGTCATTCTCTGATGGCCTTCCATCAAATCTGTAACCCCTTTAAAGACTACTTCATTCATGGGAAACACCACGACATTCAAAATGAAAATAAATATTAAACATTTCTGATAATAAAGAGGTTGGTAATGAAATACAATTTATGCAAGCTTGACTGAAGTTTCAGTTAATTTTTTGAAGTGTTATATTTTAAGGAATAGTTTACATTACTGCACCCTTGCTACCTCAGCATTGTTTGTATGACTGTCTTTTCTTTTCACTTGTATTGCTAAATAGACTCTAGATGCCCCCCTACTGTAAATAGACTGAGGAATAATTACAGATGCAAATTAAGAGGAATGTAGTCTTTGTATTTCTTCATGTGAACAGGTGTGACCCCCTGAAGGATGTTCTTAAAAGGAATTCATACGAAATGTCACATTTTCAAACAAATACCGTGGTTTTTCTATTTATTTCCAGAAAATATAAGTTTTATCCATTTAGCCGGAATTCTAGCCAGGAACACCCATGGCTGTTGTTTGTGTGCTTTCCAGTGTTGTAAACAACAAGTGTTTATGGAGTACCACTGCTCTCAGGAGCCCTGAGAAACCTCCCGTAGTGACATCCCCAGTGCCTTTCCTGCCGCAGGCCAGGAGGTTGTCAGCCCCTGGGGGAGGCCAACAGAAGGGTAAAAACATGTCCCCCACTGCAACCCTGCTCCCGGGGAGCTGCTGTGCCGTGGGTAAGGCAGTATCTGCCACCTTAGACAGTCTGAGCAGGTGACACTTGTCAGGAGCAAGTGCATATTGTGGTACAGCTGAAAGATCTTCCACAAGCCCTTTTGAATTGCTAATAGGTAAATGATGGCTGTTAACTGCTTTTGATATTTCTTCGTGTAGTGTGAGTGCTCTTTGATATTTCTTCACATAGCTTGTCTGCTTGTTTCCGAAAATCTGAGAAGACTAGCCTGAAAAGGTAATTCACATGTTTTCAGTAGTCACAGACAAGATTTGAAGCTGAAGTAGTTGGGCGTCTTCACCCTGAATATCTTAGTTTTGCCTGAGTCAAGACATACTAAAGACTTAAATAAAAGTGTAAACACTTGATAATTTAAAGCTCATTTGGTGATGCAAGGCTAGGCTCTGATCCTAGTAATATAAGCAACAAATATACTGATGGTTAGTTCTTTCTACATGCTTTTCCAAAAAAGGGCTGTAAGTAGCAGTGTAATTAAAGGAACATTTGTTTAAACAAATGGATTTTTTCCTAGAAGTGAAAAAAAAAATCGCATTAGCATTAGTATTAAAGACAGCTCTGTGCTAGAGTTGTTGGGGATGATCACACACGTAAACTGGATCAGAGTTTGGCCCTTGTTTCCCTGCAGCTGAGTAATATTTAGTCTGGTTCTCTTTCATGTGAGGAGAAACAGTAAACCCTGAGAACACAAAGTACAGTGATCCTCTGCATGTGCGCAATCTTTAATTTGCGGGATCCAAATACTCACTGTTGATTTTCCAGCGAGCTGTGGGACCTGGCGTGTGCACAGAATGCGCAGAACCTACCGTGAATCCAGTCTGCTCATGAATATGTAAATTAGTCCTGCCTGGGAGCCACCGCGGCACGGCCGGGATGCGTTTAGTGTAAATGTGTATTTTTGCACGGTGTCCAGCAGGAGGTAACCTGATTCACAGACTGGAAAACCTTAAAAGAAATAAAAACAAACCCCAAAAAGTGCCGGCCACCAGTTCCCATCAGAGCTGTACAAGTTTACGTGAGTGTGAGGCAGCTTGTCCTGACACAGGAGGGAAGTGGCAGCAGCCCTGGTGCTGCGCGGGGACCAAGGCCTGCAGGCACGACCGGGCACGTGGTCGAGCTGTTGTTGTTTGCCCAGCTCAGAGGATGTGTCACAGCCTTTGTCACATCCCATGTGACAGTGCTCTGGTTGCCCCACAAGTGGCCCCAGTGCAGGGGTGTGAGTGCACCCAGTGATGGGAGGGGGGGGAGCCGGGCTAGGCCAAGCTGAGCTGAGCCGAGCCTCCACCCTCCCTCCCTGCCTGCTGGACATGTGGCCATTTTCTGCCTGCCCACACTAAGCTCTTCCAGGGATGCACAGTAGATGCATAAACTTTCACAATGGAATAAAACTTGGAAAAACAGGAAACCTTCCAACAGAAACTCTTTGACAGCATTGCCACAGCCCATCTATGTCTGTGGCTGTTCCACCTCCCTCTGTCCCCCATTGGCCGCCCAGGTGCCGCTGTGCCGTGTCATGGGCTGTGGCAGCTGCTGCTCCGGGATGGGACAGGACAGGACAACAGATCAGCTGTCACACAGTGTCCCGGCTCTCCTGCTGGCTCCCGGCTCCACGCTGCACTGCAGATATCCCCAGGGCTGGCTACAGAACTGCCTGTTTCCCGTTACTGGGTGCTGCCATAGCCCCGATCTGAAACAATTTTTGGGACTGCACTTCCCACCCTCTCCCGGGGCTGGTGGGGGGAAACCTCCCACAGCTGCCGGCACACACGGGGATTCCCCGAGGGCTTCCTCCTGCTCTGGGAAAGGCTGAGGGGCCCGTTTGCCAGGCCAGTCCCAGTGAAGGCTTGGGAGGTGCAGTTCCCATGCCCCTCCTCCTCTGTGCCCACAGTCAGGCGGGTTCCACGGCCAGTGCCTGGCGGAGCCCAGGGGTCACACTCGCTCCTGCCCTGGCCTTGGCCCGCTCCCCGCTGCCAAACGCAGCAGCTGCCCACCGCCCCTTGCCGGAGTGCGGCCATGTCAGGCCGCACCCAGGCAACCGACACGAGCCACTGTTTTCTCAGTGCGGCTCGATGCGTTCACCATGTCTGATCACACCTGAGTTGAGTTTAAAGCCGGCTTCCCAGCCAGGAAGGCATTCCCTTAGGTCCCCTGAGGCAGCATAGGGCGGTCGGTGGTTGCAGAAACACCCTCTAGCGCTCATTAGTGGAGGGAGCGTGGCTATGGGCAGGGCCTAATTGAATACTCATGAGTTCGCTATTCTGACGGATTCCATGACTCGCTGGACCTGCACAGACCCGACCCCCCCGCAAATTCCAGGGGGGGGAAATATATCAGAAAGTAATACAGTCATGCCTTGAAATTTGCGGATTACAAGTCTCCTGGGGGTCCACAGGTGTCCACGAGTAGCCCAGTTTGCAAATACTGTTCACCAGTGAAAAAACTGCAAATATGCAAAAACCACGAACATGTGGACCCGGAAGCTCTGCGGATACGCAAATACTATTTGGGGGAGGGAACACAAACACGTGAATCTGTAAGCGCGAATACACGGGGTGTGACTGTAGCTGAAAGAGTGCTATTTCCTTTGTTTTTCTGAAGAAATGGAAATTTTAAGCTATGCTAAGGTCATAAGTTGATACCAGATGTATTTCTTGGCTTTGGCACAAGACTGAAGTACAAATACTTAAAAGAAACAAAACCCACCTTCATTACAGTCACATGAAGGCTGTAATCATGAGCCAAAACATGACATTTTCATGTATTAACTTATTAGCTACCAGAAATCTATATGTCCTTTTCCAAAGAGGAAGTAGGGGAGTGTAGGGGGAGAGTTGATCCCATTTATGCTGTGTGGCCCTGATCAGTAAATGAGTAACTGCAGAGACTTGGTTGCTGCCTGCTCAAAGGGGGTGCTGCATTCTGTTTGGTGAGCAGCTGATGTTAATGGCTAAGGATTTCCTCCAAACTCAACCAAATTATGAGGAAAAAACCCCTAAGTTTCATTTGTTTTGGAATATGCTTTTGATAACTGATAACATTAGTTAAGTTGTCTGTAAGAAATTGAGAAGGAATGAAGGAGTGACTTCTGCAAAACTCTTAAAGGCAGGTACTGGCTTGCAAAGACTCGTCTCACACTTAGATACCGTTTCATGAATAGATAAGGTGTTATTTGCTTGCCAGTTCCAAAGCTGGATATTGCACAATACTCAAGTACCTACGGTGTCATTGGGAAAAGCTTCTCATGCCTGAGTTAGGGAGAAGTTGCACCTAAACTGTCCCTGCACATGTGCTGGAGCCCTGTGAGAACCTGAAGCTTCTAGCAGAGCTGCCTATGGCTGCACCACTGGATGAGCTCAGGCCGTGCCTTTGCTGACATGATGACCTACATATTCCTCTTTTGCCAAGAGCCCTTTAGGGACTGGGAAGAGTGACATGCTAATGTCTAATGCCTGAGGACCTCAGCCTGTGAAGCACAGCTCAAGCTGTGGCTCAAACAGTGAAAGCAGTGCTGTTACTCCCACACAGTGTTACAGGGTGTAACCTGTTCTTTTGAATGTCTGCCTACTGCCTCTGTCAGGGACACTGCTGAGATGAGCAGGTGGTTCCTCCAGCAGGTAGGTGTAGAGGTGATGTCTGTGTGCTCCATTTCTGAAACCAGATGCCTATCTGTACACCTGTACAAAGAAAATGGGATATCCCAAAGTATGTGTACCACCTCATGTAGAGATTCAGATTAGACCGAGGCATGGGTGCTGAGAGACTATGAGAAGACAGAGTGTAATTACGGTTTTCTTTATTATTTTAGTACTGGAATGATGATCATGTTTTTGCGTATCTGCTTGGTGGTTTAGGGCCCAGAATGTATGTCCCCCTTCCAGGGGATCTCCTGTTGGCCATGTGGAGTTCACAGGTTCACAGGTTACTCTGAGTTGGAAGGGACCCTCAGGATCATCGAGTCCAACTCCCCACCAACTAGACCATGTCACTGAGCTCCTCATCGAGTCTTCTCTTAAACACCTCCAGGGATGGCGACTCCACCACCTCCCTGGGCAGCCCATTCCAATGAGCGATCACTCTCTCTGTGAAAAACCTCTTCCTGACATGCAGTCTAAACCTCCCCTGGCG